>LPNX010604167.1:324277-469277 GCA_001517045.1 Pseudotsuga menziesii | reverse complement strand
TAGGGTTATAAAATTTATTTCCTTTAAATTAAGATTGCTTTAGTCACGTAATAAATCTAACTAATAAATTAGTTATTTAGTTATATTTATTGATTATTGAATTAGTTATTTAGTTAATTAATTAATAAACACTAATATATTAATTAATTTACTAAAGTCTTTTAGTTAGATAGCTTTAGTTTTTGTAACAAATTTAGCCTAATAATTAATTATTATTATCAATATAGATATATTTATAGGATTAAAATTAAAAATGGTAATATATCAATAGTATAATTTTAAAGAATTAAATTAAAATTTGGAATATAACACTAGTTTAGATTTATATATTTATTAAATATAATAACTTATAATTAAAATGGTTTCTTTCATGCTTTCCTTCACGTGCTTGAACTCGTGATTTCCCTCTCGTGCTTATTCTCCGTGATTTTCTTCACGACTCTTATCTCTGGTTTATTCATTGTAACCTCTGCGATTTTTCTCACGTTTGCACACCTGCGATTTTCTCACGGTGATTATCCTTGCTGGTTTCTTCACGTGCCTGTCCTCTGTAATCTCTGCTATCCCTGCTTTCTTCACAACGTTTTTCTGCCACGGGTTTACCCTCACAGTGTTACCTCTATGTAATTGCTTATGCGGGATATCACCACCGTAATCTCATCTTGTTCTCTTCGTGGGTATCTGTCTCCGCGATTTTGTTTCACGGGTGACCTCTGCGATTTTGTTTTGTGGGTATCTGTCTCTACGATTGCTTAACCAGCGTTAAACGACGACACAAGGGTTTCAATTGCACAAGCACGAGCATGAGCAAGAGCTAGGGGTTCGATTGGATTCTCAAGAGTAGCAGTTGGATTACGAGCTTCAATGTCTTTGGTATGTGGTCGTCCCACCTTTCAATTATGCCTATAAATAATTATTTTCACCTAATTAGACACCAATGGGTCTTTAATGCTTAGGTTATTAGGGTATTAGGGGTCTTTAGTGATAGGGTATTAGGTCTTCAGTATGTGGTCGTCCCACCTTGCAGGGTATGAGATAGAGGAATTGACCTCGACATAAAGAAATGTAGACTTCTTTAAGGGTGCATAAATGTATTCCTTTCTAATTGATGAATGAAGGAGAATTTATCATTTGGCTAGTACAACAAAACAATCCTTTCTAATTGATGAATGAAGGAGAATTTATCATTTGGCTAGTACAACAAAACAATCTTCTATATTTTCAATGGATGACTATAAATATAGTTCAAGGCAAGGATTGCTTTTCTCAGGACATGACCATTTTGTATCCATAATGGCGTTAGGGTTGCCAAATATTTTTAAATTGTTTTCCTTGGCTCATGTTTAGTTGGGTTTGAGTTATTGGGATGCATTCCTCATCCTTTTTTTCAATTATAGTAGCAAAAGATGGCTTCTTTTCTTGACTGTCCGCCAATAGTTAGGCAACCAGATCATTCTTGAAACTCAAGTTAAAACACACACGCATACGCACACGCACGCGCGTGCGCACACACACACACACACATCACTTGAAATTGGAAGCCTTCCCAGTAAACTTGAAACAATACACTATCACCACTTACTATTTCCCTACACTTCCTGGTTATAGTGCTTGTTAACCACAGAGGAATTCCTAGGTGACTTTAGGAGTGGACTAACAATTAAAAAAACAACCAGTAACACTTAAATCGAAATAAAAACCTCATGTCTTGAATAGTTCTGCTAATAGATATGAAAAAAAATAACAAGAAATGCATGTAAAACGATGCAAAATTTTATTAAAATGTCGGGCATGCAATTCCATGCGATTCTAAACTAACAAACGCTGAAGTAAAGTGCATAAAAGAACAAGTACAATAGGATGCAATGGTTGTTTCTATGCAGTCTGAACCGATTTTAAATGTTGTTTTATTTTTTATTTTTTAAATGCACAAAAATTGAGAGAGATGTAGAGTTTCTCTTTATCTCTGTGCTAAAAATGAAATTACAACAAGATTAATCGAGAGAAACATTTAGTTTCTCTTTATTTATGTGCTAAAAATGAAATTATAGCATGCTAATCTTGTTGTAATTTAACAAAAGAACTAAATTAATGTGATCTAAAATGCGTCTTTATATACACAGAATGCCTAGATGCACAATTTTTGATGTATATATGATAGTTTACTTTTATATGGGGAATTAAGTACTAAAGTTACCTTATGAACATAATATATCATTTGGAAACCTTATTTCCCCTCCCCATTAGCTTCATCTTTAGCCATTTTAATTTTGTTATGCACCACCTCTGAAATTGTTTATTTGTAATTCTTTGCTGCTTTGACTGCGATCTTCATGGAATTAGTCACATGCGAGCCTTCATGTTCCTTTCTTTGGCATTGTTAACTCATGCATCCCAATGAAGTCACAGCATGTTCACACAATGAAGCTATTAACAACGAACACCTATAGTAGATTCATGCCTCAATGGCTTCCTTGTTTCTTTTATATGTACATACACACATAATATATCCCATATTTGTAAGCTTAACAATGATGTCAAGAACAAAGTACCGCAATCTCGAATAGCTTAACGCGTTTTGGTTGACAATGTCATACATTGAATCTGACAGAGTCATGGCATGCATATATAGTATATGCTCCATCGTTCATGGTTCAGTGAAATTTTGTGAGGCACTTTGCTTTAAAAGATACTGTAGTATTTCTTCCAATGTTGAATGAGATGTATCATGATTATAGAGGGAATAAATAAGATTTATAGAACTCATTTAGTGCAGAACTGGGCATAAATCTATTGGTATTTCAGTTAAGGAGATCTAAAGTTGGTTAGAACCTTTAGAGGTTCCAATTTCTGCAAAAGTCTTCAAGACTTAGAAGAAAATCCTGTAGAAATCAAATGGCAAGTTTATTTGAATTCTCTATTTGACTTGATAAAGAATGCAGAGTAGTTTTGTAAATGTGTGACTGTGCATGTTAATGACTAGAGGGATTTTAATATTTGTGAATGAGAGATAAAGCCAATATCAAATGATTTGGGGTTTTAGGTGAGTGTGAAAGGTTGGCTGGGTAGAACTTCTTTGTGAAGTTCCAGTCATTAAAACCTGTTGAAGGTTGTTGGGTAGAACATGCTTAAGTTCCATTTGTAGAAGTATTTATAAGACTTAGAATATTTTTTAGTGTGGTGGAGTTGGATTGGGAAGTATTGGATAGAGTTTTCATTGAAATTCCAGTTAACAATTGTCAGCAATAAATTTAGAAGTCGTGTAGAAACTATAAGTTTCCAAATTCTACAATTTAACCAAGATTGGTGGCTTTTTGGCATGAATCTCAAATATGGTTGCATGAGAGAATTCAATATGGGTTTTTTTTGTTAACCTTCCTTAAAGAGAAGGAGAACTCATCGAGAGAGTAGATGCATGTGTGTGTAAAACTGACAAAGAGGTATTATCGAAGACTTAGTGAAACTAAATTGACTATTTGAGGAAAATTGATATCAGGGTTTCTGGAGCACTATCTTCATATTCTTGCTGCACATGACACCTTTTAGTTCATTTATATGATTCACAACTTCTAGTGGGAGACATGTGCGTTAGTCAGTTGTAGGTGATTCCTAGTAAGATCATTGTCCAGATTTTAATATTAGATTTTATATGTGTCTTAAATATCCTCCTTTTTGTTATAGACCTATTCTCTTTGTAAATCTAGCTATAACCTAGACTATATATGAGATAAACAAGTCTCCATTATGTCCTATCTTCCTATACCCTACCTGTCGATCTCTCTTTGAAATCAAGGACATATTTTTCTCTTGTCTATATGTTTATCTTTTTAGCTATACATTTAGTCTTTTATCTTTCCCTACTTCAATATTGGACTGGGAGTTACTTTTGCACTCCCACTTTGTACCTACACTGGATGTTGTACCTACATTTTTTAGAATACTAGTTTGTCCACTGTATAGTAGCAAGTAGTTGTGCACATTACCCATGGTTATCAATTCCACTGAGCGGGGTAATAAGATATATTTGTTGTGGCTCTAGGGAAATGAACTAACACGTTTGAAGCCAACTATAGATAGGGTGGCATATGTTACTTGTTGTCTAGCCATGACAACTATTTTTTGGTAAATAAATAACATAAATTTATATAATATCACATACTAGTACAAAAACCTGTCAATGTCTAGGTAAAAATGACACCAGACCTTGCATAGGTTTATCGAATTCAATATTCAAATTTTTTTTATCACTAAATTATTGCATAAGCTCATTTTTTTTATTTGTGCAACATATTATTTATGATATTAGAAATTAGTCAATTAAGTGGGCCATCTATTAGTAGATGTCCAATCGGACTTGTGAATAGATGACCATCTTGTATCTCTTCTAACATCCATTGAGAGACGACCATGGCTCCATTTTGGATGGTTTTACCCAAAGGTGACAAGATGATAACTAGAAAACACTATGCAAAGACACCCACTAGTCCTTGATAGAGTTTACCTTAACTGAAAATTACGCCGTTTTCTTATTTCCATGTTTCTACTTTGACTAAAATTGGATAGTATGTTCCTTTTCCATTCTTGATTTTATCCCTGGAGCTATCCCTAGTGATTCTGGGAGATGCATTTCCAGTAGACTATCTAGAATTTTGTGTTGATCTATGACCGTTTTCCAGTGATTTGGTTTCTATTGAATGCTTGTTGGATAATATCCTTTTTTTTAATGATGCATTGATGTGAGATTGGTGGGGTGTGTCGTGCCACCGGTAGGTTTGCTAGAGGAGTGGCAGGTCCACCTCTAGTTAACATATATGTATCCGAGGCTAAAGTATACCATTTAGAGTATACCGAACTTATTGATTTTTCCAGACTTGATAAAAACTTTATTAATATCCGGAATTCTCCTAAGAACCATTTTTGTAAGCATTTTACTTTCAATTTTCTTCAAAAAGACATCATCTTCAATTTTTTTCTTCTTATGATTCCCCTCTAGGAACCTCTTCATTCATAATACATATTTGAAGAATAATTTTTTCAGCATTATTGTCATTAAAAATGCATGTCAAATCATCATCAAACTCAAGGTTGATCTTTTCTGCAATGTGTGCCATACTCAGCTTTTTTATCAACCATCATCTCTCTGTTCAATTCTATATAGAGAAACCATGGAGATATTTTTATGGTGCAATATCCTCATCTAGCAATTCATAATATGATTTGACAAATTCAACATCCTCCTCTATGATAGTACTCATTGGACCGGAGCTATCCTTGGTGATTATGGGTGATGCATTTCCAGTAGGCTGTCCATAATTTTATGTTGATTTATTACCATTTTCCAGTGAGTTGGTGTTTGTTGAATGCTTGTTTGATAATATCCTTTTTTCGGAATGATGCATTGATGCTTTCTTCTCAATGTTTGGCACTGGGGATGATACTCGATCACTATCAGTACATTCAGAATTGTAACTCTCTGAAATAATTTGTGAGATTTCATTTGTTGTGATTTGCTTGAAAAGTGACCCAATATCTCTTTTGTTGTTTGTTGACAGAGTACACCTCAATCCATGAGTTACATTAGGTTATGAAAGACATTAGATATCATCAATTGCGATTTTTTTTTGAATAGGACTAAAAAAACCTCCTTTTCTTTAGGACTCTAGCATGCTTCACTCCATTATGAATATCCATATCAAGGTGTTGTGATTCATCAACTATGCATAATTGCTTGGACAATGGTCCAACAGACACCCTAAGACTTGTGGCATTGATGGACATATTAACCCATGATCATCCTTGAGCCTAAACTCTGAAACAAATTCTAATTTATCAATTGTACCTTGCTTGGAAACGAGAAAAACCACTCCCTTATTGTTAGCCATTGAGTACTTCAGTATTTTGTTATAATTGAAGTCTGAGTTACACTATGATTGTCTAATAGATCTTGGCTTGGAGGAAGTGGGCATTGCTCTGGCATAAATGGGTAGATATAGTCTCCTTCCATTCCTTTATTCTCTCTTTATTTCCTTGTAGGTCAACACACAAGCAAATATCTCATAGATCTCTTATAAACCTCCAACATGCTAATTGTAAAGGTAAAGGTTAAACTACAATCCAAAGAAACCTCTCGAAAGAGTTCCTTGAATGTGTGAGGAAAAACACCAACACTATGTGGTCTTCCTTCCTGCAAAATAGTAATCAAGATGAAATTAATTTCTTGGTTAATCTTCATGGGGCATGCTTCATAAAATTTCAAGGATACTTTAATTCTATGATATTGTCCAGTTGAGAGAATGCATTTGCAGATTGGTAAACTCAAATTTCATCATAATCTATCCCTAACAAAAACAACGCTGATTACAATGTAGTGGGCAGGTGCTTTTGAACCATGATTTTTGTTCATTCAATGCATGGCACTCTCACAAAATCCTGTTGCAACTGTGGCGGTAGTGGGAAGTTGGTTATTCCCTTCTGATAATGAAAGAAAAATTGGCATTTCCAACATAGTCTTCCTGATATAATTTTATAAATCTTATGTAAAATTACACTGTGTATGTAGGATATTTGTTGATGTAATGACTCGGGTAGGGCCATTCACTCTATTTGGAGGGGTGCCCTAGCTAGGGTTTGAAGCTTAAGTATGAAAATTTTAATGCCCTCTTGATATTTGGGTGAAGTCATGCTCGAAGGATGGTTTCATATGCAAATGTTCTTTAATAATTCATTGTTGCATATATTTCTTAGGTTATTTTGTACTTGTTGTGAATCTTGTGATGAGCATCTTTGGAAGATCCCTCCTAAAATTTTTGGCTTATTGAGTTAGATCCACATGGTTGTTAGAGCATGTTTATAACAGTCTAGGTAGGCCTTATTTCATACAAGTTTGAACCTCCTTGATTTTTTATCTCCACTCAGCCAACCATTGGCTAGCCATAAGTTTGGACAATACACCATCCCTAAATTTAGGAAAATCATAAACATCCCTTTTTAGGGGCCCTCCTCTTGTGTTAGATGAGAGATGACCTAAAGTGAGAGGAAGAGTTGTAGCGGCAATATACAACCATTTCTGTTGCTAAATTTCTGTGGTGGTTAGTTATTGATGTTGTTGTCGGAGAAACCACAGTATCGAAATGACCAAGTCATCGTTTCGGATCCATATCAGGATCCATCATCAAGACAATGTCGAATGTGGAGAGAATGAGAATCATTGATAAATACTGGAGCCGGGTAAAAAGTCTAGGGTAGGCCACGAAGGCTAGGGTTTGCAAGGTTGATTTTTTTTTTAATTCTATTTTAATTGCAAAGTGTGCGGGAAAAATTATTCCTTAAACCTATTTTTCGGAAAAATGTTTATATTATTAAAAAAATTTATACAATGGCTAAATTAAAAAACATTTAAGGAGAAAAAGATTTTTTTTTTAATAATTAATTATTTAAAAATTTAAAATTCAAAAATCAAATTTATTAGTTTTAATAACAAATTATATTGTAAAAGCCTATTAATGTGTCTAACCTTTGGGAAATTTTTTTATTTCATTTAATTATAATTATAATTTTTCATTTAATACAATTTTAACTTATAATAAGATTTTTAATGAAATGTGATCTTATGGTTAATTTTAGGGCAAGGATGGTTAAAAGGTTGATTTTAATTTTACTTTAAAATTCCTAAAGTTTTTAGAATGAATTTTAAAGGTTAAAATGTTGATTTTAATTTATTTTTAAAAACCCTAAAGTTTTTAAAAAGATTTTTAAAAATGATCAATCAATTTTAATTTCAAATTTTTAGGGTATTATTTTATATTAAGGTTTTATTTAAGGATTTATAAATTTTTTTAAAGTATAGTGAGTCAAATAATATTTATTATTTATAATAACAAATTATATTTTAAAGGCCTATTGATGTGTCTGAACTTAGGGCAAAATTTTTGTTTCAATTTATTTTAATTGTAATTTAATTTTAACTTATAATAAGATTTTTAATGAAATGTGATCTTATAGGTTAATTTTAAGGTAAGGAAGGTTAAAAGGTTTATTTTAATTTTACTTTAAAATTCCTAAAGTTTTAGAATGAGTTTCAAAGGTTAAAGTGTTGATTCTAATTTCTTTTTAATTTATTTTTAAAACCCTAAAGTTTTAAAAAGATTTTTAAAAATGATCATTCAATTTTAAATTTAAATTTTTAGGGTATTATTTTATATTAAGGTTTTGTTTAAGGAAGGAGGACAAAGGGATAAAGGAAAAGGGCTTGAAAGAGGAAAAAGGGGGCAGAAGGAAAAAGGTTAAGGGGCAAAATGGCCTTTCCGATTGAGAATAGAGGGAAGCCAACTAGTGCTCACCTCGAGGCCACCATCCCTGTTTAGGTTGTGTGGGAGTTTAGCAATCTCTAAGGCCTCTCTAAATTTCTTTTAAAATAGTGGTCTTCTTTCGCGAGGATAATGGTGTCTTTGATGCAAATGTGATGTTTGGTTTTGGCTACATGTTCCGCAAGGGCTGAGGAACGGATACGTTCTTTTCTAATGTTCGCCCCATGTTCTTTTAACCGCGTGTGGAAAGAACGTCCCGTCTCACCTATATAGCTGATCTTGCACGAACAGGGGATCTTATAAACCCCTCTGAATTGTGTATGATCAACTGGATCTTTAACGGATCTCATTCTTTTCTTAATGGTCTCAAAGGGTTTGAACGAGGGTTACAACCATCTTAAGCGCCCCTAGGGTTACACTTTTTTCAAGGATTTGAATATATTTGAGTGTAGGTTTGGATGGTAAAAGGAGCCTTAAATAATGGTTGATTTAAGAAAGGAACAATGGATTGTAAATTGAATGGTTGTTTAAAGAAAATTGAATTATTTGGAAGGCATGAATCATTATGCCTTTCATAACCAATATGAGTAAGATGGAATCTATCATTAGATTATCTAGTTCATAGGTAGATTATGGTTGCAACAGTAGTTAGGAAATAAGCTATTTAGTCGTTAAGATTATGCACCAATATGGGCATCTAACAAGGTATATTAGAAATAGAATGTGATAAAGAAGCTATTCAGTCATTGAGATTATGCAACAATATAAGCATCTAATAATTTAGATCAGAAATAGAATGCGATAACCAATGTGCCATTACAAAATTAGATTTAAAATAAAACGTGATAGTAAAGGTGCCATTACCATGGTCAAGGAAACAACTTACAATGCCAAGATTGAGCATATTTATATGAAGTATTGTGGTGAAGTTGAGAAAGAAGATCAATGAATAATAGATACGCCAGTAAGTGACTATATAAACTCTTGAAACACTAAACTCATATTCGTTCATTTTTTCATCTGAGTTTCAATGGTCAAAGGCTTCAAACATGGCATCCAGAAATATACAGAGCATCCTTACTATCTTTGAAAACTCTCTCCCTAAGCCTTGTCCCAATTTCTACGAGTGCATCACTAGCAACATCAACCTCTCCAATAATCTGAATAAGTTCCATCTCGTTTTTGGATGCACATTCTGGTCCGTCCTCCTTGGGAAATATGTGAATATTTGCACGATTTTTCTTCTGCATCTCATTAATGATGTTTCCACATTTCCCAAGAAGAAAACCAATCTACTTTGATGGAACAAGCATTCTTGTATAAATAAGACTAGTGCCATCCTTGTCTGAGATAGTATTTCCTTGCAGTTGAAGAATCGCCTCAAGAGTAGGTGAAACACGATCATGAACAAACTTTGTTGTAGAAACTACAATTACACGTTCACTATCTGAAACAACATATTCAATCTTAATACTCGCTCCTATTCCCTTCCTCATGCTTTGTACAGCATGAGTGGGCCTAATGGTTAAGAGCAGGTGTTTCCTCTTAGGAGGTCACAGGTTCAAATACAAAGGGGGGTAGTGTATGTACACCTCTGTAGACTTTAGCAGTTAAATCGCTGCACAGAGGGGGGTCCCTTGTCCCACAAACAAGGGGGTCTCATACACCAATTTGGTGTCTCGCTTGGCGGTGACCTTAAAAATAGATTATTATTATTATTATTAGTATTAGTATTTCCACCCTTACCAATCTTAATTACCCCTCCAATCTTACCATTGGGGCATAACATTCAGATGGTAAAAACCTGAGAAGGTCCGTTGTTATTGTTATTCCAATTGGGAATTTGTTCCTAAGGCGGGTGTTTATGCAGAAAATTTGAAACTGCATACAATGATTTCTTTACGGTCTCCTGATATTTGAACTAATTCATCAACACAAGTGAGATCCAAAGCAGTAGAAGCCGACACTTGATGTATGGGAAATATCTGAATTTGTGCACCTGAATCGCTTCTCTTATTTTGAATGTTATTTCTACCTTTTCCAATCAAACTTCCAATCTGACTGTTTGCAACCAACAATCGAGCATTGATTCCTTGTTGATTTTCTACATTGCTCTCTCACTATTTTTTGTTGGGTTTATTTGCATGATCTGATACAATAATAGAATGCACTCTAAGAAGGGCATCCTGGGCAGGACAAACAGTTGGTTCAACATTGTCATTCGGATTCTGATTATCGTTGTTGTTGTCAACAATTGGTGAGCTGTAGATCATTATCAGTCACTCATGATAACCATCTGCAACTCAGATCCTGGAACACATCTCTTTCCCAAGAGATTCTATGACTTGGCCTCATTTTCCGATAACACTTCCTATCAGATTAGCAGTACACAAAATGCGATACACAATACTGTCAGCAACATGCATAGCTGTCTATCTTCCTCTTCCCATGGTGGGAAGGTGAGTTTAGTACTCTTTATAATAAGGTTATGCGTGAATAACTTTGAATTAGGTAAATTAGAAAATTAAATTGTTTTTTTCCTATTTGGATGTAAAATTAAAATTTAAAGTTTTTTTTTTCACTTGTCTTGTGGCTTTTCTCAACTCTTTAGAAACCATCATCAATGTGCCTCGTCCCAATTAATTCAACCCTAAGGGGAATATAGGTAGAAATTGACAATATTTTAAGATCTATTAGTTTATTTTAATTTATAATTATATTGAAGTTAATTATATATTAAAAATAGCTAAGTTATTGTTCTTTGGCCCATTGGAAATTAGGGAGCTTCTTATGCTTGAGAGATTTCCAAATCCTTAGATCTATAAATCAATTGAATTCTAACAAGTTCTCAAAACACCTAAAAAATGACCAATAATGTTTATCAAAACACCAATGATACATTGGATAAAATTGGGGAAAGGGTATGTTGTAATATACATTAAATCTATTAGCCAATGTTTAATGATGAGCCATAATATACAAGTTTGCTCAACTATTTATACATTTGTTCCTCTTCTTTATTTCTATGATCTTTGGGATTGTTACCCATTGTGACCAATCTAGAAGCCCTAGAAGAGGATCCATAGGACCTTTGGTGCCCTACTCTAAGTGTACTCAACTTTATTTATTTTTTTATGATGGTAACCACCCTAAAACCTGAGGTTTAATAAGCTACCATTCTAGAAGACATGCCAAGTTTATATATTATGTTCATTACTTCACGCTTGGAGTATCTTGGCATGAAATAAGTATGGATATGATATTTGTTGGATGCATGAAGTTGAGTACACTTAAATTAGGGTACCAAAGGTCATGTGGTACCTATTCTAGGGCTTATAGGAGGTTATCTATATAACAAATGAGAAATTGATCGATATGTAGGAAAAAGATTCCATTCATGGTCTAGATGAAGGTACTAGGTGAATTGCTAATGCCATGAAAGGGAATTACCAACCACTCATAGGTACCAAAAGTAGTCTTTAAATGTATTTTCCATACATTTGTAGGTTCCATATCAACTTGGTGATATCCTAAAGGAAGGTCATTCTTAGCAAAGTCCCCCCTTTCCAATTAATTAAGAATGTCAACCATTTTTGGGTAGAGGATAATATTTTTTAACAGTGACCTTATTAGAGTCCCGTAATTATGAAAAGTTTCCACTCCTATTCTCTTATTGTTTCCACTCTTATTGTTATGCCCTTATGGATTCACTATCTTCTTCATCAGAAGAATCCTCAACACTAACTACACCATTTTCCTTAAACCTAGGAATCATGGCATTTTTCATATTGAATCTTAATTTATTAGTGTCTTGTGTCTTGGGCCTTCTTCCACCAATTTCAAGTGTGACAATATTTTTAATCTTTTCAATATCAACATCATGGTTTTCAGACACACCTTACTCCATTCTTCCCTAGCTTTGTCCCTTCACAGAATCATCAATAAGTTTGGCAATATCAACTGCCTTTTGGAAATAAGGATAAACACTTTAGCTATCAAGATAGACTCAATATGGATGACATAGACTCAAAAGAAAATGGATAGGAAGAAATTTGGTATGAAATTTTTAGGACTAACAGGATCAACGCTAAAGAAGTTGAGGGTAGTGTGGCCCACCAAGACACACCTAGATAGGATTGTTTTGGGTGGTCCCTCTTCAACTTTTACATATATAATTAACACTACCATAGCTGCAAACTTGTACCCACACCTCCATCTAACCCTTTCCTACATGAAAGTGACCAATATAGAAGCCCTAGAAGAGGATCCACATGAACTTTGGTACCCTACTCTAAGTGTACTCAACTTTATTTTATTTTTTTGTTATGGTAACCACCCTAAAACCTGAGGTTTCCTAAGAAACCATTCTATAAGACATGCCAAGTTCATTTATTATGTTCATAACTTCACTCTTGGAGTTTCTTGGCATGAAAGAAGTATAGATATGATATTTTTTGGATGCATGAAGTTGGGTAGACTTAAAGTAGGGTAACAAAGGTCCTGTGGTACCTCTGCTAGGGCTTCTAGAATTGTGTTGTGAATCGTGAACCGTGATTTTCTAACCCGTGAGCATCATCCGTGAAATGTGAACCTAAACCATCAACACTCTAACCGTCTCTCTCTCTCTCTGAAGGTATATCTTCTGACTAGTTGTCCTTACAGTGACAACAACTGGCTCAAAACCATGTCTGAGTATAAGGAAGATCCAAACCATATATATCTAACATTATTATTTTTCTTTAATTACTATCCATTAGTTAAACTTCACTGTAATTTTTTTACTGTTTATGTTATGTACATTGGAATTGATAACTATGCATACCCAACAAGGTCATATTTGAACTTTTCTCCCATGGTGTAGGTAGAACCAAACAGGTATTTGTTAGACATGTCTTCCTTGAGCAAGTGGATCTTAGGAATTCTAGAGGAAAGTGAGACATCCACTAGGTCTACAAGGGTTAGATCAACTAGATGTAAGAAGATCATAATAAAATTCAATAAACACATGGATTTTTTCTCGCTGTAGGGGGGTCATGCTCCTATGATGATGAGACAATAAGTGACATCGAGGTGCCCTTAAGGTATAAAAATTTAGTGAGACAATGGGTACCTAGGGATCTTCCTAAATTGAACACATAGTTTTGTGTGAATGGGAGGATATATAAAATTGCACCGCCGTCATTACATGGATTGGGTTTGTTTTTGTAATATCCTGATTTTGACCCCATTATTAAAATTTTAAATGATGTAAATGACATTATTAAATCATGGTGTAGAGCTCAAGGCCAAGGCCCCACCATGGATTTAGCGTTTTATGTATCGACAAGTAAAATCAATGCATATGGTTTTAGTTCTATCCACGCACATTATATTTTGGACATCATGTAAATAAGCAAACTAATAAAAATACCCACAACTAGCTATGTTAGTGCAACATTAAAGAGACGGGGGCATGATTTCACAAGGAATGGGGGCAGGGGGGATATTCAAACCCTTAAGCGAATAGGGTAAATCCAAATGTCAAAGGGATAACCCATTAAACTCTCAACTACCCATTTTTTTCTTTTGTGCCCAATCATTTATTTCTTCCAGAAATTGGTTGTGGTAGTTAATTCCTTGGGATGGGAAGAGTATGGTAGTCAAATTCGTATTGGGGAAGCCACCCGTTTTGGGGAAATTGAATTTTGACTTATGGGGCAAGATAACACCCATGAATGGCTGCCCATTCCAACATTCACCCAAACGTTTTGCTCTCTCATGCAGCTGAAGCTTGTTGTGCATTTATCCTTCACATTTTCAGCTATTTTCCTCATTTTCCATGCCCAGAAATCTGTTTTTGTCATTGCTGAGTGAACGACTAGTAGAGATTCACGATTTGTGGGTTTAGGGAGGTAATTTTTGCTCCCATAATGCCCATACACGTTTTTTCTGAATTGGGGGTTTGTAGAGGTTGTTTTTGCCTCTGTGAAGCCATTAAACGTTTTCTGAAACGATTTGCTCACTTGGGTTGTTTTTTCCCATTTACCATTTTCGATTTTGGTTCCTTGTATGTTTTTGTCCATACCCAACACTTGTGTTTTGTGGTTCTTTAAATCCTTGTTTGGTCTGAACTATTAGGAGTGGAAGAGGCCCATAATTGGCTTAATAAATCTAGTGAAGAGGGGAACCTCACAGACAGATCAAGAGGGGCTTGCAAATCCTTTCTGCACACCCTGAAGAGCACTAGAAGAGAAGGTTTTGCTTGATGGAACTATGTAGCAGTGAAGGGAATAATTCCTTGTGTTAGGTGGTGTAGGTATTGTGGAGGCCAAGCCAGATCTTGTTTAGGTGTCCATAGCTCTGTGATTGAGATCATAGCTTAGAAATTCTCCTTTCCACTGCCTTAGCAACCCGATAAACCCAACTGTGTTTGGCTTGGATGAGTCTTGATGTGTATTTGGCTATGGGTGAGCTTGTTGTTCACTAGTTCCTTGTGGAAATCATGCCCAGCTTGGGGGTGGAATTGGTGCTGAGAGATTGATGAGCACACTGGCCTATGGTTGGGTGGAACATTGCAGTGACATAGCTAGTTGTGGGAAAAATTCTTTCTAAGATAAGTATTTCTTGTGTGTTTAATCTCCGCAACTGTATTTATTTTAAATTATCATGAACATGTTGAATGCTTGAATGTGTTTTGCTTCCGCTGTATTTTACTGAATTATACACATGCATATGTATTTTACTTCAATTCATTTTATTATTCTGTTCGTGGGGCTATATTTCGTATTTTGATAGTACAAACTACATCCTAGGTCGCGTCCTCTCCTCCGTAATTTATAGGGGAGGGGACGTGAAAGTTTTGCATGGATGGCATAAAGGTTGGTCACGACAAATGTACATAATTGATGGAGTATGTTGGATCATGTTACAACTACAAAGATTGGATGTGCATGGTCCAATATACATGAAGTATGCATAGATATGGGGTGTCAGCAAATCATTTACAGTTGAAAGACAAATATCAAAATAAAGGAGAAACGTTGTACATTGACGGAAGGCCAAAGACAACTGAGAATATTGTGGGGTTTATAAACAATACACAACCAGGGTCTACACTTAAGCAACCCAACTGCATATTTGAGGAGTGTGAAGGAAACCGTGTATTTGTATGTGCCATTAAATCAATAGCTATAGGGGAAGATATGCTTATTAATTACAATTTGAATCGAGTAGATACAAACACGGTTACTATGGATGTGGTACATCCAACAATTTACCCAGCCTTTTATTAATTATTTTAACATCGTAAGGATTTTTTGTTAGTATATTGTTATAATTTTGTTTAAATTTTCTATATTTATTTCACAGGGTAGTGATCGGGGGTGCATATCCCTAATAGCTGGTTAGATGAGTACACCTTCCTTGAGACAACACGTATACATCTTTGTAATAGTATAAGTATAACTTAAAAAATAGTTTTTTTGTGTGTTTTTCTATGAGTATATTCATCTGGTTTATATAATGTTATCTATATTTACTTCGTAGGGTAATGATCAGGGCATCCCCCAGCAGCTGGTCAGACGACAGTAGTCTCGGGGCTATGGGTAAACTTGATTGTAACTATACAATTTAAATACGTCAAAATGTTATGTTATTATATTGTTTCAGTGAGTATTTTGGTTTTGTTAGGTAATTTTTTCTATGTTTTTGATGCAAGGTTATGTGATGGGTGCCTCCCTCATAGTAGATGTTACTAGACCTTCCTCGAGGCGATAGGTATACGTCGATGCTATTGTACAAATTTACTATGTACAAACAATTATGTTGTTTTGTTTTTTCAATAGTATAATCATTTGGTTTATATAATCTTATATATATTTGATGCAGAGTGTTGACCAGTGAAGCCACTCAACCGTTGATTAGAAAACAACATCCTCGGGGCAACATGTAAACCTTATTGTAATTCTACAATTTAAATACGTAAAATTTGTTCCAATATAAAATGTAGCAAAATGATTTTTTTGTTATGTATTTTTCGTGTGTATACTGGTTTCATTATAATAATGTTGTCTACTTCTCTTTTTGTAGTTGGATGATTGGGGAAAGTCCCCAGCTATGGATCAGATGACACTGCCATCCAGGCATCAGGTAACCTAGTTGTAATTTTAGGAATATATCATGATAAATATGTTTTGTTAGTATAATTTTTTCCTTAGTCTATTGATTTAACACATAAGTAATGTTTTATATATTTTTGTTGCAGACCAATGGTTCGGTGTATGAAACATCATCACAACAACCCATAGATTTTGATGGGCATGAGTTGTTGAATGATGCTGACGTTGATTATTCTCTAGACCCAGTTAAGGTGATAGAGAAGAACTTTAAAAAAATTAATGCGGATATCCTTCGTATGCTATTCATTATTCTGCATACGGACAAGATTAAAGCCAATGTTGAAGTGTTGGTAAAGAAATATCATGCCTTGCAAGTAAGTTGCGGAATCTTGAATCATAATATCAATTCATTTTAACTTTATAATTTTTACTTTTATACCATAATGAACTTATAAAATATGGTTTGTATTTACAGGATTTTTTGCGACCACACACTAATGGTCAATGCGATGTTCATCCCAGTGATGCCCATGGAGACCAGTCATCACATGAGAAAACAATTCAACGTACACCGTTTCATGAACCATTGTTTTCGACTGAACAATCGACAACATGTTCCGCGACACCCCCAAGGCAATAGAGAGTGCATCCGTTGTTGACCTATGCACACTAAATCGTGCAAAAGAAGGGGTCGATGCAGAGCCTACTAGTATTGTTGATGTTGAAGCAACATTTCTTGGATCTTCTCGTGTCACTAGCAGGGGTACAATAGAGATAAAATTTTTGGTGAAAGAGGAAATCGTTTTAATAAAGATAAAGAAGATCCCAAGTAATTATACATTGTTCAAGTTAGTGTTTATAATTTGATTGTAATATACCGATAAAAATGTTTTTTTAAACTAATGATGGAATGATTGTTTTATAGGAAATGATGTTTTTTATAAACATGTAAATGATTTGACCTTGGATATCTTCAAGCTTTCCATCAGCACAATGTGGGACAGACAAACGAAAAATTTAAAGGATGAGTTGACTAATCAATTGGTTGGCCTGTTCAACAAAGAGACCTTCGATACAACAAAAGTCCTAAAGAAGGCTGGACAACATATGAAGATTGTGCGAGACCAATATAGGGTTCACTTAGAAAGGAACCCTAGGTATGAGCGTCCTCCGATGATTCCATCAAGGGAATTGAAAGCCCTAGTGGAAGATGGAAAGTAGATGGATATGAGAAAAACAGGAAAGATACCACCAGGCATAAGGAGGTGTGCAATACTTTCCACAATGTAATGCTAATCCTTATTATTATTAAATTTTATATCAAATTTGGAACATCTAACATATTTCAACACTTGCTTAGGTTGTCAGACACATCAAAGGACACAAATGCAAGACTAGAAAAAATTGGTCAACACAAGCTTGGGCTTGGTGGTTATTCGAATTTGGCGGCACGAATTGTAAGTATCGAAAATCTGATAATGCATCCGAATAATAAATTGCAAATTATTTTTGTTTTAATGCTCCACAAAATGTAAAATTAATGACATTATGCAAATATGTAGGACAACAGATTCAAAGAAGTTCCCATTGAGGGAGAGTTGAATCTTAGCTTCCAGCACGACTTTGACTGTTGTTGAACATCGAAAAAGCTTATCTAGGAAAACACGGTCTTCTGGTGATCCATCTGGTGCACAAATATATAGAATCTATATAGTTCAGTGAAGATTTATTACTTATGCAATCTATTCGTTATAAATGATTGACATAAAATATTTATTCTGTTTTGAGCAAGAAAGCAATGCTCCCCTTAATGTCGATGATGAACAACAACCAATCGAAAATCATGCTTTGATTCATGACAATGAATTTATTTATATGCTGCAATTTTATATATAACATTACAGATGATGAACATTAATTGTACTTCTTCATATTTGAACTGTAGAGCATGTAGAGGATCACACTGTACAAGTTGAGCCTCGATAGGAAAATCAAGAACATGATGTGGTCACAATAGGTAAAAAAACACATTTGTATTATTTTTTTAAATGAAATACTTGTAATTATTAATAACAAATAGATTAATGCAACATTTTCACATTATTGCAACAAATCCAAACCCCTTGCCGCAAAATCCATGTGGTGAGCAGTCTACTAGGCAGATATCACAACAAGTTGATGAAGCACCAGGAATTGAACAAAATTTTTTAGAAGATGCGCTTCTTGTTGGTTTTGTAAAGAGAAGAAAAATTAGAAATAAGTGACTGAAGAAATATTGTGTAATTATGTTTTATAATATAATGTCGTGCATGGTTTTTTTGGCTATTGAATGGTTTAATGAATGCTAGATTTTATTGAATGAATGTGTTGAATAAATGAATGAATGTTAGCTATTATTGAATGGATGAATGATTGGTTTGATAAATATTTTTTTTTTTGAATGAATGGTAATGTTTGTTTATGATGAAATCTACATGAATTTGCACTAATTTTTCTTTTAAAGTACATGCATTGGGTATGGGGAATTGAGAGTTATGTGAGAGGGGTGAGGGGCTGTAAGATCTTCCACCTTCACATGATTGGTCCTGTTCAGTAGAGAATATTAAATTATTCTTGAAACATAGAGGAGATCAATGAATGGTAATGCATTATCCATTTCCCACAGTTATTTCTTTGAAGCATTATTGACATAGCATTTATTCCATGAATTATAAAATTTCTTCTAGTGTATATAATTGTAGTGTTGAAATTTTACTATTGTTATTTCACTCATCCCTTGGAACATTTTACATATAGCCTTGGGAAACATTTTAATATTTCAGAAGAAAAATTGGCATTTTTATGTGATTAATGGTCTTATATACTTTGTTTGGTGTTCTCCATGTTTCCTCAGGTGAACTCTTATAACCCATTATTTTACTTGAATATTATTGTAATTTACATTATTAAATTAAAAATGTTCATCAAACATAAAATGTTCATTATTAATGTTGTTTTTATTCATTGAGACATACTACTGAGATTGTATTTTTTTAGCTTCATTTTTTTATTTTCATAAACAAGCAAATCTTTATTTGAGGGGTCCTAACATGAAAATATTGCAACAGGAAAATATTTGTAGTATGTTGAAACATGTTTTGAAAGGTAAATCAAAAGTATACATTGTCAAGATCCACAAATCAAGGGAAGTTGTACCAATAAATTATAAGTATCGACAACATATGCATTGTTAAAGGACATGGGTAAGAGCAGTGATGCATTATCAGGACATTCTTTTAAATTGTAGCT
The DNA here is from genome assembly GCA_001517045.1 of Pseudotsuga menziesii. Taxonomy (NCBI): domain Eukaryota; kingdom Viridiplantae; phylum Streptophyta; class Pinopsida; order Pinales; family Pinaceae; genus Pseudotsuga; species Pseudotsuga menziesii. The sequence goes on along the minus strand of LPNX010604167.1, from coordinate 449,587 downwards.
ACTTTAAAACATTTTTATTTATAGCTGAAATTTTTTATCTATCACTGTCGATTTGGTTTCATGATAAATCACACTATTGGTAATATATCATCGATACATGTAACTAGGATCTATAGTCCAAAGTCCAAACATAAGAATAGTAGTCATGTAATTACTAATTTTAATTTACTGATAATTACAGTTTGGGGTCTAGGTTGCTTCATCTTATATGGAAAAGTAATAGCAATTTTATAGACAAAATTAGAAAAAAGAGGGCTAAAAGAATCTTTTACATACCTTTTAAAAGAGGATAAGAGTTTAAAAGAAGAATATCATCTCCAAAATAGCTATAAACACAATCCTGTAATAGCTAGGCAACAACTCTATAACCAAATAAATTAACCCTTGAAATTGCTCAAGATATTCTCCAAAATAACTATCCAACTCATCCTATCGAATACTTAGATTCAACACTGCATATCATCCCAAGGAGTCCAAATTAGTAGAAGCAACTCAATAACACAGAAAAAAACTTCAACTCAATAACTTAGAAAAACCTCAGCTCAAAAAATCCAAATCGTTGAAGTGTATGAGACAAATGAGAGGTTATATGCTTTTTAAATAGAAATTGTAGGGCTTTGGGGTGAAAATATACTGAATTGTTACAATAATGCACTAGGAAGCTCAATAGGTTTCAACCCTCTAGGAAAATCCTATCACAAATAAAACAGATATGGAATTCACTTTATGGCAGTTGTAATTATAGCAATGAATACAACCCTTTATTCTTTGATATTATTGTTAAATCACTTAACAACTTCAGTCTTACCTTATTTCAAATCAACAAGGCACGCAAGTGATAGAAATTACTATACTATGAAGAAATAGTTGGCTGAAAATAAAATATGCAATAGAGACAATTTTGGATAGTTGAAAACTTCATATATATGTATAAATATGAATTTCATGTACATACAAAACCGCATATAAATGTTAGTACAAGCTTCTACCTTTCCAAAATCCTAGCTAATGAAAGACAAGAACACCCTATCTCTTCCAAAGATACTCCACAAGATAACATCAACACTACCAAGCCTCCTTGGGAAGATGTCTCCTCGTATTCTCCAATTCGTCAGGTACAACCTAGGGTTTAATCACAAAACCCTACCTTTAATATTTTTTAGCGATGAAACCCTAATATTAGTATTCAAGATGCTCTAAAAGATCCCAGAAACCCTTATGCATGCAAGAGAAGAGAGTGACAGTACACTGTTGCAACCCAAGCATCCCTAGTCAACTCCATGTCTCAATGAAATCATCCAAGCTACCCCATGTTGTGAAATGGTCAATGATCTCCTCCTGAATTCCAAACACTACCCATATGCACCTAAAGACACAACAAAAATAGGTAATTTGTCTATGGTGAGATTCACTCCCATTGGACACTTAACAATTTTTTGCCTCAAAATCAGATTGAGGATCACTGATGATTTTAAGGAACCATACTTATTTAAAAGTGTATAAATGTTGGCGAATCTTACCAATTCTTAAAACACCAACTATAAAATGTTTGGCGATGTTTTTCAAAAAATATTTAATTTCCAAGGATTTTATATCATTTATATAATAATTTGGCGATTTTTGGGGTGAAAAAAGTTTACCCCATCAAAATTGGGCGAAACATGGCTTCAAAAATTTGTAGATGGCGAATATTTTTTTCGAGAAAACCCACTAAAAATATCCCATGGGCTAAATTTCGCCCCTAAAATATCCCCGTTGAGGATCTTCTCTGATATCAAAATTTTGTTATCTTTGAGGATGATCCAAGCCCCCTTTTTTTACTATCTTCTTGTAAAGTGATGATTGAGCACTGCTCTCATATATTGCAATGTAAAAGAGTTGAGAAAATCTCCAATTTTTTATTAGGGCATTTTTTTGAACGACAGTAATATTTGTAACTTTTACATATTTATGTGAATAAATTTATTGAGTTTTCCTTGAGGAAAAAATATATATAGGGAGAGAGAGAAAGAGAGAGACAACTCTAAAGTTAAATTGCATTCAAATTCATCAAAAAATCTGACTTTGAATATAATTAAATGGTTGTCAAACTCAAACACGAACCATATGACTTAGCCTATGGGTATAAATCCCTGACAAAAATGCCAAACGGNAAAAAAAAAGAGAGAGAGAGAGAGAGAGAGAGAGAGAGAGAGAGAGAGAGAGAAGAGAGAGAACTTTAAAGTTGAATCTCATCTGAACTTCATAAAAAAATTCGACTTCCAATGTAGGTCCTTGATAAAAATTCCAAACCGAGAATTTCAACAGGGTATCAAGTAATTGGTATAAATTCAACTTATGGAGTTATAACAATGCACATGCATTCCAGGGGAGGGTTGAAATCAAATCCAACTATCAATGCACTCCTTAACCAAAATGTTAAAATGAGGAATTTAGTAATGTAAACACCTATTTGGTAGAAATCCAACCCCTACAATTGTGTGTGGAATTGCAAAGCCGTAGAAGCACTGTGGGGGAGATCCAAATCAAGCTCAACTACCTCTGGATACGATTCCTTAACCAAATCTCAGACCCAAGCATTTGGAAAGGTACCCACATCTTTGGCAGAAAGTCAACCCATGAAGCTATATGTGGGGTTGTAGCAAACATCCCAAAAGATGAGTAGTTTGTGGCATCGGTTTGGAAAAAAAAATGAATGGGAAGCAAAGAAAGAGATGTAACAACCCTGAATGGCCTTCAACAAACATTAAAAATTACAGACATGTTAAACTAGAGCATGCAGTCACCATTCACAATACATCCGCACTTACAGACATGTTTTTTTATTTTCTTCAAAGTTTTGAAAGATTTACCAAACAACTTGGAGGTATATATTATTGAAATGGGTGTGCCTCTTGATGGCCTCTTGGGTGTGCTACCAAATTCTATATTTTATGATGGCTCAACTCTATGTGAAAGATGCCGTGGAATGGTATCTCGTAGAATACTACACTGTAGAATGCTATGCTACCAAATTATATTTTGTAGACTGCTATGTTGCTAAATAATATGTTGCCAAATACTATGTTGTGGAATGATATGGTACCAAATTCTATATTTTATGATGGCTCAACACTATGTGAAAGATACATGTGTTGCATAACTTGAAATTGAATGGATTGGTGCTACAAAATACTTATTAATTTAGAGTGTGTTGTAAACTTCAAAACTCAATTTGTGTTACGAATATCTCATTAATTCAAAATTCCATAGATCATAGGTATTGATATCATTCTTGTCACCTTATGGCACACTAAGTATATTGGGATATATCTCAAGGTAGCCATGCGATAAGTGGATAAGCTATGAAACTCAGTGAATTGGCCACTTCTTAGATTATTCATAATGAACAATATATGCGACAAGTGGAGAAGCTACGAAACTCAGTAAATTGGCCACTTCTTAGATTATTCATAATGAACAAAAACATATTACTAACACGTAGGAAATCTATTGTAGGAGCCATAAATTCCTTATATTTTGTTCCAACTTCTATAGAACCCCTAAGCTTTTTGGTATTTTAATCAATCACTGTAGTCTATGATAGGTTAGCTAGGAAATACAACAAGAGTTGGAACTAGTTTTCTTTCATTGGCACATTGTGATTTGAAATTTCTTAGACAATGGAAGATCAAAGTTATTATTTTAATTTGCTTGTTGTGCATATTGTTTCAATGTGAGGAATTGAACACCTTGTTTGCTTTGGAGTAAGGGCCTGCTTCGAAGTTGCAATTGGTTGTTAAATCCCCTCTATTCATAGAGTAGATTGCTTATTATTTATTTATTTAATGGATATAACTTCCTTTCATTATTTTGTTATATTTTCCTTGTTATTTTTATGTTATTCTATAGCTACATTAGTTCATGAATCCATGGATTCTCCAGTTGCATGTTCAATGGTTCAAGAATTCATTGTGAATTATTTTGTAGGTGTAGCTACTTGTGGATTTCTCTTCCATCATGCAATGACCACATGGTTGGTTGAGGAATCAAGGTGTTGCTGTGAACAATTTGTTGTAGAATAAATTTCCTAATTTGGTTTCCTAAGTGTGGTTTAGATAATTCTTTTTTCATTTAATCTAGTCACACCACGTCCAGCTAATCACTAAAGGGTCATGGTATGTCATTTTTGAAGTGCATGAAAGTGATTTGTGCATTAGTGAGGCTGCAATATATAACTAAACCCTTGAATGGCCATGACTAAGCTTGTTTTCCCTGTATCTTCATGCTGGATTTATACCCAGTGACAACCTATCTTCATGTCTATCTCAGTGAACAACCTTATCTTTTGAGGATCTCAAGTAGGTTGTCCATGTAGGGAGTTCTTAACTATAATTTTGTTGAGTGTTATTAATGAATGCACATTTTCCATGTATCATCCTTCTTCCAAGCATGATTGGGCTACCGTATGTGCAGGATTTTGAGTCAATGTGACCCTTTTTAGTAATTCTTCAATTTGGTTCTTAATCTCCTTGCTCTCTCAAAGAAAGTTGCAGTAGTGTTGTTTGTTGAGTGAACGTGAGTTGGGTTCCACATCTACGGTGTGTTGAACTTGATATGTTGATAGTACTCTCCAAGGCTTATTAAAGAAATCCTTCCAATCCCCAAGTAGGGTAGTTAGCTACATCTCTTGTTCTGGAAAATGACTTGGAATATTTGTGATTCTATGACTCACTTATATCTGGATTACCACAATACCATCAAAAGTAGAAAGCTTTTGATACCTTTGGTGAACTTCAAACTTTGTGCTGTAGAATTGAGTGAAATGTTTTTTGCACCACACATGTAACATCATCCTAGGGGATCTTTATGAGTTTAGATTGGACTTGGTATATGATGTACCTTACATGTATGGCATGTCTAAAAGTACATCACATAAATCCAATGACACTACTTCCAAAAGGAATTCATCCTTTATTTGAGACATGGTGAATTGTAGGTGACATTGTTGGGAGATGTACTCTTTCTTAATGCCCTATATTTAGTGTAGTGAATATAGGACTGCGTGCAAAATTATGTGCCATTAGAATTGATTCACAATGTTGATATCCGAATTGAAATCAACCTCTTCTAGTTATCAAGTTGTACACATATATTCTAGTGCTTCTAGATTGTCCAGTTCATTAAGGAAATATTCCATACAGGTTTCTTTTTCTAGATTGTCTAGTTCATCGAGATAGTCTTCCATTTGGGGTTTCTTTGCTTCGTCCTTGGATGATAGGAGAGATCCACCTATTATCAGTACAAATCCAAAGGTTAGCAATAGCTCCTCTTCGGTAGGCAATGGATCCTCCAGTGATTTGAGCACATACTCTAGGTACCTCTAGTTAAGACATTTCTCTATGCTTCTTGATAGGGATACTCTCTCTTCTCCAGGACTCCCAACTTTGCATATTTTTTTTCTTTGATGATAGATTGTAGATTTTAGGTCTTTTACTTTAAATGATAGACATGTTTTACTTTATGAGTTCCACTCACACTCCCACTATATATTGTTTCTGATGTACCGAGTAGTTACTTTGAACTATTTATGAAAACTTGTTGGACATTAATAAAATTATCTTATCTTACTCATACCTAATAGTATTTTTCATATACAATTGTATATTCACACCACAACGAAATGGAATAGAGAACAATTCGATTTGACTGATTCACATTCCAATGTGTCTTTAACTATGTCAATGGAAGTGACTATTCATTTCACATTCTTGACATCTAATTATTGATTATGACTTAATTAATAATAAGTGATGACAATTGTACTCTTATATATCTTTATCCTAAGTTTTCTAACTTAAAACTCTATAAAAATTGGATTATTATTAAATATCTACTTGGTCACCCTTACTTATTGTCTATATTAGACACACCTACTTGTCCCAAAACATAACCAACTTATCTGGACCAAGCAAGTTGTATAAATTATCTTCAGCCCAGCTCTAACAAGTGCAACACATCCATGATAGATTAAGGTTTACAACTCCCCATTCCGTGCTCTTCTCTGCGCATCACATAACTCTCTTTGATGCTTATGAGAAAAACACTATCAACATTTCCCATTCCTTGTTAGAATTGAAGAGTGAATATGTATGGTATTTTATATTACCATGTTTATTTATTTCAAGTTTATAAAAGCATTTACATAAAATGCATACCATTGCCTTCATGTTTGCGTATTTACTGTGCTTGCATGTTTTATATATTTAAATGGATTTGGGACAATTCTGGAGCAAAATCAGTTCTAAAGTTTTGTTGTGAACTTGTTGCAAATGAGCAAATATCTGGAAAATTCATGCAAGGGTACCCTATCGTACAAGGTCCCTGAGGTGTGTTAGAATCCCAAGTCACACCTTCTTGAATTTGTCTCTTTTAGCAACTCAATGTATGTTTCTTGAACTTTCATTAGATGAGAAGTTAGAGCATGTTGAGAACTCCTAACCAATTACCTTTTATCGAGGGAATGCGGTTCCGCATCATTCTCTTTATATTACACAAAATGACATATAGATAGTTAGGTTTAAGTAGTCATTTTTTAATTCAATGACTTTTCCTTAAAAACTAGGTAACTACACATGTATTTAGAAGAACAATATGTATACATGTACAAATTTTTGAACATTTGGGAATCAATTAGATAATAAAATATTAATAGTTTGATATTTGAATTGTAATTCATTGCTTGTTGGTACAATTCAGAGTTAGGTAGTTAGTGATCATCTAATGGTTGTAGAGAAAGGGCTCATTCTTGTGGTGCATATTTGGATTCCTTCCATCCTTTATATAACAACATATTAGTATTTCTATGTTATTATGTTGTTACAATATTGCTGAAATTTTTATTTCTTATATGATTTGATGATGGTTGTGTGATTAACAAACTTATTTTCCTATTATTTGAATTCATACTATTAGTTTAACTTAGTGAAAAGTATTGTTATTTAGTGAAGAATTCATGTGATCAGTGGGCTAAAATGAAACAAATTTTGGCATGCTCTTAACAAGGTGAAGCCGAGGAAGTGTTAAAATAATGTAGTTAGTAATATTTTTGTAAATTCATTCCTCTTGTATGATGGTACAATAAACCAAAGGAATTATGCCATAAGTGTGATACCAAGTTGTCCCTTCTATAAGGTTTCTTTGATTTTATTTAGTTTAGTAGGATAAAAACATTCTCAATAAGTGGAATCCCCAAAGCTCTTAAAATTGTCAATATGTACAATTGGTAAATTTATTACAATTACATATAAATTTTAGGTGTTTTGAAATTGTAACATTCTCAAATCGATAAATCAGAAGTAGGTGATGTACATTAAATATTGGGTTCATTATTCCTTAGTATTGCTGGAGCCTATGACTATTTAGTGTCGTTTCCAAATAAATATAGATTGCATCGAATTTTATTAGTGGAGTAGGTCATCCCCAACAATAAAGTACTAAGTTGGAAACTAGTATTCAACTCCATATCCTTCCCATGTGGAACCCTATATTTCTTTTAAAGCATGCATGCATGAATAGACATAGGGATAAATAAGGTTTCTTCTTCCAAATTCACCCAATTATGGGAATCTCAAAAGTGAATTCGTAGGTAGGGAGTACTTTGAACAACTAAAAAAAACAAGGGATTTTTTAATAATCTATTGGAAGTCCCAAGGTGAAGACAAATGGATTGTTTGAAGATTTTACCAAAGAATATGCTATAGGAGCACCATACAAAGCACATAAAATAAAATACAATATTGTTGCAAAAGTAGTTGGAATATCTACCAAAGCTTGAGGACAAGATACGCATGAACCTTTTGGACTCCTTAAACGTTTATAACTTTATTCAATATTGTAGAGGAGAAAGTAGAACAACCAATAGTATTTTATTTTTCCATCTGAGAAACAAATGAGAAAGCTAAAATGATGAACATTAACTCATTTTTTATTCCTCATTTTTATGGGATCACTATTAAGGACCCTAACACCTTCTTATTTAAATTTGAAGTATTTTGTAGAGCTTATGTGTATAATACCAACACTCATAACTGGATTAGGATGTTTCCCTCTACTTTGAAGGAAGAAACACTTCAATGATTTGAGTCTCTAGGGAGATACTATTTAAACTAGCGGCTAAATGAATGACGCCTTCCTTATAGCCACAGAGGAATATTCTAAGTCTAGATATTAAAGATGATATTTTGTGAATGAATTAGAGGGAATATGAGTAGCTAGAGGATTCTTCTGAAAATTTCCAATTTAGTTATAAAAGGTCTACTTCATATAAAGTACACCCATAGTTTCTTATGTTGGTGTTCCCGAGATAAGTTAGAGAGGAGGGGATGGATACTTTGAATTTGGTTGCAGCTGGAGATATCTCCAACATCACCTAAGATGAGACAAGAATTAGTATTTGAGAACTACTCAACTCCCATCCATGATGCAACCCATCCATGATAGATTAAGGTTTACCAATCCCCATTTTGTGCTCTTCTATGTGTATCACATAACTCTCTTTGATGCTTATGAGAAAAACACTATCAACATTTCTTGTTCCTTGTTAGAGTTGAAGAGTGAATATGTATGATAATATTACTGTGTTTATTTATTTCAACTTCATAAAATCATTTACATAGAATGCATAGCATTGCCATCATGCTTACATATTTATTGTGCTGGCTTGTTTTATATATTTAAATGAATTTGGGACAATTTCCGAGCAAAATCAATTCTAAAGTTTTGTTGTGAACTTTTTGCAGATGAGCCAATCTCTAGTAATTTCATGCAAGGGTACTCTCCTATACATGTCCCCTGAGGTGTGTTAGAATCCCAAGTCCCGCCTTCTTGAATTTGTCTCCTTTAACAACTCAGTGCATGTTTCTTGAACTTTCATTAGATGGTCAAGATTTTTTTAAATATTAAATACAAATTAAAGGTGACTTGAAGGAAGGAAAAAGATACAAATGTATATTAGGAACATACAATATGGAAAGAATAACCATATATCTGGGTGTTTCATCAATTACTATGTTAAACAAAAACAACTCCAAAAGATGCACTTTGAAGTAGATGCTGACTTAAAAGTGATTCTAAGTTAACCACAATTTTTTGAATGGTGTGAATATTTTTTATATCAGGAACAAGGTGCAAGTTGTGTACCTTCAATTTACATTTTTGCATTGACCTCAAATTTTCCATTTATAAATCTGAAAAAGTAAATGAAAGAAGGAATGGGTAGTGAAATTTGGAATACAAAATAGGGAAGCAAAGGGTTAAATGGTGTTATATCGATCTCTGTGGATGGAAAAAACCTCAACATTATGTCACAACATAGAATCGTGTTCTTGCATAGCAAATCCAACTCCCAACTCCATGAAATAAGGTAGGTTCTTTACTAGAATGTGCTTGTAGGGCCTCCATTCCTCAAAATATGTGTCAAAATAATGCTAAAGAGGAATGATTCACTAGTCCAAGTAGTAAACCATTGAAAGGATCCAAATCCATGTCAAAAACATCCATAATTCCTAGGTTGATCCTCCACCAAGGAAAAGCTCACTTGATAAGTGAATAAATCTAGCTGTTGGAAGATTAGATCCTATAGGAATGTATTCTATTAGGAGTGCTCCATCAACTAGGGCATATATCACGTTGAAGAATAAATGAGGTCATAGAATCTCCTCTAATCAAGGCGCTCCACCAAAAAAACAAAGCATGACACATCCTCGAAGGTACAATACTTTATAGGTAAAAAAAATAAATGAGCAAATGCATGAGTGGAAAACCCTCACTAGGATGCCTCAACACCCACATAGGGGTCAAAATCTAAATTGCCATAAGGGAAGAATCTAGGAGGCTCTTCACAAGTGATATCCATCCAAGTGATTAATTAAGTTAACTTGTACATCTCTAAAATGTGTGATAAGGATTCCAAATAGATGAATATTTATGATGCATGTACATCCAAATACAACATAAAGGACCAAAGAACAATATACTCCAAACATAGCCTGCTTGGTTAGGGTCTTTAAAATTGAGACAAGTCTCATGCTATATGAGTTGTAACACTTGGTTCCATGTGGGGCTATGCATTTTTCTTAAGCGTGTAAGAGAACCTCATATCTTTGGCATACCTACGATATCATGTCACAAGAAGTAGAGAAAGTACTTGGTATGATAGGTCAAGACTCTCATGTCATAACCCCACATCACAAATCCATAATGTTCTTGTTCAAGGTACCAAAATTTCAAAAACGACTTGTACAAAAAAATGCATTGGCTAAAAATGCGAAGGGAAAAAGATTAAATGAGAGCTAATGTTCACAATGTTGAGCTTGCTATTCTTATACAATTCTTACCTAGGAAGAAACACAGTTATATGTAAAATCATAGAAAGAATGCAACCATGCAAGGATATTATCAACGCCATGTAATATTCCCTTGGTTTGGCAACAAACCAAAACAAGTATATGCCCAACACATTGAAAATACATGAGAACTTAGTATAATGAAAAATAAATACAAGCACATTTTATTCAGATTGCGAATTGGATTATTCCTTAATTGCTTTTTTTGGGCTTGCAGTCGATATGTCTAGTGAGATATAAGTCCTATTTTTCTCTTTCTTCTCTAAGCCTAGAATAGGTCTTGATGCCTCTTTTTCAGCATTAGTAAAACATTATTATAGTGATCTAATCATTTTGCTTTCTTATTGCACATGAAGAAGCAAAATGCATTCTTTAACCCATTTGAAATCGATGGAAATATCCATAAACTCTTTTTGTTCATATGTGATTAAGATGATCCATCTATCATTTTTGTACATATGCATTTTTGTACAATAGTGATTTGAATTTGCATTCACATCACTATGTAGATTAGACCCAGCTTTAAATAGACCTCTATTTCTTTCTACACATTTCAAGTACTTCTTTGTCAAGTTAAAATTCAATAGAAGCATAACAATTTAGTAATACTTTGACATGTCAAATAAATTCATTATATATTTCCTAGCTGCTATCAAAGGTCACGAGTGATTTTGATTTAGTTATTTCTTTCAAAGAAATAGAAGCTACATATTTTCTTGTTCATTGCATGCCTTTAGATAGAGCATTCTTCATTCACATGTCTTGTTTCTACAATTGGATATTGCCCCAAAAGTCTAAAGACTTGACACACTACTATGATACTTTTGTAAGAACTAATCATCTAATTAAAATGATTTTAAACCATATAGTCCTTTGCATCCATGCATATGTGTCAACTTGGAAGATTTTCCTCTTATCATTTTTTGTTATCGTCATCTTATCATTTTGTATATAGAATAAAATGTTGAAAACTTACATGCTATTATTATAATGCATAGTCAATGTTGTCCTTCTTGTTTCATGCACACACCACCATGATACTTAAGTAAACTTGGATCATAAATCATTGTCCTCATACAACATGCACCAATAGTAAATAGTATATATATCACCAATAAAAGTCAAATGTGAACCTAAAAACAATATAGTTGGATTCTTAATGATACCAAAACAATTAAAACAAAGAATATAACATCTTTGGGCTTTGCAACTTGCTTCAATGAAATTCATTATCGAATAATAGCAATAGAGACATAGAATCTAAGATGAAATTGGTTGGAACACAAATCATTTCTACACCATAACATATCATTTTTTTTTTGTTGGCAAAGTGGTGGAACCCCCCTGACTAGCAGGGTTTCCATTGGCTGTGTGGCCACAAACCAGGGGCATCTAAGCCGTCAAAATCACCCAGGGATCGCACTCGGCCTGGACCACACCAACCCTTAACATGGTTGGATTTTAGGTATCCGATGGGATTAGAACCGGTGACCTTCCAGCTTAGGGGGCGTCTTAACCATACCCCGCCACCAACTGTTCTACATCTCATAGATACACCATAACATATCATTACTATTGCTATCACTTTCATATTTCCAGAATTTATATTGTGCTAAAGTTCCAATGCTTCCAAACCATGGATTTGTTGTGCATAAGAATATACCTATTGATGATTACATTTTAGTTATAGTTATCCTAGTACTTCAAATAATGAACCATCTTTGGTAGTGTAGTCCAATATTTTAAGTTAGTTTTACATATTATCATATGAATTTACAGGATTTTCTATCTCCAAATCGATGTGTTATCCTCTCCCCTTTACTTGGTTTTACATCTTGAGGTCTCTGGGTGTATTGTCATTTATAATTAGTATAGTAGTGATGTGCTATATATTTTTGCATAACTATTGTTTTGAAGCATGATCATCAAATTTCAATGTGGTATATCCCATGATAGAATAATGATAATACTATTTGAAAAAAGATAATGCAGGCTCAAATTGGCCCGAATTGGCTCATGGGATATTTTTTTTTTATAAATTTACACAGGTCCATAGAAAATATGACGTAATTTCCCATTATATTTGACGACAATGTGATACTATTGATGGTCTACTTGTCGACAATATCACATTGTCGTCGGTTGTAATGGGAAATGAGGTCGGTTTTTTGATGGATCTGTATAAATTTTCTCGTCAGATATCCATCAAATCCGAAATTAGTGCTATACCACCGACAAATCCAGTTCGTTGGTTATCCAACCTCATATGAAGTAAATGACGTCAGATTTATGATATCCACATCGTTGAATATCCGACCTCGATGAAGTGAACTTCATGGGATTTGCATCGAAAATTTTAAAATAGTTGTTGTTGGATAGCCGATGGGTATATGTCAGAAATCCAACGAATGTATTTTACTGTGGGATATTTGTAGAAATGCTACCGATGTTTAAAATGGAAGCTAATTGTCAAATGGTCAACAACATTATGTCAAAAATTTGACATCTAAAACCAAACCAAGAATATCTCTTAGTTAAAGTATTTACAGATGATAGCACAAATTTTGCATGGAGTTACTTAGCTATGAAAGGAATACATCTTGATATTTACAAACATCATATCTACATTAAGGAAGATTATGTCCCAATTAGGCAACCACAGAGAAGGATGAACCCATCATTAAAGGACATAGTCAAACACGAATTACAAAATTTGCTTGACGCAGGCTTTATATATCATATCTCTGACACTGAGTGGGTATCACCTCTAGTGGTAGTTCCCAATAAAGGGGGGAATGGAGATTATGTGTGGATTGTAGAGAGCTTAATAAGGAAAAAAAAACCACTTTTCCTTACCATTGATCAATCATGTATTATATACAATTAGATTCAAATCCACCCAGATGATAAGGACAAAACCGCATTTACTTGTCCACGGGGAACATTTTCATACATAGTACTACCATTCAGACTCTACAATGCCCATGCAAAATTTCAGAGGGATATCATGATTATATTTTCATATTGCATCAATTATCGAATGGAGGTGTATATGGATTCTTTCACACCATATGGACAATACTTTCAGTAGGCATTAAAGAATTTGGAAGTTGTTTTGATGAAATGTATAGAGATCAGTCTTTGTCTAAGCAATGAAAAATATAAAATGCTAATGGGATAAGGCATAGTTCCGGGACACCATATATCAGAAACAGGAATTGAAATTGATCAAGAAAATGTAGTTATCATTAAAACCTTTCAATCAATAGTCAAACAAAAGGATGTGCACAACTTCTTATGCCAAATAGGCTACTACAAAAGGTTCATAGAAGGATTCGACAGAGTAATATCCCCTATGTTTTCACTATTTACCAAATACACAGACTTCAAATGGACTGATTAGTGCATGGAAGCATTTGATCAGCTAAAAGAGAAAACTACTAATACCCCTGTTCTCTAAGGCCCATTGTCACATACCCCAATTTTGTAAAATAATGTTAATTGTTTAATTATATTCCTACGACATTATGTTAAATATTAATGCTAAGTAGGAACTGATGACTCAGCAGAGTCAACAGAAGTGGAATGTAATTCCGAATATTTCATTATTAATAAATAAATTGTGGAGACAACATCATGGGAGAGCTGTTAAAAGAGGTTACTGGTCAAACTGGTAGATGGAACTAGGTGGAGGGCAAAAGACAAGTGGCAGCATCCTCAAACACTTCCTAAGTTGCAGGTGGCAACTTCCCTACAATTGGGGTCATGATCCCCCAAGAAAGTGGGATCAGAGCAGGTGGCTCATTAAATGACAACTAACCCAAAAAGACCTAGGCAATCTTTTAAAAGTACCCAATGAATAGAGCTAAGGCTGCTCAATTATTTTCCAGAGAAGAAACATTCAGGTGGAATGCTATTCAGGAATTCAATTGGGTAAAAAGGGAAAACAGTAAGGAAGTTGTTCTGAGAGGATTGCTGCAGTAACTTGGTTTATTACAACTTATTAGATGGGAGAACTTACTGATAAGTTCTAGATTAACACTGAGTTTGAAGACTGGTATCTGACTATTGCTGCACCTAGTTCCATCCAGGGAGACCAAAGCAAGCTCGGGGGTCTTGAGGAGTCGATGTTTGAGAGCTCTGCAGGAATTGGTAGGGAGGAACGGCCTCCCATTGCTGTTGTTGTCCAAAGCTTAAGCAGGTTCTGTCACCTAACTGTCTTTGTTTTAGTAACTGTGAATGGTTGGATGTTATGTTAGTAGTTATTAAAAGGTTTACTGATGAGAGTGTTTTAGTTTATCAGTAATAAAATCTGTTGATGAAAAATAAAGACCACTGTGTTTTTCCACATCTGGGTTTTACCAGACCGTACTCCAGCACAGGGGTAAGAATTATAAAAAGATAGTATGATGAGATGGTAAAATAGTAGATTTTTTCTTTACTTATCTTCAGAAGACATTATTTGTTTTACTGACAGCTGTTTATGCACATAGATAAAAAAAACTATTCCCTCGTATAGTATATCATTCTCAGTAATCCTTTTATTTGTAAAGAACAGATAGAAGAATGTAATAGTTGTGCTAAAGAAAAGATAGACTAAGTGCACCTGTTGTTTAAACCTTATAATTGTTTTTCTTCCAGTTTGAAAGAATCTAACTTCTTTATGCTGGAAAGACAACATTGATAGTAGGAGTAATTAAATATTGTTTAGATTCTACAGTTAAAACCTAGTTGTGTAGTCTGTATGTATGGTTAAGGATGTAGTTATTTAATTACTAAATCTTCTTTTATTTCGACTGAGTTCAAATAGATTATAGAGCCGTTATCCTATTTCTTAGATGGTAAATGAATGTTATTATATACATATGTATTTATATATAAGTATATGAGATAAAACTTAAGTAGTATTATATGAGTTATATATATATATACACACAGTCATCATAACTAAACAGAAAAACTAAATAAATAACAAAATGTTGTAAAATAAAATTAAATAATAATCTTGGAAACATAGGTACTCTCAGGAGAGATAATACCTCTATTGTATTAACAACAATAAATTTTTATTACATACACTATAGGAGTATTACTATTATGGAACTTCAGGTAATGTATTTATTACATTATTTACAAACTGAAAACATTTATACTTTCTGTACTGTGACATAACTAAACAGTACTGTAGAACATTAAATACAATAAAGTAAAAAAAATGTAAAGACCCTATATAAGCTGAAGGGTATAAAATATAAGTTAACATTTACAAAGTTACTAATAACTAGTAAGCCAAGGTTCAAACCGAGTATAGAATCCTTGACAATAAATTTATAAAAGAAGTATTAAAAGTAAAAATTTAAATGCATAATCTACAATAAGCATTTAACAGAATGCTCGACTTTGAGCCTAATATTATATAAAGCATAACTGAAAAGCCTAGTAATTTCAGAAGTACAGTGTAATTAATAATAAGTATTGAGAATACATTAATAATAGGTTATTTTTATAAATAGAGAACAATTTATTATTTCTTTTTATATATATAAAAGAATTTAGAACAGAGCTAGCAGTAAGGTAATAAATAATTCCAGGTAGGGTAACTTTTAAACAAGTAATATGTAATCTATTATTGATGAACAGAAGTTTAATATAAAACCTGTATTCAAGGTTACTCTGTTAGTAACCTAAAGTATGCCATTAAAAACATTCAGATTTTACATAGTAAAACTATTATAACAGTTTATAAATAATTACCCAGTATATTATTAAAAATACAGTAAAAATCCTACCAGCGAATACCATGAATAAATTGCAGAGAATAAATCAAGTACTTATCAAAATTCACAGAGCTCGAAGGTATCGAGGACAGATAGGCTTATTAAGCCAAGTTTAAATAGTAATTGTTTCAAAACTGCACAGTAACATAATATTAACTTAAGGAAAGTAGCATGGATAGCACATAGCTCCACGTACAGGGTAAACCCTGAAAAAATTAAAAGTATGTACTGAGGATGGAGTTTTATCTCCTTGGAACCTCACGGTTACCAACATATTTTACAAAAATAAAACTTACAGCCTGTACCCACATTAATACATCTTTATGTATGCTTACACAGTATTCAAACAAAGACCCCAAAACCCACAGTCTCGGCTTCAGCCAAGATCCCTTATTAAACAAAGAGTCGAAACTATTTTTACAGTGTGCAGGTTCACTAAACTGAACCAAGGTAACCACGAGGGTTACAAACCACAAATTCAAAGCCATGACTGCCCTAGAGGACCACCAAGGAGGAGAATGCCATGGGTAAAACCGGGCTTACCGGGAGAAGCCGGCTGTTGCAGTCTTGCGCCTTCCACACCAAGAGAAGAGGTCAAACCCTGCATCGAAGGATAAAATTAATATTAAGAACCTTGCTAAATGCGATGGTTAAGCTAATACTGTTAAAAGAAACTGATTTAAAACCCTGTAACGTACCTTAAATTTTAATAGAAATATGGCCACCGAAGAACAGCAATACAACCACGAGCAGGAGGAAGGGTAAACCCTTCATTCGCCGCAAAGAAGATTGAGCTCGCTGGAACAGAAGGGGTACCTGTCACGATGGAGGACGTGTTACAGTATCAAGACGAGGCAACCACTTACACAGTGACAAGTTCGGCAATGGACGCCAATGGAGAAAACCCTAAGAGAATTGACGCTGCCCAAACATCTCACAACAAGCTATTCAACACAGTATCTTTCACACAATGCAGTAGATGAGCCACGAGGAGCTGAACCAGCATAAGGTTTGACTAACAGACAGTGCAAGCAGCGAGATGAACCAGGAGGTTTTGCAGAGCGGTCGGAGGCCTGAAGGCAATGGAGAAATGACTACTAGGGTTTGAGTCAACCTATTTAAATGACGGTGCATGGCTGGGAAGATCCCACATAATCCTTTTGATAATTGGCATGTAGTGGGTAGGAACTCTATAGTTCCACGACAAGATCACTAATGATTTTCTTTTCACAACCCAAATCATATCGCGGGGATTCCACAAGGTTCGTCATACCATAGCTATCACTTGCGTTATACAAATCAACCTTATAAACATTAGAGTGATGTTTATAAAACATTATAATATAGTTTTGGTTCTTCGTTGGTCTCATACAATTAGGTATGGAGAGATGTATTTGTTTATAATGAGTTATAAGAGTAAAGAAGTAATACTAGTTACTATGGTGTAGTTTATCTATAAACCTATTTAGTATATTATCTATTGCCCTAGTTCACAAATGAAGTAAAGGGAATAATAATATAAAGTTTGTAGAATTGTAATAATTGATATGAAGTTATCAATTGAACATGACGATGGTTTTACTCTTAACCTTATGAACTTTCTTTGTTTGTAAAATAACAATCCTACTAATATTCATAGAACCATTTTCGTTGTGACAATTGGACTTTTATCAAATTCAAGCCCAAAGGTTATAGAAGATATTATAAGAATATTTATATGATAAGTAGATTGGGTAAGTTAGTCTTCTTTGTTTGATAGTATAGCCATGAAACTCATAAGCAGTGTTTGAGTATAATAATCTAGGATTGAATTAAAAGTGTTTTTTTTTTATCCAAATATTGATCATGGAATAGAAGTAGTAATCCAAAACAATGCAGATCCTTAAAGTATTAAAGGAAGACTTGTATCAAGTAATAAACTTTGTAAATGCTTGAAGTAAGAAAAGTATAGGTTTGATACTTAAACTACCTTATCAATTTACAATTACAGTTGCAAATATAAACATGACATGTTGCAGTAACTATGAATAAGTAGAATTAGATCTTTGATGTTGTAATTTCTTCCATGCTAGCTGCTAGTAAAGAGATAATTATTGCATTTTTACCCTTGCATTCAGTATGAACATCTAATGGTTTCGTACTCTGTAGGAATGTTAAATCCTGCTTTCTTGACGGAAAAATAGCTACCACCTTTATTCGTAGAATTCAATTCTCTATCAGTAGGATCTTAAAAGGAATCATAGTTGAAGCTATACCTGTTTAAGCCTGATAAATCTGACTAGCATGTATATACTTTACTGAATAAATTTTGTTAGCAGCAACCCGAACATCTTACCTGTATATCTATAAGAGAAGGAAAACTTCTGCGTTAGCTTGGAAGCTAAGTAAGCCCAGTATTTCATGGCAATCCCACCTTGTGGTCGCAAACAGAAATCAAATCAGTATTTGCAAAGAAACTATTCTAGGAAGTTAAGCATAGTCAAAAGATCTTTCAGTCAAGAATCTAGTAACATTGAACTAATCAAACAGTTAATGACTGTATTTAATGAAAATATATGCATTTAATTTTTTTTTAAATTTTTGGAAAATTTGGGGTTTTGACATGTGGTATCAAAGCATGGTTCAAATACTAGGCCTTGATGTGGCCCAACTAGTTTCCACAGAACAATAAAAATAATGTACTAACCTGTATTTTGTTTTATGTAAAAAGCAGAAAATTTCTTTTTTCTGAATCTGACAGGCAGGTATGGAGAAGTTAGGAGAATATGCTGAGGAGGAGTCTCTAAACACCGAGACAAGACAAAAGTCCAGAGAACCTATGTTAGAAGAGGTAACTGCTCATTCTTCAGAGCTGATGCAGACTATAAAGGATTTGAAGACTGAAATGGAATCAGTCAAGAAAGACAATGAGAGGATTTTGAAGACTCAAGAAGAGTTGAACCAAATCTTGATGGAAAAATTTCAGACTGAAGGGAGGAGCAAAAGATCTGAATCTAAGGAAGCTAGCTATCAGAAAGGATCTAAAAAGATGAAGCTGTCTAAAGCTGAAAGCAACTCATCATCTAAAGGGTTCAAGGAACAACAAAGTTATTACACTACTAGTGACAGTAGTGAGGCTGATTTGTATGACAGAAAGAAGAAGTATAGACCATATGAAGAGATTTTCGGGGAGTTTAAGAAAATAAAGCCCCCAACTTTCAACGGAGAGACTGAAAAAGGGGAGGAAGCAGAGTCCTGGTTATCCGGGATGAAGAAATATTTTCAGATATACAACTATTCAAATCAGCTGAAGGCAAGAATGGCAATCTATAATCTCACTGGAAAAGCAGACATATGGTGGCAAGATCTGAAAAGAGTCAAGGGGATCAAGGAAAAAGAAGTTAATTGGAGCACCTTTAAAAGGTACTTCAAGAATAAATTTTTGTCCGAACAATATTATGAAGAAAGAGCTAAAGAATTTTACGAATTAAAGTTAGGATCCATGACTATGAAGGATCTAAACAGTAAATTCTTAAGCTTGTTGAGGTATGTACCTTATTTAGTCGATGAGAAACCTAAAGTGCAGCGGTTTCTCAGCTGTCTGCCATATCACATCAAGGACATAATCGAGTATGATAACCCTAAGACTCTGGAAGAAGCCATGCGGAAGGCTAATTTCTGTCTTGAACAGAACAAAAAGAAAGAAGGTATAGCCAACTGGAAGGCTAAAAAGAAAAGTAATCAGCCTGAGTTCAAGAAAAAGGAATTTGTACCTCAGAAGAATTTCAAGAATAATAAGAACAGAAATCCTTCTAACGGTAAGAACTTCCAGGGAAATAGAAATGGTGCTTCTAATAATTCTAATAATTCCAGTAACTTTAAAGGCAAGGAAGCTGCCAACAATCATGGGAATTTCACTAATAATTTTGAACGAAAGGATCCTGTTAAGTGCTGGGAATGTAATGGCCCGTACTATGCCTCGGTTTGCCCAAATCAGAAAAATTCAAACAACAATATTTACACCGTGCAGGATGAAATGACTATTGGAGAATTTGCGAGGACTATGCCCAGAATAAATGCAGCATTGGAGAACCGCCAAGCTGACTACCAGACTTCCATGGTGGAAGTGGAAGGTATGGTTAATCAAACCCCTGTAACCATTTTAATTGATCAAGGAGCTAGTCTTAGTTACATTTCACCTCAGATAGTGGAAAAGTGTAAATTGACTATTGAAAAGTTTGATAGTTCCTGGTTAGTTCAATTAGCCACTGGGGCAAAAAGAAAAGTAACCTGTTATGTAAAAGAATGTGCTTTAGTTATGAATGATTTTAAAACTACAGTTAAGCTTAATGTTTTGCCACTTGGCTCGTATGATTTACTGATTGGTATGGATTGGTTAGAGCAACACAAGGTAGTTTTAAACTGTTTTGATAAAACCTTTACGTGCATAAATAATAATGAGCAACCAGTAACAGTTAAGGGTATTCCTAGGAAAACTGTAATTAGGCAGATTTATGCTTTACAACTTAAAAGAGCAGTTAGAAAAGGGTGCAAAGCCTATGCTGTAACTATTACAGATGAGGCAAGTAAATCTAAAAAAGATAAGTTAAAAATAGAGGATATTCCTGTTTTAAACGAATTTACTGATGTTTTTCCAGAAGAAATCCCAGGATTACCTCCTAGGAGGGAACTGGATTTCACTATTGAGCTGATGCCAGGTGCTGTACCTAGCTCGAAAGCTCCGTATCGTATGAATATTTTAGAAATTAATGAACTAAAATCACAGTTAAAGGAGTTAATAGATAAGAAGTATATTCGACCCAGTGTGTCCCCTTGGGGAGCACCAGTAATCTTTGTTAAAAAGAAAGACGGAACTATGCGACTATGCATAGATTATCGTCAACTAAATAAGATGACTATTAAAAATAGATATCCGTTGCCCCGCATACATTATCTGTTTGATCAGCTACATGGAGCTACGGTGTTATCAAAGATAGACGTGAGACCAGGATATCATCAGGTAAGAATTAAAGATGAGGACATTTTCAAGACAGCCTTCAGAACAAGGTATGGACATTACGAATTTGTCGTAATGCCATTTGGGCTTACCAACGCCCCAGCTGTCTTTATGTGCCTAATGAATAACATAATGCATAAATACTTAGATAAATTTGTTGTCGTGTTTATCGATGACATCTTAATCTATTCTAAAAATGAAGCAGAACATAAGGAACACTTAGCTAGTATGAAATCCGAAGTAGCTGAGTATATAGCTAGATGTTTGGACTGTCAACAAGTGAAAACTGAACACCAGCATCCAGCTGGTTTACTGCAACCTTTGCCTATTCCTAGTTCGAAATGGGAAAGAATCAGCTTGGATTTTATTACTGGATTGCCCAGAAATCAGAATCAGAATGATTCAATTATGGTGGTGGTAGATAAATTAAGTAAAGCAGCACATTTCATTCCTGTTAAAACTACTTACAAGGCTGCGAACATAGCTGACATATTCTTAAAGCAGATTTTTTAGCTACATGGTGTACCGAAGGTTATCATTTCAGACAGGGATCCTAAATTCACAGGTAATTTCTAGAAATCCTTGTTTAAAGGATTAAATACAACACTGAATTTCAACACCTCCTTCCATCCTCAAACACATGGACAAACAGAGAGAGTGAACCAGGTGCAGGAAGATTTATTAAGAATGTATGTTAAGGATCAGCCAGGTAAATGGGAAGACTACTTGCATTTAGCAAAGTTTGCATACAATAACAACTATCAGTCATCAGCTAAGTTAAGTCCATTTGAAATTTTGTATGGACGTAAATGCAACACTCCTATCTCCTGGAATAATCCAGTAGATAGATTAGTGTTAGGACCAGAATTATTGAAGGAAATGGAACAGATTGTGAAACAAGTGCAGGAAAATTTGAAGGTAGCACAGGATCGGCAAAAGAGCCAAGCAGATTTAAAAAGAACTCCCAAAGAGTTCCAGGTGGGTGAGCACGTGTTTATAAAGGTAAGACCAAAGAAAATCTCTCTAAGACTGGGGAGTTGTGCAAAGCTAGCACCACGTTACTGTGGTCCGTTTGAAATTTTATCCAGAATTGGTCAAGTTGCATATCAGCTAGCGTTACCACCTAATTTGAAAGTGCATAATGTTTTTCATATTTCGGTTCTGAAAAAGTATGTTCATGATACTAATCATGTGATTGATTGGAATGTTGTACAGGTGGAACCAGAAGGAGAAGTTCTGGTGGAACCGGACTGTATCCTCGGGAGGAGGGAAATTACTATGCGGAACCGCACAATTGGACAGTTGAAGGTGCAATGGAAGCACCTTAGTCCTGAAGAAGCTACCTGGGAACTGGAAAGTAAGATGCGGGAAGCATACCCGAATCTATTCCAGGAGGTTGCAGAGGATGAAGTATAAGTAACATCGAGGAAGATGTTACATTTTAAGGGGGTGTGTATGTCACATACCCCAATTTTGTAAAATAATGTTAATTGTTTAATTATATTCTTGAGACATTATGTTAAATATTAATGCTAATTAGGAACTGATGACTCAGCAGAGTCAACAGAAGTGGAATGTAATTCAGAATATTTATTATTAATAAATAAATTGTGGAGACAACAGCATGGGAGAGCTGTTAAAAGAGGTTGCTGGTCAAACTGGTGGATGGAACTAGGTGGAGGGCAAAAGACAAGTGGCAGCATCCCCAAACACTTCCTAAGTTGCAGGTGGCAACTTCCCTACAATTGGGGTCATGATCCCCCAATAAAGTGGGATCAAAGCAGGTGGCTCATTAAATGACAACTAACCCAAAAAGACCTAGGCAATCTTTTAAAAGTACCCAATGAATAGAGCTAAGGCTGCTTAGTTATTTTCCAGAGAAGAAACATTCAGGTGGAATGCTATTCAGGAATTCAATTGGGGAAAAAGGGAAAACAGTAAGGAAGTTGTTCTGAGAGGATTACTGCAGTAACTTGGTATTTACAACTTATTAGCTGGGAGAACTTACTGATAAGTTCTAGATTAACACTGAGTTTGAAGACTGGTATCTAACTATTGCTGCACCTAGTTCCATCCAGGGAGACCAGAGCAAGCTCGGGGGTCCTGAGGAGTCGCTGTTTGAGCGCTCTCCAAGAATTGGTAGGGAGGAACGGCCTCCCATTACTATTGTTGTCCAAAGCTTAAGCAGGTTCTATCACCTAACTGTCTTTGTTTTAGTAACTGTGAATGGTTGGATGTTATGTTAGTAGTTATTAAAAGGTTTACTGATGAGAGTGTTTTAGTTTATCAGTAATAAAATCTATTGATGAAAAATAAAGACCACTGTGTTTTTCCACATCTGGGTTTTACCAGACCGTACTCCAGCATAGGGGTAAGAATTATAAAAAGATAGTATGATGAGATGGTAAAATAGTAGATTGTTTCTTTACTTATCTTCAGAAGACATTATTTGTTTTACTGATAGCTGTTTATGCACATAGATAAAAAAAAATTTCCCTCGTACAGTATATCATTCTTAGTAATCCTTTTATTTGTAAAGAACAGATAGAAGAATGTAATAGTTGTGCTAAAGAAAAGATAGACTAAGTGTACCTGCTGTTTAAACCTTATAATTGTTTTTCTTCCAGTTTGAAAGAATCTAACTTCTTTATGATGGAAAGACAACACTGATAGTAGGAGTAATTAAATATTGTTTAGATTCTACAGTTAAAACCTAGTTGTGTAGTCTGTATGTATGGTTAAGGATGTAGTTATTTAATTACTAAATCTTCTTTTATTTCGACTGAGTTCAAATAGATTACAGAGCTGTTATCCTATTTCTTATATGGTAAATGAATGTTATTATATACATATGTATTTATATATAAGTATATGAGATAAAACTTAAGTAGTATTATATGAGTTATATATATATATATACACACACAGGCATCATAACTAAATAGAAAAACTAAATAAATAAAAGAATGTTGTAAAATAAAATTAAATAATAATCTTGGAAACATAGGTACTCTCAGGAGAGATAATACCTCTATTGTATTAACAACAATAAATTTTTATTACATACACTATAGGAGTATTACTATTATGGAATTTCAGGTAATGTATTTATTACATTATTTACAAACTGAAAACATTTATACTTTCTGTACTATGAGATAACTAAACAGTACTGTAGAACATTAAATACAATAAAGTAAAAAAATGTAAAGACCTTGTATAAGCTGAAGGGTATAAACTATAACTTAACATTTACAAAGTTACTAATAACTAGTAAGCCAAGGTTCAAACCAAGTATAGAATCCTTGACAGTAAATTTATAAAAGAAGTATTAAAAGAAAAAATTTAAATGCATAATCTACAATAAGCATTTAACAGAATGCTCGACTTCGAGCCTAACCATATTATATAAAGCATAACTGAAAAGCCTAGTAATTTCAGAAGTACAGTGTAATTAATAATAAGTATTGAGAATACATTAATAATAGGTTATTTTTATAAATAGAGAACAATTTATTATTTCTTTTTATACATATAAAAGAATTTAGAACAGAGCTAGCAGTAAGGTAATAAATAATTCTAGGTAGGGTAACTTTTAAACAAGTAATATGTAATCTATTATTGATGAACAAAAGTTTAATATAAAACCTGTATTCAAGGTTACACTGTCAGTAACCTAAAGTATGCCATTAAAAACATTCAGATTTTACATAGTAAAACTATTATAACAATTTATAAATAATTACCTAGTATATTATTAAAAATACAGTAAAAATCCTACCAGCGAATACCATGAATAAATTGCAGAGAATAAATCAAGTACTTATCAAAATTCACAGAGCTCGAAGGTATCGAGGACAGACAGGCTTATTAAGCCAAGTTTAAATAGTAATTGTTTCAAAACTGCACAGTAACATAATATTAACTTAAGGAAAGTAGCATGGACAACACATAGCTCCACGTACAGGGTAAACCCTGACAAAATTAAAAGTATGTACTGAGGATGGAGTTTTATCTCCTTGGCACCTCACGGCTACCAACATCTTTTATAAAAATAAAACTTACAACCTCTACCCACATTAATACATCTTTATGCATGCTTACACTGTATTCAAACAAAGAACCCAAAACCCACAGTCTCAGCTTCAGCCAAGATCCCTTATTAAACGAAGAGTCGAAACTCTTTTTACAATGTGCAGGTTCACTAAACTGAACCAAGGCAACCACGAGGGTTACAAACCATGAAGTCAAAGCCATGACTGCCCTAGAGGACCAGCAAGGAGGAGAACGCCATGGGTAAAACCATGCTTACCGGGAGAAGCCGGCTGTTGCAGTATTGCACCTTCCACGCTAAGAGAAGCGGTCAAACCCTACATCGAAGGATAAACTTAATATTAAGAACCTTGATAAATGCTGATGGTTAAGCTAATACTGTTAAAAGAAACTGATTTAAAACCCTGTAACGTACCTTAAATTTTAATAGAAATATGGCCACCGAAGAACAGCAAGACAACCACGAGCAGGAGGAAGGGTAAACCCTTCATTCGCCGTAGAGAAGATTGAGCTCACTGGAACAGAAGGGGTACCTATCATGATGGAGGACATGTTATAGTATCAATACGAGGCAACCACTTACACAGTGACAAGTTCGGCAATGGACATCAATGGAGAAAACCCTAAGAGAATCGACGCTGCCCAAACATCTCACAACAATCTATTCAACACAGTATCTTCCTCACAATGCAGTAGATGAGCCACGAGGAGCTGAACCAACATAAGGTTTGACTAACAGACAGTGGAAGCAGTAAGATGAACCAGGAGGTTTTGTAGAGCGGCTGAAGGCCCGAAGGCAGTGGAGAAATGACTACTAGGGTTTGAGTCAACCTATTTAAATGACAGTGCATGGCTGGGAAGAGCCCACGTAATCCTTTTGATAATTGGCATGCTATGGGTAGGAACTCTATAGTTCCACAACAAGATCACCGATGATTTTCTTTTCACAACCCAAATCATATCGCGGGGATTCCACAAGGTTCGTCATACCATAGCTATCACCTGCGTTATAAAAATCAACCTTATAAACATTAGAATGATGTTTATAAAACATTATAATATAGTTTTTGTTCTTCGTTGGTCTCATACAATTAGGTATGGAGAGATGTATTTGTTTATAATGAGTTATAAGAGTAAAGAAGTAATGCTAGTTACTATGGTGTAGTTTATCTATAAACCTATTTACTATATTATCTATTGCCCTAGTTCACAAATGAAGTAAAGGGAATAATAATATAAAGTTTGTAGAATTGTAATAATTCATATGAAGTGATCAATTGAACATGACGATGGTTTTACTCTTAACCTTATGAACTTTCTTTGTTTGTAAAATAACAATCCTACTAATATTCATAGAACCATTTTCGTTGTGACAATTGGACTTTTATCAAATTCAAGCCCAAAGGTTATAGAAGATATTATAAGAATATTTATATGATAAGTAGCTTGGGTAAGTTAGTCTTCTTTGTTTGATAGTATAGCCATGAAACTCATAAGCAGTGTTTGAGTATAATAATCAAGGATTGAATTAAAATTGTTTTTTTTTCTTATCCAAATATTGATAATGGAATAGAAGTAGTAATCCAAAACAATGCAGATCCTTAAAGTATTAAAGAAAGACTTGTATCAAGTAATAAAATTTGTAAATGCTTGAAGTAAGAAGAGTATAGGTTTGATACTTAAACTACCTTATCATTTTACAATTACAGTTGCAAATCTAAACATGGCATGTTGCAGTAACTATGAATAAGTAGAATTGGATCTTTGATGTTGTAATTTCTACCATGCTAGCTGCTAGTAAAGAGATAATTATTGCATTTTTACCCTTGCATTCAGTATGAACATCTAATGGTTTCGTACTCTGTAGGAATGTTAAATCCTGCTTTCTTGACGGAAAAATAGCTACCACCTTTATTCGTAGAATTCAATTCTCTATCAGTAGGATATTAAAAGGAATCATAGTTGAAGCTATACCTGTTTAAGCCTAATAAATCTGACTAGCATGTATATACTTTACTGAATAAATTTTGTTAGCAGCGACCCGAACATCTTACTTGTATATTTGTAAGAGAAGAAAAACTTCTGCATTAGCTCGGAAGCTAAGTAAGCCCAGTCTTTCATGGCAATCCCACCTTGTGGTCGCAAATAGAAATCAAATTAGTATTTGTAAAGAAACTATTCTAGGAAGTTAGGCATAGTCAAAAGATCTTTCAGTTAAGAATCTAGTAACATTGAATTAATCAAACAGTTAATGACTGTATTTAATGAAAATATATGCATTTAATTTTTTTTTTAATTTTTGGAAAATTTGGGGTTTTGACACCCATACTGGAATATACCTTTTAACATCCACTCTTATGCTTTCGACATATCTATTGGTGCAGTTTTAGGATAGGAAGAGGAGAGGAAGTTGTATTCCATCTATTATATCAACAAGAACTTAGATGGAGCAAAACTCAATTACATGGTCATTGAGAAAGAAATCCTAATTGGTGTCCATGCCATCAACAAATTTCAACACTACATAACAGGGTGTCAAGTTTTTTTCCACACTGACCACTCAATAGTAAGGTACCTAATGAACAAACCTCATATCCATGCTAGAGTTATAATATGGCTTCTTATTTTACAAAGAATTTGATTTGACAATTCTAGTTAAACCAATAAAACATAATGTAGTGACAGATTTTCTATCAATATTAACCCATGTTCAAGACAAAGAATTGGTAGAATATGTTATCCCATATGAACACGTGTTTACAATATCAGTGGAAATCCCATGGTTTGCTGACATAGCCAAATACTTGGTCTCTTGAAAATTTCCACAACACTATGATTATAAATAAAGATACAAAATAAACAAGCAGAGTGCAACTTACAGTTGGATTCAAGGCTTCCTTTTCAAGAGAGGGACAGACCAAATATTAAGAAGATGAATTTCATGATATACTTCATGCTACTCAAAGTGAACCGTGTGGAGTTGATTATGCATACAAAAGAATAGCCTATAAGATACTCCAAATAGGGTATTATTGGCCTACATTTCATAAATATGCTCAAGATTATGTATCATGTTGTGATGACTGCTTGAGGATGGGTAAACCCCCACAAAAAGATGAAATGCCTCTTCAGCCTCAAGTATTGGAACCATTTGATAAGTGGGGATTCAGATTTTTGGTACCAATTAATCCACCTTCCAACCAAAAGAAATATATATTAATATGTACATATTATCTCACAAAGTGGGTAGAAGTTAAAGCACTTGCCAAAGCCGATGAAAATAGCGTGGCCAAGTTATTCTCAGAGAAAATATTACTAGATTTGGGGTCCCCAGAGAAATTGTCTCTGATCAAGGAACAACATTTAAATCCAATCTAATCGAAGAATTGTTGAGGACGAACAAAATAAAACATAGAAAATATTCCTCCTATCACCCACAAGAAAATGAATAGGTGGAAGTCACAAACATGGAGTTAGAGACAATTTTAACCAAGATAGTTCAATTGCATAAAAGAGATTGGGAAGATATATTGGATGTAGCAGCATGGGCCTACAATAAAACATAGAATACAACCTCTGGATTTACTCCCTATGAATTGGTATATGGAAATAAATTTATGTTACCCATTCAGTTTGAGATCAAGATACTAAGAACAACTTTTGAACTAAAAATGGAACTGTCTGAAATTAAAAAAGAATGGTTTATCTAGTTAAATGAATTAGATGAATATAGACAACAAGCTTTGTCACACATTGAGATAATACAACAACAAAGGAAATAATGGCATGACAAGAACATAAGGATGAAGAAATTCAAAGAAGGGGACTGGGCATTGTTATATGAATCTAAATTCTAGAAGTTCAAAAGAAATTAAAAACTAGGTGGCTAGGACCATACCAAATAGACACCGTCTATGATAATAGAGCATTCAAGATTAGAACAATAGATGATAGTCAATTTCCAATGATGGTCAATGGACATAGACTGATGTCGTACAAGAAACAACTTTCTAAAGAAGAGTTCTCACAAAAATTGTATAAGAAACATCTCATGTTATTGAGGACAATGATGTCCTCCAATTCAGCTAAGTTACTCTTCCAAAAGAAAAGAGAAAAAAAGAGAAGAAGAAAAAAAGAAAAAAAAAGAGAAGAAGAAGAAAAGAAAAAAAAAAGAAAAAAAAGAAAAAAAAGAAAAAAAAGAGAAGAAAAAATAAATAACAAAAAGAAAAAAAACATTACTACACATCTCTTTAACTCAATCAAGCCAGCAAGAAATATCAATTGAACCAACAAGCAACTTAAGAGAGCCAACAACAAATTTCATCAAGCAAGCCAGTAAAAATTCAAACTAGCCTGAATCCAAGAAGCACGTGCCATGAACTAAAACTACAAAAAGTACAAACTTACTACAGACTATGGCATGCCTAAACTACATAAGTAACAACACAGATATGTGATCACATAAACATGCCACATCAGCTTTCCAGGGTATGTTAAGCATCGAGAGGTCATTACAGACCTCATTCCTTTAAAACAATAAAATCTAGCCTACCTATAATTGTCCAAAAACTGAGCTGAGGACAACTCACATTTATAAAGGGGAAGGCAGGAAATATTTCAAAATAATGTCATTTATTCATAACAAATAATGATTGCGCATTGAAACTGGAAACAACAATCTTGGCTAGAAGAAGAGATGTATAAAAAGCATAACTAAGACATGTGTGTTATATCTCCCCACGATCGTGACCTCAAATGAGTCACATAAGTGGAGAATAACGAAGTGGTGGGGCTAAACAAGAATAGTTGTATGTTTTTTGGCTTGCATTCATTTGGAAAAAATATAGTAGTAGAGAATAAAGAAGGTGCATATATCTAAGCAACAAATCAAGGGAATACAGTGCTCAATTCAGTCAAGACGCAAATTATCCTCAATCCATTATCCTATTCATATGTTCAGTTGATTTAAACTATGTTTGTAAAATTACCACTGGTTTTAAAAAGAGAAATATTGTGGATCATTCCCCCATCTTTGACAACCCTGAGGTCTTGATAATCCTCCGCACAACAGGATGGACAGATTTCATCACTATTCTAAATGGCTATGACCAGGAAGTAGCCCTGGAATTTGATAGAAACCTCAAATACATCAAAGAGGAAGAGTACATGATGAGAGTGAAAGTGCTATAGACTCATATAAATGAAGAAAATATATCAGCTTACATAGGAATTCCACAAGGATTAGATTGGGGTACTGATGATAGATAAAGTGTCATAAAAGAAAAACATGTTTTCTTTGCAGAAGGAGAGAGGTATGAAGAAGATAAAAAATTGTGTAAAGACGGAAAAAATGCCAAGACCTTGGGATGAAATCCCAACTGCCATTTTGAAATACATCATATGTACTGGGATACTTATTTATGTACCCACATTTCACTTCATAATGTTGTACCTCTTGAGAAATCGAGGTCACATGAAGCTAAACAACAATATTATCATTCCCTTTTACTTACTACATTCTATGTAGGAGATGAAATGGAAGGTTGTAGGGAAAGATGATTCCCTGGTACATCATGGTTTGATCAAATTAATTGTTTACAAGGAACTATCAACCCAGATTCCTGAGCTTTCCTAGGAATAATTCATACATATTTTTGTTGGTGATGTACAAAGGATGATGGGAACTCCAAGTTCAATCTCAACCCCTGTTATAGAACAGAAAGAAAGGAAGGGTTTAAGTGTAGAGAAAAAGTTGACCACTCAATCAGGGGCCAAAGGAAATATTGAGTTGGAAATAGATGGAAATGAGAATGTTACTGACACCCTGGTGAAAATAAATAATTCCAAGGAATCCTCTGTTCAGAAACAACCATTTCCATCCTATAAGGCCTATGAGTTCAGACGACAATGTAGATGCTTAAGAAGGAAGTCAAGATCAGGGAAGAGAAAGAATATGAAGAGAAGGAAGAAGACGAAGAGGATTCCAACTTCTAAGAAATCACCCCTAGAACAAGGAGACCTAGAATATTAGGAGATGGAAGAATAGGGACCTTCCAAGTCTATAAAACAAAATACACTAGTAAAAGCTACACATCAAACAAATAAGCAACGTCATTCAAGGAAGATTCTCATATGGCAGATGCATTATCAAAATTATTAAGGGTTAAGGTGGAATTGGAAGCTCTAAAGCTTGCAACAAATTCCCCTATGACCACAACGATGAGTGGGAAAGTTTCAGAGACTCTAGCCACTCATGAAAAGATTCAAATCTTGAAGATGAAGCATGCTTACTAGCAAAACTGCTTGGAGTAGAAAAAACAAGCGTTACAGGAAGAATTAGAGCAAGTTCAAGACTGCATACTAGTAGAAAAATATCAACAAATATTAAAATTAGAGACTACCTTGGATAAAGCTACCTATCAAATTGTATGAGGAAATTGTTGGTTATAGAACCCTTTCCAAAATTTATACTGTCTCAGAGAGAAGTGGTGTTGATTTCAACTATAGAGGTTAAAGAATAACTTGCCATTGGAATTTCCTAACCCAAAAGATTTTGTGGATTCTTGACTCGATAGAACAGACCTTGAAAAATAACAGCTATGCAAATTCTACCTCCATAACTTGGTTGTGCCTCATTCTTATGATTGGTCACCTGACCCATACATTGGTGATTTCTAGTTGAGAGCACTTTGTTCTTGGATGAACCATGAAATAGAAAGAGCACATGATGTTCACTTTACCACTCATAGGAATGTGTGAATGTGTCATGGGTTATAGAAAAAGCATCCCATCCTAGAAAAATGATCCAAAATCACGATGCTCTAGCAGCCGTTAAGGACTTAATTCCTATCCTTGAGGAGAAATAGCAGGAGTCCATTGAACATTTTGAAAAAAGTATTCATATAACCCTTGAGGATGTGGAGGAGACCATAATGGGTAGGGGGGAATATTTTCAATGGATTTAAAGAAGAGAGAGCCACACTCTCGACATAGGTTGGATGCTTATTTCTTTAGGGAACGAATGTTCAAAGAACATGCAGAGAAATAAACTAAAATTAATTGGAATGAATATGAACCCACCATTCTTTCTTCCCCTTACAATCAAGGAAAACATTGATGAAGAACAAGACAGGAGGATTCGGACAAAGAAGAACATGAAATGGGATATTACTGACAAACATGGGCATGTAGGATCATTGCATGGGACATTAGAGAAGATGATGAACATCAGAGGAGCCCATGAGGCTAAGGGAACATGTTACACAAGGATGTGTAACATCTTCAACTTTGGGGGAGACTATAGGGCCACGATATAGGTATTAATTGTAGTCATACTTTCTTTTTCTTTTGTTACGGAGCAACAATTTTGCATACGATCACCCTTTTCTGCAGGATAGGTTATGATTGTAGTTGATATCTAAGTAATGATAGAATGTGGTAATATTTCCTTGCTAATGCGATTTTAAATGAGCGAACAAGTGGTTTAGTATCCTATGTGATTAAATTCATGTTAGTGGTACAGACCAACCGATCCCATCTTCCTTTGAGCTAACCATAAGTGAGCACGGTTCTAGTTGTCCATGAGAAGAGGATGAAGAAGATTGAGATCCATTTATGAGACTGTACGTCTCTCCTTTCTTTCATATAGTAGGATATATTCGAGTAGTTACCATCGTAGATATTCTAGGAAAATGTTTTTGAAATTTGTAATAAGTAGGTACTTGGGCTTCATGTGAGAGTTTAGCCATAATTTTCATACAGTTCTGTAAGCAAACTTATTTGGATTTTGGCAGCAACTCAGT
Source organism: Pseudotsuga menziesii (assembly GCA_001517045.1). NCBI lineage: Eukaryota > Viridiplantae > Streptophyta > Pinopsida > Pinales > Pinaceae > Pseudotsuga > Pseudotsuga menziesii. The sequence continues at coordinate 416,574 of LPNX010604167.1, read as the reverse complement.
TTGTATTTTTGGGAATGATTTACTAAAGTAGACAATGGTAGAATAATGTTTAGTATCACCTATGAGTTTCTAGTTTAATTAAGCTCATGTCACACGCTTTGAGGTGGCCCTCCTCATTGTGTTAAGTAGGAGTTTTGTGTTCATTCCTATTTTTAGTTTAAAATAATTTATGTGTTTTTATTAAGTAATGATTTTATCTCATATAAAGTTTAGCATTGCTTTTATTTACAACTTAGTTTAAGTTTCAATAATTTATTGGTTCATTTGTAGATGCACATACCAATGTTTGTAGTGAATTTATATAGTGTTTGTAGTCATGTAGGTGCATTATGCAAGAACAATTTAAACATATTTTGAATTTCATGTTGTAGAATATTTTATCCCATTTGGTAATTTCATGCATCCCATCTTTGTTTTAAATTAATTCCTTTCATAGTTTCTTAGATTAAATGTTCCAACATTCATAAAATAATTTCCATTGCCTTAGATTAAATTTCGAAGCGTTTCTTAGAGTACACTTTCAAGCTTTATTAGATTAACCATTTCTTGTTTTTCTAGCTCAATTTTAGTTGTATGAATCAGATCCTTTATTTCATTAGATTGATGCTTTTGTTAAATATATTTCCATGCTTTCATAGATCATGAATTTATATGTTTTTTAGAATAAATCATATCAATCAGAAGTCATTCTAAATTCCGTAGGATAGACCTTTTAGATAGGTTCTCTTAGTATTTGAACATACAGTTCGTAACACCTATCAAGTTTGTACGATCCCTAGTCGATTATTAAAGTAGGACTTCTAAACTATAAACCTGTAAAACATGTCAACATATCGGTAGAACACCAACTTGATTTCCCATACTACTAGGGAATATTACCTGAAATAATTTACAAGAAGAGTGACTTCATTTAATGTCCATATTGTACAACATTAAATGTTGCTACAATGGCATGATTTCCAAAGTAGGATTATTAGTAGCGTACAACATTTATTTTTGGCACATGCGAATGAATTTTGCTACAGAAAGGGCATGAACTTCAAGGTTTATGAGCATTAATTATAGTTTGGTTTGGATAGTATAACAGTTGTCAGTTTGGCACATGAGGTGGGTTTGTAAACCTACACTGAAATCAAGGTTTATTGTTGTTAAAAAGTAAGGTACGCTAGTCTATTAAATATGGTATATTGATTTTTCCATTCTCTTAGGAAGAAAATAAAGTGAAGTTGTAATTAATTTCAGTGCCCTTAATAAAAATTCTCTCTCTAGGGTTTTCCCAAGTTTTGGGTTTTTCCCTGGTCAAGTTTAAGCAAGATTGTCTCATAGTGATTTGAAACAAGGGTCAAAGAAAGTTGTGATAGTCTTTCATAGTTGTGAATTTCTTTTTGGGCGTGATGATGAGTATTCAGTACGAGGACATGTTGGATGGGGTGTCCAACTATGTTCCATGGAAGGTGAGAGTCACTGTTGTACCCAAGGAGTGGAATATATGGAATTTTTCTAATATTAATATGGCCAATCCCACTAACAAGGACGATCTTGAATAACATCAGGATCTTGAAGCTAGGGATAATTAGAGGGTAATTCTGGATGGGGTTAAATACCACTTGATTCCACATTTGGCTGAAAATAAAACAACCAAGAAATGTGGGATACAGTAAACCAATTGTTTGAGGCCGTAACTGAAAACCACAATATGGCACTCAGAGACAAGTTACATAGTGTGAAAATGATGAACAATAATGTAGCCTCCTATTTAACTCATGTTTTATAGGTAAAGGACTAGCTGGCAGCAGTAGGAGAGATAGTACTATATTTTGAGGTGGTGAGGATAGCCCTAAAAGGAATCACCAAGAACTAGGATGTCTTTGTCAAATGTATTATGGGGAGGGAGAAGATTCCTAGTTGGGGCAGGATTTGGGAAGAGTTTAACCAGGAGGAGACCTAGAAGGGATCTCAGATTAGTCAGATCAGTGAAGACATTGAGAAAAACGTGGCACTCACCACCAAGTCAAAGAAAAACAAGAAGAAAGACTTAAGTAATATCAGGTGCTTTCAGTGCAATCAGATCAACCACTATGCCTCAAAATTTCTGAATAATAAGGGGAAGGTGAAGAAAGATACAACAACATATGCCTCAAGGGATGAATATGCTACAAAGTTTGAGTACAATTTTTCTCTAGCTTCCATTAACTCTATGTGGAAAGATCGGTCTTTGATCATGTTTAGATAGTTGACAGTGGGTCAACTACAAATATGAATGCACTATATGGTGCTTTCCAAATCATTACAGAGATGGGATCATGACATTTTGTGCAGACATATATTAATAGTCCTCAATTAATAATTCTAGGTGTTGGAATAGTGAGGTTCCAACTGGATCTTAAAGAGATTCTTGAGGTGCATGGGGTCCTATTTGTTCCTGGATTGGGATTTAGTAAACTCTTAGTTTCATCCTTGGAGGATGATGGTTTTGATTGATTGTTAGGTCTGGTCATGTCTTCCTTTATCAAGCAGAATAACTAGTTGGTACCACTATCCTTCTTAGTGATTGTAGAGACAGGTTGTATATGTTTAAGGGACATGCTGTACGTCCAATATCAGGAGGTTGGTTATATGAGACAGATTCCGCGGATGGAGAAAGAGTTGTAGTTTATAATCTAGTTATTTTTATTTCTTCTGATGAAGATATTGGATCTCTTCAAAGGACTGGCATGAGACTCATCTAGTACAATGATGATGAGCAGTTTCAGGAGGCTCGGGTGGAGTCTCAAGGTTTAGAGTTTCAGTTTGGAATTTGACATTTATCTTTGAGATGTATTCCAAATAAGGAGGGAGATGCTTTAGGAAATAGGGATGGATATCTAGTTAGTGTCGAAAGGACCTCCTTCATTATGAGGGAATGTTGAAATATCTAACTTTGGATGTCATTCCTCATAGTTTTGGTGTGTTTTCAATGAGGGGGGCAAATTCATTTTTTTTAGTATTTATAATCCTCCCTTCTACAAACTATCTATTAGATTATATTTTCCTAACTTAGGAGTCATTTAGTTATTATTGTGTCCACTAGTACCATTGGGTCTACTTGTCCTAATGGGGCCACATTTACCAGTCACCAGAGTGTGGGGAACATCGATAGAGGCTAACAGGAACTGATTGCACTTGCATGCATTAGTTTATGCACCTCTCAGACCAATCCCTACAATTTAGGAGCCATTGGGAGTGTAGGAACCAACCTCCTTTAGTTGTTTCCAGTTGGTAACTAGTTAATCTTAGTATTAAGTTAGATGTCCTCTAGTTCAGTTAGCACCATTCTTGCATGGATGCATGCAGATAGGTGCCTATTCTCACCTACTTCTCACCTACCACCCCAGTTAAACTAGTTTAACTGATTATTACTGATTGAGAGATTGAATTAGACAACTGGAGCTTAGCTAGTCAGCTTCGATAGTGATTTAGACACTTCTAGTTAGCCATGCATTCAGATTGAGTTGGTAGATTTGAATTCATCTCTCATGATTCAAATTCTCCTTTATGTTTTACCATTGTATACTCCTGTGATGTAATCAATTTTATACTATAATTATACTAATCAATACTTGCTTGTTTCTTGTGAAATTTGTTTTGTTTAGTGTGTATTATTCATTCGTTTACACTGCATAATAATTAAGAATCTGATTGCACTCATTGCCTACAGATCTAAGATATAGATCAACGAGAGTGAATGGATCACTCATACAATATGATATTATTACCAAAATATCCAAATATTCATAAAATATAATATCAGCAAAATCATGAGAGAAAAATGACATCAAATTCCTACATGATTGCATGCACCAATATTCATAATTTTGTTGAAAAAGGAGAAGACTTGGCATCTACCATTTCGGTGGGGAACTTGGAACCATTGTTCTACATTCTTGGATCTGATATGAACTTATTTGGATCTAATATGATCTTATTTGGTTCAATTTTTAAGTTGCAAGAGCTTTCAGTAATGCTTGTAGCTGCTCTCATCAATTTTGGTGTGAAAAATCAAGTACCGCAAGTCTTCTTCAAAATTGCTCTCGGGGATTTGATATCATTCCACACTCTCGTATCTGATATGAAATTATTGGGATATGATATGATATTATTTGGATCTGATATGATATAATTTGGTTCAAGTTTTAAGTTCCAAGAGCCTTCAGTTGTAGCTGGTCTCATGAATTTTGGTGCGACAAATCAAGTACCTTAAGTCTTCTTCAAACTTGCTGTTAGGGATTTGATGTTAGTTTCATCTTATGTGTTTGCTGATATTTTATTTTGTGAATCATTGGTTATTTATGAAGCTATATCATATGATGGATATCAAGCATTGGTTCTCCAAAGTACCAGGGCTTCTCTACCTATCTATTTGATCACATGCTCATCTTCTCACAGAACTCACGGGGGCTTCACTTTTTGACCAATATCCTATCACATTAGTTCATATTGTGGATTTTAAAATTATTAAAAATTGAACCAATATATTGCAGGTATTGGGGGGATGAGGGGTTTAAGGTGGGGGTGGGTAGGGTGGTTTATAAGGATTGAGGTATAAAAAGGGGTGGGGAGGAGGTTTTAAGTATTGGGAGGGGGTTTCAACAAAAAGATTTTGGGTCAATATCTCTGGACATTAAGGGTATTATTTAATATCCCATGATCGCACATGCTATGTGAGATGTTCACTAAGTGAAGTCCCCGTGATAGAACTAGTAAATATGGAGACATTCTACATTCGCCTGGACACTTGCTCCTAACACTTGGGGTTGATTTTACCTCACATGGTTTGATTTTCAAGGCTACAATATATCAGCTGCTTGGGTGTTTCTCACATGGTTCAAATTTTCAAGCACTTTTTCTCTGTCATCAGTTGATTTTAGTTGCTCTACATGGGTCTAGTTTTCATCTAGTAGTTGTCTATATTTTTTATTCAATTGAGCATATTCTTCTTCTTCCAAAGAGGAAAATTCCTCCAGACATATCCATTAGTTTAGACAAGTTCACATGCACAAATTCAGGATGCTGCTGCAGAGAAGAACCATACTACTGCATAGAGCAGCAAATTTGCAACATAGTTTATGCAAGTTATTTTCTAAGGAGGAAACTTCTTTTCTTCTAAAAATAGCGTGTATTTTCTTGTTCCCGTTTATTTTGAGGGGGATTTTCCACTGATGTTTTCCCCTATTTCCTCGGTTTATTAAGAAACATTTTTTATCTTTTAGATTGTATATGGGTACTTTTGGCCTTGTTTCTGGGGCTCGTAGTTGTCTAAGTTAGGATTCAGGGGGGTGTTAGGATTTATAATCCTCCATTGTCCAAATTGTCTGTTAGATTATATTTTCCTAACTTAGGAGTCATTTAGTTATTATTGGGTCCACTAGTACCATTGGGTCCACTTGGCCTATTGGGTCCACTAGAGTGTGGGGAACACCGATAGAGGCTAATTGGAAATAAATTCAGTTGCATGCATCGGTTTAGGTGCCTCCTAGACCAATCCCTACAATTTAGGAGCCACTGGGAGAGTCAGAAACAACCTCCTTTAGTAGTTGGCACTTGGTAACTAGTTAAGCTTAGTTATGCTTTAGATACATTCAATTATATGTCCTCCAGTTTAGTTAGTGCCAGTATTGCATTGTTGAATGTGGATAGGCTCCTATTCTTACCTACTTCTCACCTACCACCTCAGTTAGACTAGTTTAATTGATTATTACCTATCGATACTGAATTAGACAACTGGAGCTTAGCTAGTTTGCTCCTATAGTGATTTAGACACTTCTAGTTATCCATGCAGTTAGATTGAGTTGGTAGATTCAGATTCATCTCTCATGATTTGAATTCTCCTTTACGTATTACCATTGTATACTTTTGGGATGTAATGAAGTTTATACTATAATTATACTGAGCAATACTTCTCTGTTTCTTATGAGATTTGTTTTGTTCAGTGTGTATTATTCATTCCTTTACATTGAATAATAGTTAAGAATATCATTGCACTCATTAACTAAAGATATAGTGGCACAATAATTCAAATATTTTGTTTCTTGTGTTTTTTATTTATGTACAAAGTGATCTGATGTAAATACAATACAAGTTTTGTACTTTAAGTTGTGGGTCCCATTTAAGTTGTGCATTTAATATTTAAATTTTATTATTTAAATGTCCATTTAATGAGAACCCTAGATATAGTGGATTAATCCTAGCCATTGAAATGGTAGTTAGGGAGTTATTTACTAGAAATGAATTATAAAATGAAGTGAGTGACAAAGGAAAAGATGCACCGAAAAAAGAAGGGAGAGAGAACTTGAGGTAAAGGGAATATTTTCATCAAGGAGAGAAAGGGCATGATTCCCAAGACAAGGAGTGGCTCGATTTCCAATACTGCTAGGGAAGAATACCTGGCATGATTTCCATGACGAATGAATGCATTAATGTCAATACTGTACAACATTAAATGCTACTACAATGGCACAGTTTCTGAGGTAGGACTGTCATTACCATACAACATTTATTTTTGGCACATGTGAATAAATTTTGTTGCAGAAAGGGCATGAATTTTGAGGTTCCTGAGCATTAATTACAGTTTGGTTTGGAACATACAATAATTTCCAGGTTGGCACATGTGGTTGGGTCATACAGCTGCACTGAAATCGAGGTTTATTGTTGTTTAACATTAAGGTACAACAATATATTAAATTCGGTCTGTTTATTTTTCCATTCTCCGAGGAAGAAAAGAAAGTGAAATTGTAATTAATTTCAGTTCCATTAATAAAAATTCTCTCTTCATTTTTTTCCCATGTTTTGGGGTTTTCCTTAATCAAGATTGACCGAAATTGACTGTGTACAATGTGAGTTTTCACTACTATGAGTTTGAAGAATTTTGGCATGGTGTTTTAAATTCTTAAAGTCCACAAGTTAATCTTTTGATTTAGAACCTAGTTGCTAAAGTGTTCGATAAACTCCCTGAAAGAGAAACTTTGTAATTTTGTCATTTTTCTTCAAAAACAAACCAAAGTTGCTGCAAAACAAATAGATCCTTGATATACAGTTAGTATACAATTGATTTTAACCTAGATATACATACAAAAATTAAAAAAATCTTGAAGAAAATCTGAAAATAATGGTGAGGGTTAGGGTTTGAAAAAATAAATCTCAAACATGTAGAAAATGTCCAGATCTAAGAAAACACCACAAGGGTTCGATCGATCTGATGACAAATATACAAAATATGGAGGACCCAACAAAAATTATTAAGATTTTGTTGCTTGTAAAAAAATTCAAAACTTTATTGAAAAAGGTTGATCATAACAACTAGCTATGATATCATGTTAAAATATTGAAAATATGCATAAACATACAACAATACATTTGCTAACATGAAAAGAAATATTATACTAGTATATCCTTCTATCTATACAAAAAAAAAATCATGTAAGAAATATGAAGCAAGAGAACAAGAGAACAATACACTAGATATATGTGATAAAATCCTAAACGGTGAAACTTCCACAGGAAGGTTTGGTCTTCTTTATTATTTATAAATATCCATCTTAGAATACATGGAATATTAACATACACATCACATCACACTCCATCTTACTTTATGTCACAATGATGTGTGTTTTCACAAAATGTGCACATAAATGACATATACAATACTTGTGTGTCACTACATACCCAACAGGGTCTCCTTCAACTCTATTATATATCTAGAGGCATGGAATATTTACATCCCATAACACATGTGGTATAAACAGATTTCCACATATTTTATATAAAGAATGGTTATAAGATAATTTATTACATGATGCATGCAAGATAACTCTATTTTATAATATTAGAGTTATTTATGCCTTTTAATTCTATTTCACCTATTGATGCTTGACATTGACATGATTCAAAAGTGTCGGAACATGATGCTAGAGGTAAGCCTATTGAACTTCATCATATTGTCACTCCATCTTCTCCATGATGTCCATAGCTATTTCATTAGCCTGTCCATGGTCACTCTCATCATTTGGTCTTCATCCCACTTGAGGACAACTATCATGGTATGTGTCATCATGGTTCATGTTGGGTCCTATCATGGAGTTTATTCATTTCTCACTATGTTCATAATAATGCTACCATTTTAGTTTCAATGTTTCTATTTTAGAGTGCTCGTCGTGTGCATATCTAATGTCACCATTTTCACTTTTGTTTGACTCCTTCGGAAGTTAATAGAAGTTTCTTCATATTGGGCCAATCTGTGTCTCATCAATTAAATTTTGTCAAAGTTTTTTTCCTTCATTAATTTCTCAGTTGTGCCCATCTACTAGTCTTCTCACCACACCTATGTTGAAAGCGTCAAAATCCCCTCTAGACACCTTTTTGCATCAAAAGTGACAATATCTTCCATTTCGTAAAATAAAAGACTCCCTCCTCTTTTGCAAAATCCCCATTACCCTTCTTCATTTTAGAAATTAATAAAAGAAAATAAAAATTCAATGTTTTCCCATTCCCTATTGTCATTATGATTTGATATAAATTTATTTCTCCTCCTTTCCATCACTAATGAAAAAATTCCCATTAGGTTGTGTAGACCAAATAATTATATTGCACCTATTTCAAAAATGTTCTCACTATTAAATACTGCAAATAAAAAAACCCTTCCAATGTCAAATGCATTTAAAGCTTAATGCTTCCCACAGGTCATGAATGAAATTAGATATTAACCTCCCTCATAATCCTCGCATTAGAAACAACTTACTTTTTAAAAATAGAAGAAACACTTGGCATGAGTGAGGTGAAATCTGGATGCATATCCACCAAGATAGTAATGATGTACATGAATACTCCTTGGAAATAATGCAAGCAGTAGCTAAAGGATTGGGAAATAATGGAAACACTCATACCATGCCCATGAAACCCTAAGCAAATATTATACACATGCAATAATAAAAACGACCCAACGACAACCACACAATGAGCTCACCTGGAATATAGATGACGACATTGTCGAATGAAGCATAGCCAATGAACATGCATGCATAGAGGAATCAAGCATTACATAGGGGCTCACAAGAGAATCATGTCACTTCCAATAATTGAACTTGGGTGGGGAGGGTAACAATCATTCCTACGAACTACCCAAGCTACATCCAATGGACAGATTAGAGGGGTAGTTATGAGGAAAATATACACAAAGCACATTCCAGGAGAAAAATTGCCAGAACATTGAAAAATAGGTCATTTGACCTACAATAAATCTATCAACAACAGTAGAGGGTAACACATCCAACATGGAGGGGGAGATAGATGATAACAAAAATAAAGAAAAAACAAAAATTCAGCAGGAAATATCGATGTGTCAGTGAGGGGACAACACTTTGTAGAGATCTAGGACATACATAGAGAACCCCCTTAGACCCCATTCATACAACTTAACAAATAAGGGAAGCATTGGGACATGGTATATGCGAGAGAGAGAAATGGAACACAATCATTTCATAGAGGATGAGTGATAAAGGGAGCCTATACAAAAAGATCCAATCCCACGTAGAAGGAACATAGAATGATTTGTAGGTGTTACCAACACCATGCACCCAAAATGAATAAGCAAGATCAAATATTTTCTTTTGATTGCCCATTGTGAGGATGCATGTTTAGTGGATACCATGAGAAGTAAAAATATACTAAAGTCCAAAGTCGTGCATAATAAGTATCTTTACGCTGTGTGTCTTTGACCCCGAAAACTGGAAATCTCAAGTACTCTTTTCCATTAGGTTTTTATTTGCACAGGAGTTTGTACTTAGACTACAAAAGTGAAAAGTCCAGACATCATATATACATAGGGTTTGAAAGTGGTTGTATTTTATAAATCACAAGGAAATATTAATGTTCAGGGTAATGAAATATAAAGGATAACAATCAACAACATGACATGATGAATAATTAAACAAGCTTAGAGACTATATGGATATGAACAAAACAATAAGCATGAACCAACTTTAAATATTTAATAAGAGATAGATCTATAATCTTCAAATATCATATGAGAAATATCATAAAAAATCATTTTTGCTATGAAAAGTAGTGAAGCCCATCCACTTAAGAGCATTTCAAAATAAAAACTTTATTATAAAATGAAATCATAAGTACAGTAATCAAACAGATTAAAAGCATACAACACAATAATGATTGAAACTAGCTTATATGCACATGTATATCATTAAAAAATATAGTCTCCAATGTGCTTACAGAGAATCATTACATGAGTTGTATCCAATAGGCTTAATATCTCATAACCCTCTCCTTAGAAAATGAACAACCCTTGTATCTGTCTTTCTTTTCCTTTTTATAATCATACAAATACAAAAAAGTTTTAAATACCAATATTTAGGATCAAATATGTTCAAAAATAGAGAGAGTATTTACTAAGTAACTACATTCTAAATATAACAAAGCAACTTCGATCATATGCAACTATTATAGTCTATGCCACATATTTACATGGATTTGTTGACTAAAAACTGTAGGATAAGAGATTAAAGTCCATCTCAAACTAAATTTGACGAGATATTAAAGTCTATCTCAAACAAAATTTGATGAGATGCCTCTGCTAAAAGGGTAAGTCCATCCAACTCTTGGGATCTCCTTTCTAATCAAACCTACTCTATTTCCATCACTTGGATTTTGTCTAAAAGATCCTTATTCTACTTTACCATCTCTTCATTTTGCATTTGAACACTCCTTTTTCTTCCCAAAACTTCGTTTGAAACCGTTATCAACTCCTGATAATGACCATTAATTTCTTCTAAATATTCCCTCAGCCTTCTATTAGTCTGCATTAATTTATCATTAGAATTATTTAGGTACTCGTTCTAGAACTTGTAATGCTGCAATGAATTTTTAAGAACCTTAATCTCTGATACTGCTTCCATTGGTGATTGATGTAAAGGGTCTTCTTCATCTAAACTTGGAATAACCTTGACCTATTCTTCATTGATACAATATTCTTGAGGAGAGAATAACTGTTCTATATTATGTGTATTAGCCTCTTCTACTTGGGTTTCCTGATTGATGGAATTTGAGGTCATACCAATCTCAAAGTTCTTTACCTTTTGTTTACCTTTAGCCTCATTCTTTCTTTTAATTATATCTGGAAGATATTTTATGCTCCTTTTAGTTTCTTCTGCAGTTTGAGTTACAGTTTTCTCCACATTCTTAGTTATGTAATCCTCTTCACTTGAAGAGTCTTCAATCGTGGTTACTACATCACTTTTAAATTTAGGATCTAAAATTACTCTCATGTTCATTCTTAGCTTATTTTTAGGTCTAGTTTTAGGTCTCCATTTAACAGTTTGAGGCTCTGAGAGAGAAGTAACTGGAACTTCAATATTAGAAACAGATTCTTCAACCATACCTATTTCTATCATCCTTTCCTTAAGGTCATTGGAATAATTTGGAGAAGAGGTAACTTCATCGCAAAACACAAACTTCATTTTCTCTTGGACTGATTCATCCTCTGCATTGAACCCATTTTATGGTGAATTGTCTCTTTGGTATACCTTTCACCTCTACCTTTTGAAGGTAGTGTTCTCCTTGAATATTACATTTAGTATGAAGGTTCTTTTGTCTACTGATAGAAGTTTCAGTGTCTTCTTTGCTAATTTTATTTTCCCGATCACCTTGAACTTCAGTCTCTTCTGGTTTGAAACCTGACCAAAACATGAAGTTATTCCAGGAATGGTTCTTCTTTTTAAGCTTAGTTACTAACAACAGTTTAACTAGGCCGTGATGAAAAATTGATTGATATGTATGATCCATATTATTTTTAACCCTAGTCAACATTTTGATAAGACTTTTTAACAAGTAATAGGGTAAGTTTAATTTGGATAGCCCACTTATATATAGGAGGAATCTAAAACGATACTTGTGAATAGTGGAAAATATACCATCGCAAGTAATATAACATTGTATTATCCCCAAATCATCCCTCCATTCTTGCTTCACATTGTTCAAATGTATACCCTTGCTCCAATCCAAATATTCGAACCTTAGCAGTAGATACAGACTTAAATCGACCTCAAATGGGTGCTTTTTAAACTAACGAATCCCTTCAATAGGAAATTCGATTGCCTCTAATATTGAGCCATCAGTCAATTCAAATGTCAATGTATGGAAATCGATGGATGAACCTAAGAAATGTTGAGAAAATGCTCGAGTGACTGCAATATTGTGACCTGTAATTTTCTCAAAGGAGTACCAACCTACTTCCTTGAAACACTTAGCACATATAGGAATCTCCTTTACCCATTTCATATTGATCGGTTCAAACCTGCAAAGTTTACCACTCTTCTTCATATTATCAGCTATTGGAAACCTGCTAAGTCTCAATTTCCTAGAATGAACTCGAGCCAATATACTAGACAGATGTCCAGATCCTTCAAATCCAACAGAATCGTGAAGCTAGGGAAGCTCATTAATCATCTAATTTCGATGCATATGACTTTAATCATGAACTTGACAAATGTGCCATCTTTCTTGCCTCAAATATCGGGAAAAATATTTCATTAAAACCAATGTATGATCTTGAGATGTATCAAACCACTAAATTTCATGATTCAACATTCTGACAACGCCTGTTTGTATAGGCTCCATTGATTACGCTGCTGAAATGTCAAATATCACAAACTAGCAAAACATTGATAAATCTTCATAGGATGGATTAGTAATGATATAAAATCATACAATTGAAGACTTTAAATAAATATTTAATAAATATAATCCAAGTTTTAATTTATTAAGTATAAAATGCATTATGTACATAAGAAAATAAACATGGCTAAAATCGAAGGGTCTAAATACTATGGCTAACTTGTAAAGAGATATTGAACTAAAAACAATATAAAAATACAAACAAAAGATGGAAAAACTAAGGGTACAACTCTAGTACTAACATCTGGCTTCGGATGGGAGATGGAGTCCTTTGTATGAGGCTCCAAGAACACGTAGACTAGTTCCTCCTAGAATTGAATTTTATTCATTCTCAATAACTAAAGCTGCAATTATGTCCAAGCCATTGGGACGAAGTCTTATTTCAAAAGGAAACAAACTCATTGATATATACAATGAATGAATACACCCATATTCTAGTAAGTATAGAAATGTTTTAAGAACCGCCCATTGGTCGGGCCTGAAATCTCCTCACCTTCCATATTTTGTAGTATAAAGGTATTATTTCCCAGAATTTTTGAAATTTTGAAAGGTCCCAACCACAAATTGTCGAATTTAGCACGTTTTCCTTTTTCACTCCTGTGTGCATCTCACCTAAGCACCATATCATGAAGAAGGAAAATATATTTTTTAGATCTTCTGTCAAGCCTTTCCTTTAATTTATTTCTATATGCTTGTTCCTTTTCTACCAAGGATTCCCTTTCCTGCTACAATCCAATCAACTGGAAAATTCTGCCTTGAATTTCATTAGGTTCTTCCTGACTATCTTGCATGAACCTCATTACTGGAATACCCCAATGGACAGGAAAAACAACATCAGTACCATAAACAAGCTGAAAAGGAGATGTACCAATAGCCTTTTTAGTAGTTACCTAATCTTCTTAAAGAGCATATTTCAACATGGTGTCACGAGATCTCTTTTTCTGAAACAACATCTTCTTGATACCGTTAATGATATTTTAATTGTGGATTCTTCCAACCCATTTTCCCGAGGATAATAGGGTGTAGAATGCTTAAGTATGATCCCATTACTTTCACATAAATTAACCATAGATTTAGATTTAAAATCCTTGGCATTATTAGCCACTAATTTCCTTGGATAACCAAATCTACTTAGAACATTTTCTTGAAGGAAATTTATAAGGACTTTATCAGTTGTGTTTCGAGTGGGAATCGTATCAACCCAATTGGTGAAGAAATCAATGGCCGTTAAGATCCATCTATGTTTCCCAATAGAAGGAGGGTTAATCTCACCTATGAAATCTAACCCCCATTGCTGAAATGGGGCATTAATTACAATGATATTTAAAGGAAAAGATTGAAGCTTTTTTTTACCAGGAAATTTTTGACACTTAATGCAATCTTTAACTAAGGAATAGACATTTGAAAACAAGGTAGGCTAGTAATAACCTGCTATAAGGATTTTAAATGATGTGGCCTTCCAGTATTCATGACCTCTACATGCACCTTGATGGAATTCGATAGTGATCAAATCGGTTTTAGACTTATCCAAACATCTAAGAAACAACCCCCGAAGGTCCTTCCAATATAAAAATTGATCAATCAAACAATATTTTGTAGTTTTGAGATATAATGACCTGAATTGTTTTTTATTTAAATGAGAAGGACACAATATATTCAACATAAAATAAACTATGTCATCATACAAAGGAGACTCGACATATCTGTCATAAATGTGCTCTTTAATTTGTTTTGTTTTAAATTCATTCTCCACTAACTTATTTGCTACCAAATGAAGGCCTAACGATTCACAATATGAATCTGCAAGAATCTTGCAAAAAACTTGTCCTTTCACCAATTTAGTGGGCCTGATTTCAACATCATACTCCATGACATTAGCTATCCAACACCCTATTTTTCCTTCATTGTCAGGTTGCACTAAAATTTATTTGACTGCAACATTAGGTACATAATTTATGATCTTAGAATTTAGAATGTAAATTATGAAAATTTTCAAATCTTTGACAAAAGAATAAGTAGGTTTCTCCAATATGTTGTACTTAAGTTAAAATTATCTCAAATTTTTACTGAAAAAAGATTTTTTTTTTTGAGTAAGTAGGAAAATTCTATTATAGTACAGAAAGATAGTACAAAAAGATAGGATTACAAAAGTTCTTGGTTAACGACACCATTTTGGACCAAGACATGGCTAGAAAGGCCTGCCCTGTTGATCTTAACTAAACCAGAAAGAAAAGGTATAAGCTTTGTACCGAGTTGTTACAATGCCAGAGCCTGTAGGCCTGGCTCCTACCAGAAAAACACCTTAAAACAGAGTTCGACAGAGAGCTAAACAACAAAAAGACAGAGTACTGAGGACAAGAATCCCCCTCTTAACTTCTTGCCTCCCAGTTAGGGCCCAGGTGGTGATCCACGTGCTGAGCAGGAGTGTTGCTGACCCCAGCATTTGCAGGCGAATTGGCTAGGGTGTTCACCGGGGTGGTGGACATATTCCCCGGGCTTTCCAGCATATCCTTCGTAATCTGCTCCACAAGTATGAAACCAGCATAACTTTCCTGCTGCCCGCAGTGGATATTGTCCAGAGCGTCTCAGATCCCTTGAGCAATCTGAATTTTAGCTTGAATGTCCTGGTCCAGAAGAATGCGAGCAATCCAAAATGGGTTGGACAACAAAGGTTTCCCCATTAGGGCCTCATACTCTCGTAGGAGATCAATTTCCAAAATGGCTATGAAGGCCTCGATTGCAGTTGGAATTTTCACCATATATTGGTCACCCCAACTGAATGGTTCTCGCGCAGGATCTTTTCCCATTGATGGCGTGAAATCATGCATAGAACTAGGGGAAGCCTCATTGTGGATTTCCCCTATACTGTTTCCTCTCGACCGGTTGTGGGCTCTCCAATAATGCGGCATGGTTACTACACACATAATTTCTTGGATATGAGAGGAATAGGATCGACACCTTGCTTGGATACTTATGTTCCAGAGAACCCGAATTTATAGATCATTGATCCTCCCATCTGCAGAAATGTTCCTTAACTCTGCTCATGCTTCCGGCCTTAATCACTATAGTTTGCTGCCCTTCCCCCCACTTCATAAGATCTCTCATCTTGTGCAAGTGATTTTCCACCTTTTTCTTCACTGATTACCAGTTAATACGGATATTCGTCATATCTCCCATTCTTACAATATCTAACGTATTCTCTGTACCCATAAACTTACAGGTTCGTCCTCTCTTCCTCCCTTCCCATGGATTGGTCTGCAATGAGTTTCTTCCCAAGGATATAAAGCAATGCCAGTTACTAAGCTCCCTTGCTGTCGATCTGACCCTCTGCTGCCCCCACGTGCTCTGTACCATGGCCACATGTTTAGGCATGTGCATAACCGGTTCCACTTGGCGATCGAGACATTTCCCTTCCTTCCATGTCTGCCACCGTGATAATCGTGGGCTCGCTTCATGGTGAAGACACGCCTTCCATCTGCCTTCCTATTAAAGTTGGTCACCACCTGTCATTCATATGCTGCAGGATGGTTTGAGTCGGGCAGTTGTATGAAAGACAACTACCTTCCTTATCGTCCTCTGCCAACTTCAAGCAACGTTGCCAAATTGTCAGGGTATTTCCTCTGTCGTCGATTTCCTTTGCATGGAAATATTGACTTCTTTCCACTCCTGGATTCCCCAGGGCATTTACCACCTTGTTGCCATGCCGTTTAACATGTGAGAGTAGAATGGCTTCATGTCCTGCTAGGGTTTTCCTGAGAGCGCCTAAACAACCCTCCCATCTCCAGTTCTTTTAGACTTGGGAGGTTGATGCACCCGATTGAAGTCGGCGGGAGATATTGATAATAATCTGCGAGTCCCCCTTTGCCACCAGTGGAGTTTTCCCTATTTGTGCCACCCAATTTAATCCATTTATAAGACCTTCGAGCTCATCCATATTGTTAGTACTGCTGCCAATTGATCCCCAGAATAAACTGAGACTATCTCCCTTCGAATTCCTTATTGCGCCGCCAAATCTAGAGGGACCTGGATTGCCTTTGGTTGCTCCATCGACATTGAGTTTGAAGGACCCAGCTGGTGGTCCTATCCAAGAATTCAGGCTAGAGATGGATGCTGGAACTGAAAAAGAAATCGAATTGTTAGAAGGTAATACCGTAGTCCCTAATTCATATAGAATAATTCTTTCATTTGCTTTAGCTGTAAATTCTTCCTGCGTCCACTGATTTAGAGTAATAGTTTCTTTAAGATGAGATTCTATGGAATTCGATATTTCCCCTTGTTTTCTTGTTTTTTTTTCAAAGGTCTGGCTGTTGCGGGTTTTCCATATTTCCCATAATGTGAAGCCAGGTAGTAGCTCCCACAGGCGATTGACAATTTTATTTTTGAAACATTTCGTAGACCATTCTGCGATTGTGAAATCCGGTCGTCCTTTGTGATGGTGGTTCCTTTTTCCCAAATTGAGTCTGCCACTTTGCACTCATCCAGTAGATGGTTGATGGTTTCATTGTTCTCCTCGCACATGCAACATCTGGACAGTCCATATATTCCTCTGATTTGCAGGTTATCCCATGTTAGGATACATCGTTTAATCATGAGCTAGCAGAAAACTGAGACCTTTGGCCACCATGCTCCTGTCCAATTTCCCCCATTTGGCTTCGGGTTCCATGATCTGAGTCCCTGTTAGCAGACCTAGGGCTTCTTTGGGATTGAAGTTGCCAGAATTGGTATACCCCCATCTGAGCTTATCTGGACCCTCGTTCTTAGCTATTCTTTTAGAGTGGAGCTCTGATATAAAATATTCAATGTCATCCCCAGGTGCTTGGGATTGCCACCAACCCCGATCTTTCCACGACCTAAAAATATGGTCCTCATTATGAGTATCCCAAAATTCTGCCACCTTACCTTGGGACTGATTCTGGAGAAAATCATGAATTAAAGGGGAATTGTCCCTGCATGATAGCACTGGTTCCTGGTTCCATGCCTCACTTGTGAATCGAGCTGTTTGTCCATTTAACACCTCCCAAAAACTGTGCTTTTGAACCAATCCTCTGTTTTCCTGGGCCGCCTTCCAAATTCTTGATCCTGGGAGGTTTTCTTCGAAGAGAACCAGGGATTGCTTAGGCCATTGTGGGGCATATAAGTGCCACAATTTGGCCCATGGATCCTCTTCATAGTTAACCCATCGCCACCAAATTTTGGCGCTCATAACTTTATTATTGTCAAGAGGGTCTCGAAGCCCCAATCCCCCTACAACCTTTGGAGTGCATATGGTTTTCCAATGCACAAGAGGCCACTTTCTATTAACTTTCGATCCTCCCCAAAGGAAGTTCCTCTGAATATTCCTGATTTGTTTTATGATCGATTTTGGGGCTGCCAGCACCTGAAAATAGGTAAATGGGCATTGCCCGAAGAACCAATTTTACCAAGATGAGTCTACTTGGGAAATTGAGGGCCCTGTAAGTCCATAAATTGAGATTTTTGTTGATTTTATCTAACAGTTCCTTCTAAGATATTTGCTTGATAGTCAATTTTGCCAGCGACGCTCCCAAATATTTAGAGGGGAGAATTCCTTCCGAGAACTCAAGAATTTTGAGGATGTTTCTTTTGGTAATTCGCGGGGTATTGAAGAAGTAAGTCTGAGATTTTTCCTTGTTAATTTATAGGCCACTAGCTTCCAAAAAAGTATTCAGACTTTCTTTGATTTCCCTAGCCTCATGAACCGATGAGGGGCCCATGAGCATATTATCATCCACAAACTATTGGTGGGTCTGGGGATCCATCCCTACTGTTAGTGATAAGCCCTGAATTTTGTTCGCTGCTCTCCTACTCTTGAGCATCCTTCCTAATCCTTTCGCTGCAACGATGAAAAGGAAGGGAGATAGGGGGTCCCCCTGTCTAATGCCTCTTGAAGCATTGAAGGGGTTCGAGGGGGAGCCATTGACCAAGATTGAGAAGAAGGCTGAGGAAACTAGATTCATAACCCAGTTTGTCCACTCCTCCAAGAATCCAAAAGCTTTAAGAATACCTGCCAAGTACTACCAATTCATTTTATCATAAGCTTTGGAAAGATCCAGTTTTAGGAGCATACCTGGAGTCTTTGAAGTTTTAAGTGAATGGATAAATTCATGGACTATAATAATTCCATCGAGAATTTTCCTGCCTTCCACGAACCCAGCTTGTTCTGGTGAGATGATGAGAGGAAGGAGGGGTCTTAGATGATTTGCAATAACCTTAGAAATGATTTTGTAGATGACATTACACAGAGCAATAGGTCTTCGTTTTCTGAGATCCTCTATTCCACTTTCTTTGGGTATGATAGTTAGAAATGTAGAGTTAAGAGCTCTGAGAATACTCCCTGATTTCCTAGAGTCCTCCACCAAAGCCCAGATTTATTCCTTTAGCCAATCCCAACAAGCATGGAAGAAATTTGTAGTGAACCAATCCAGACCCACAACTTTATCTTTTGCCATCTATTTTACAGCAGTCTCCACTTCCGTCATCTCAATGGATTTTCCCGGAATTTTATTGTGTTCATTCGTGATAAGCTTGGGGATATGGATTAACACTTCTCTCTAGGATTCCTACATGTCTTTGTATAGTTCTTGTAGGATCTTGGCAAAAGAAGAGTTCAAAGTAGTTTCTAGTTCTTCTTAAGTTTCAACAATACTCCCATCCTCCCTCTTTAGTCTATCCATTCGATTCCCCTGTCTATGTTGAATGGCCGCTTTGTGGAAAAAGCTAGTATTGCATTCTCCTTCTTGGAGCCACTTGAATCTTTCCTTCTGGTTCTAGTAGACTTCCTCCTATTCTTCTCTTTGACTGAATTCCTATAGCAGTAACTTTTCCTGAATCTGTAATTCTTCCGAGAATCCGCTATTCATCCCTTGAGATTGGTTTAGCTTGATCTTTCTCTCTAAGGCCTGTTTTGCTTGAAATATATTACCAAAGGACTCCTTGTTCCATTTCTTAATATGACCTTTAAGGAGTTTAAGTTTATGTTGGAATTGATACATTCAAGTGCCTCTGATTGGTGGGGAGCTGTTCCACCACTCCTTGAGTTTCTCATGGAAGTCTAGATGGAGGAGCCATAATTTCTCAAATCTGAAGGGCCTGTGGGGATTTACCCCAACATTTTCCTATTCTAGGCTAATAGGCCAATGATACAAACCTGCCGCTGGAAGAACCACCGCTCTTAGGTCTCCCCCTGCCATCATGACCGATTCTGAGAGTGAAAACCGGTCGAGTCTGTAGGCTATCCCTCTGTCTCCCATTTGTTTGTTGTTCCAAGTGAATATGCCATTGGATGTTCTGACATCTATCAAGTTGAGGTCATTAATTACAATATTAAAGTGGTTGCTAGCAGATTTTAGGTTCCGTATACCACCTTTTTTTTCGTCGAGGTTCCTGATCAGGTTAAAGTATCCCCTCAGTATCCAGGCTTTTGTCCTTGACTATGGATTTGATGTCTAAAATAAAATCCAGAAATACTGTCTTCTATTCAACCCTTGGGGGTCCATATACATTGGATATAACTCCTCTTATTCTGGTACCTATGATGTGGAAATCTATCAATAGAGTAAAAGGAGTGGGTATGAAGCCGGAGAGATGCACCTCTCATGGGTTCCATAGGATGCCCAGCCCTCCTGCTACCCCTCTGGCATCTAAAGCTACTGAATCACAACCCTTATAGAATTTCCATGCGATACTTGATAGTTCTTCTCCCGAGCATTTTGTTTCTTTCCAAAAAATTATCCCTGACTTATCGTTTTCAATCCTTCTTCTGAGAAGACGGATTTTAAGCATGCTCTTATAGCCTCTGATATTCCAGGTTGTAATCTGCATCATAAATAGTTTAACTTGAGGGTGATAGGGAAGCATTTATTGTTGGATACTGCCCTGAAGCCACCATTTGTTCCCCTATTGCTTTGATTCTTTGAACATTGCTTGGCCTTCCCCCCCTTTTTTTTTTCTGGTTTTTCTTTCCGTCCGTGACTTTGAGGGATTCCACGACTACCCCTAAGGAGATTGAGTTTTTGGCTTGAATAATGGATTTCTCCAGCATGGATACTTGTTGAGGGGGTATCTGTGTTGGAGTTTTGTCAGAGCAGGCAACTTACAAACCATCCAGGTCCAGATCTCCTATTTCCATGTCTTCTGAGACAAGTTCCATTGTCCCTGAGTCTTTTTTGGCCGCCTCTTGCTGTCACTGGAAAAGAGGCTCTAGATTGGATTTTGCAATTTCTTGTTGCTTTTTGGGGTTACCTCTGTCTCCTTTCCCTAGTTTTCTTTGTTCTGGTCACTTTGTTGGTCTGCTTGGAGTTTTGCCTTCACCAGATCTGTTTGTTGGCTAGCATTACTAATTGCCTTATCTTCTTGGAGGGTCTCATACTGATTCTGGGTCTGCACTCTTTTATTTAGTTCTGGTCCTAAGGTCTTCCTCGCTTGCTATTTTTTGTTTTGAATTTTTGTGAATCCCTCCACATCCTGGTTGTCTTGGTCTTTCTTCCCTCCTATTTTCTTTTGGGGGGGCAGTCTCTGAACAGATGGTCATGCTCATGATATATTCTGCATCTGAAAGGGATTTGTTCATAATATATGGCCTGAAACCATTCCTCATCTTCCCATTTTAGCTCAATTCTATTTGGAAGATCTCTAGATATATCAAGGTAGATACATATTCTAGCATATGATATGTATTTTCTTTGTCTAGTTTACTCTAAGACTTTGATGAAGTTCCACAGCGTGTTC
Organism: Pseudotsuga menziesii; assembly: GCA_001517045.1. Taxonomy (NCBI): domain Eukaryota; kingdom Viridiplantae; phylum Streptophyta; class Pinopsida; order Pinales; family Pinaceae; genus Pseudotsuga; species Pseudotsuga menziesii. Next base: position 395,106 of record LPNX010604167.1, on the reverse strand, counting down.
CCGATGTCCATTAATATTTATTCCTTCCAGTATTTCGTTGGGAGGGAATACATTCTTATCCAAACTAGAGCTATCATCAGGTTTTCTTTGTCAGGGTTGAATCTCTATTTCCATGGTCTGAGGAAGAGGCCCATCGAGTTGTAGAAGTAGGGTTCATTCTCAAAGATTTTTGTTCTGTCCTATTCATGAAAGAAGATTATCGTAAAGAAACCTTTGGCCCCCAGTTGAAGGTCGTAATGTCCTTGAGGTTTCCAAGTTATATTGATCCACCAGACCAGGGTATTTTCTGTGGGCCAGATCCCCACAAATTTTCCTATCAGAGACTGCTCTTTCATGTATTGAATATCCTCCCTGACTCTTTTAGATTTAATTTGTAGTTTTGGAACCGTCTTGGATTTCGGGACACATTGTCCTGTCCTTCTTATACCTTGATTATTTGTTTCTTCCTTACTTATCCCACTATAACCTTCCCCATCTCTGGGCATCGTAGATGCATTGATTATTCCTTTCCCCTTTTCATTTTCTTTTCCCAAGATAATGGTTCCCTCCTCTACTGTTTCGTTCCTTCCACGACCCCTCTCCCCCTGAGGAGGAGTAGGAACCATCTTGATTGAACTTTTCGAGACGTCACCGACCTACATGATCACTGTGGATCCTTCCTCATGCATACCCAAGCCCCCAACCTCCTTTCAAGTTGCAGAGCCATTACTGAAAAAAGAAATTGTATGCTCTAAACCTTCTAATTTTTTTTGTAAAAGAATTGTTGCTATAGTATCTTCAGAAGCAAAAGAGAAGGTCAAAAATTCTTTTGAGGAATATGGACTTACCAACACCGGAGCTTCAGTAAGAGATTTCTTTATCTTTTCAAATGATGATCTGGATTCAACTTTCCATCAAAGCTCCTTATCTTTTTTCAACATGACTTTTATTTACTTGATAAAATTTGCAAAATTTGGAATGGAACATCTTAAAAAATTAATCTTTCCAACAAAAAACTGTACATCCTTCTTATTTCTGGGAATGTTAATCTTTAAAATATCTTTGACCCATTCAGGATCTATCTTAATCCCATCAGCTGAAACTATATGGCCCAAAAGCTTTCCTTCTTGCAATATATCAAAGAGATATTTTTTAGGATTCAAAGACAATCCAAATTTTCTACATTTAAGGAATGTTTGCTTAAGGTGTTTAAGGTGTTCTTCACTAGAATAAGAAAAAACTATGATATCATCTAAATAAATTACCACAATTTTTTCCCTTTCTCCAACAAAAGCTATATCCATAGCCCTCTGAAAGGTTTCATCTGCATTCATGAGATTGAATTCCATTTTATCATACATAAATGTTCCCTAAGGAGTGGTAAATTTTAGTTTTTCTATATCATCTGGATGCACAACAATTTGATTGTACCCTGAGAATCCCATTAATCATGGATATCCTTTGAGCACCGACCACTTTTTATAAAACCTATTCAAGCTTAGGGAATGGATAATTGTCTTTAAGCGAATATCTATTTAGATTCCGAAAATATACACAAAGCCTTATTTCACCATTTTTCTTGCGTATTGGCACTAAATTTGCTACCCAAGAAGAATATCTAAGAGGTATTATAATCTTTGCATCTAACAATTTTTTGACCTCTTTTTCAATAATTTGTAGCAATGTTGGATTGAGTCTTCTAAGTTTATGTCTGAAAGGAATAGTATTAGGTTTGAACGAAATCTTATGATGGATTATACTGGTATCATAAGTTTTCATATATTCATATGACCAAGAAAAAATATCAACAAATTCTTTCAACAGTTTAAAATACACGTTCCTTTCTTCATCTGCAAGTGTTTTAGATATTTTAACCATTTTAGGTTCAACATCCATACCAATATTACACTTCTATCCATTTTCTTTAGAAGGTTGCATGGTAGGCTTCAATAAGGTTTCATGTTTTGAAAACAATCGTTCAAGAGGAACAAGCCCCTTCAGATTTAAATTTCATTTTAATTCAATTATTTTGTGATTGCCAATTGATTTTTTTGAACACGAAGCACTTTCATCAAAATCAACATCTTGATCTTGATCAATTAATGAAATAGAAAACTCAACTATCAATTCTAAAAAAAAATTAGTCTCCTGATCATCTTGGAAGACTCTCCAATGTTTGATATTATCTGGAATTGAAGGTATGCACCTAACTTCAATAAGATATTTGAGTTGAGTTAATTTTGGAACCTTAAAGTAAGTTGCTACCAATTCCAATGAGTTTGTTGTTTGATTATTATCTCTTGGGACGAAGTATATGTTAAATGATAAGAAAAATATATCTACAAGGTCCCATACCTCATTATTGTAAACTTTTTGTTAGATTTTTATCATTCAATCTAGCATTATGATCTTAGGATCTTTAACTGAGAGAATAACATGCCGCAACAATAAAACACAAGAGACAAAAGACACAAAGAATTTTCCTCGGGGAAACCATAAAGGAGAAAATCCCACAACTTCCTCAGAGATAGAATCAACACCAAAAGTAAAACCAAAAACATAAAGATGATCTCCTGACAGTAGTAGTCTCTCTCTCTTGTCCCAACAACTTCTCCTCTCACTCATGCGCCCCAATGAGTGAATGTGTGCATGATAAATAGAGAGGCTCACTCTCTATTTATATTCTTTCATTTACTTTAAACCCACTCCAACATGGTGGCCTCACTTAACAATTACTTACTAGAGCCGGCATCTCTAGGAGTGTCTAATAACCCTAGTGCCCCACAACTTGTGGGGACTTTGTCTCATACAACCAACAAGGAGGGTTATCCTTAACACAACGGTGGGGACTATTGCCCCAAATTACAATTACTCACCTAGGGTTGACTTCTTTAGGATAGTCTAATAACCCTAGGGCCCCACAACTGCGGGGCCTTTAACCCTTGACCAATAGGAGGGTTGCCCACAATGACTTGACATGACTTGTTTACATTATAGAACCTCCCGATAGAAACATCGGGTCATGACATGAATCAAATACATTACAGACACATCCCAGAATAGACATCGGGGTACAATACATATGATATACGGATGAATACATTCCGAAGTTACAAATACATCAACACTTTTAACAACTGTTGTTTTACAGGGTACAAGTTTTTTACCTGTTGAACCACAAACTCGGAGTGGCAAAAAAAAATTGACCGTTGAATGTTTAAGTCCTTTGCAACCCTTAGTCAAGGAATCAATGTTTCATGTTCAACAATATTATTTGTTTTTTTAAATTCCAATGTATACATCAAAGAGATAACCTCACCACTAGGAGAAATAAGTACAATACCAACTCCAACTCCTTCCTTACACGATGAACCTTCAAAATACATTTGCCACAAACAATCCTGAATGTCCATTTTATGTTGAACTGGATGATATTTTTCTATGTGTAAAATTCCTATGGTGTCATCATCTAAATGTAACATACAAGAACCCATATCATCTTGAATTGCATAGATGGGATGATTCGTAGGATTTTTGTTGTCACTTACCAAATAAGAAAGTTATACTTCCCTGTAAAGTCTCCTATATTCCCCTCCAAATACAGATCATGGTAAGGCTTGGTGACAATTAAATGTATTGGTAAGGCTTGGTGACAGTTAACCATAAATATTCCATAACGGCCTTAGGCATAAGATTGTGCAAAGCACCATAATCTAGAAGAGAATTATGTAACATTTGATCATGAACTATGAGAGTAATATAAAATGGGGGAGGAAAGTCTGTCTTATCAGCTAGATAATCAAATGACTTAGGACCAAAGATGATGGTTGGATTTTCATCTTGTATATTAACCACATCTGAAGGAATGGAGTTTACTAGCGGATTTAAAATTTTGTGAGTAGGTTCCCTATATGATTGATTTACCTGCTTCTTCCATATCTGCAAAATTATCTTTATTTTTTTATTGATATTGTTTCTTTTCATATTAAGTTTATCCTTGTTTTACAGGAACATTCCTTTCTTTCAACTTGTCTTGTGGGGCATTTTTTATTCCAGATACGAGACGATAAGTCTTCTGTGGCACTGCTTGGTAAATATTTGGAATATATGAAACTTGTTGAACATCACATTTTTCATCATAATAATAAGTTAGAAATGATGATAATAAGAATTAGTTAATAAAATTGGAAGAAGGAAAGTCGTCCAATTGATCATTGTTTAGGTCGAAGTCCTCAATTTCGAGTTCATCCATTTCATTATATTCATCATTCTACACTATATTATTCTGACAAGGAGGCTATATTTTTTGTTCTTCATTATTCCTCCTATCTCTAGGAAAGAACCCAGGATTAAATGACCTTCCAAACTGATTGGTATTTTGATTATCATTCTCTTGGGAAGGTTTGTTTTGAGTTTTATTCTCCATTTACAACCTACTTACTTTTGCAGATAAATTATTAATGATCTTGTTCATCTCATCCATCTTACTATATGTTGATTTTACTCCTAAAGTAGATGGTACCATTTCTTTTTTCTTTTTCTTATCCTTCTCATGATATTCTAGTTTATCCCTAAGCTTACTTGGTGCCATCAAATTGGACTCTACCTCAAGGATTCTTCCTCCATGTTCGTGAGGGAAATGGATCTCCTTTCCCTTAGTAATAAATAAAACTCAACATCAAAAGAATTTTCATAAGTAAGTTTTGCAGATGTCTTAGTAGGTTTAATCTCTGCAGGGATCTTACTATACATTTTATTGAAAAGATTGGTAAAATTAGTAAGAGTTTAGCAGAAGTAAGCTTGGTAAAGTTTTGGTTAGGTTTCAAACCAGAAGAGTTTGAAGTTCAAGCTGATCAGGAAAATAAAATTAGCAAAGAAGGCACTGATACTTCTGTCATTAGATAGAAGACCCTTCATACCAGACGTAATATTTAAGGAAAATGCAACACCTTCAAAACTTAGAGGCAAAAGGTAGACCAAATATCCAATTCACCATAAAATGGGTTCAATGAAGAGGATGAATCAATCCAAGAAAATATACATGAAGCAGATTTGTTTGTGTCACGCGATGAAGTTAACTCTACTCCAAATACTCCCAATGACCTAAAGGAAAGGGTGATAGAAACAAGTATGATTGGAGAACCTCTTTCCAATATTGAAGTTCCATTTACTTCTCTTTCGGAGCCTCAAATTGTTAAATGGAGACCTAAAACCATACTTAAAAATAAGATGAGAATGAACATGAGAGAAATTTTATATCCTAAATTTAAAAAGGATGCAGTAACCACTATTCAAGACTCTTTAAGTGAAGAGGATCATATTACTAAGAATGTGGAGAAAACTGCAACTCAAATTGTTGAAGACACTGGAAGGAGCATAAAAGATATTCCAAATATAATTGAAAGAAATCATGAGGCTAAAGGTAAACAAAAGGTACATAACTTTGAGATTGGTGTGAACTCAAAGTCCATCAATCAGGAAACCCAAGCACAAGAGGCTAATATACAGAAGATAGAACAATTAGTCACAGCTACTCAAGAAGATTGTATTAATGAAGAATATGCCAAGGTTATTCCAAGTTCAGATGAAGAAGACCATTTACATCAGTCACCAATAAAAGTGGTGTTAGACATTACGGCTATTAAAAATCCATGGTAGCATTACAAGTTCTAGAATGAGTACCTAAATTATTCTAATGATAAACTAATGCAAGCTAATAGAAGGCCGAGGGAAGATTTAGAATAAATTAATGGTCATTATTAGGAGTTTATAATTGTTTCAAAGGAAGTTATAGAAAGAAAAAGGAGTGTTCAAAAGAAAAATACAGAGTTGGTAAAGCAAAATAAGGAGCTTCTAGACAAAATCCAAGTGATGGAAACGGAGCAAATTCGATTACAAAGGAGATCCCAAGTGTAGGATGGACTTAGCATTTTAACAGAGGAAACTCGTCAAATTTAGATTGAGATAGACTTTAATATCTTATCCTAAGTTTTCAATCAACAAATCCATGTAAACAGGTGGCATAGACTATAATAGATGGAACATGGTCAAAGTTTTCTTTGTTATATTTAGAATGTAGTTACTTAGTAAATACTCTTTCTATTTTTGAACATATTCGATCCGAAATATTGGGATTTAAAAATGTTTTGTTTTTCTATGATTATAAAAAGCAAAAAAAAGATAGTAGCAGGGGTTGTTCATTTTATAAGGTGAGGGTTATGAGATATTAATCCTATTCGATACAACTCATGTAATGATTCTCTATAAGCACATTGGATACTATATTTTGGAATGATATACATATACATATAATCCGGTTTTAATCATTATTGTGTTCAATTCTTTTAATATTTTTGATTAGTCTACTTAAGATTTCATTTTCTAATAAAGTTTTTATTTTGAAATGCTCTTAAGTGGATGGGCTTCACTAATTTTCATAGCTAGAATGTTTTTCTGTTTATGATATTTATCATCTGATATTTGAAGATTATAGATATGTATTTTATTAGATCTTTAAAGTTGGTTCATGCTTATTGTTTTTTTCATATCCATATAGTCTTTAAGCTTGTTTACTTATTCATCCTGTCATTTTGTTGATATTATCCTTTATATTATGATTACCATGAACATTATTCTTTCCTTATGATGTATAAAATACAACCACTTTTAAACCCTATGTATCTATGATGTATGGACTTTGAACTTTTGTAGCCTGAGTACAAACTCTAGTGCAAACATCTTCTAGCATTGTTGTTAGGGAATGGAGAAATAAAAGTAAAATATTTCATGGGTATTAAGATCTTTAAGTCTGATTTTGGAAGGTGAACAAGATCAATATATTTTGTAGACTACATTTTCACTTGTATTTCATAAAGTCATAGTGGCTTCCAAGAAAATTGGAACTAGGGGAAATCCTTCATCTCCTTTTCATTTGCGGGTTCCAGATCCAACAAATATTTTAAGAGAAGATAGAAAAAATCTTGGTTCTACATCATCAGGTGTTCCTCGGTATTCCTTAGATTCACAAACACTGAGTGAGTTAGATCAAGGTTTTCCTTCTCCCAATTGGTCAACTTTTGAAGTAGAAAATAATCTATATTTAGCTATTATTATACTTGAGTTTTAGATTTTTAATCCTTTGCAGGTTGACAATTTTAAAATTTATTCTAATCCCTTGTCTCTATAGACATAAACGAAGAAATTACAAAATTATGAACAATTTGACTTCTTAAAGCCTTCATCATCACCTTGTACACCCATCACTAGTAAAATTCCCATTAGTCAATTAAAGTCTAAAATGCCACCTTCTCCACATACTATTCCAAATATGGCAGCTCAAACTCCTAATAGGATGGATGCCATAGTGGCTGCTAGATATTCCCCATTAGTTTTACCTCAACCTCTTAATGCTCTTCATGGAGGAGATTATCAGAAATATATTCCAAGGTTTAATGGCCAAGGTGAAGTTACAACAGAGGAGCATTGGAATGCTTATTTTATTTATGCTCACAACCAAAATATTGAAAATCAGGATGTTTGGATGCAATTTTTTGTCCAAATCCCAGATGGGAAGGTGAGGAAATGGTTTAGAGAATTTCCACCAAATTCTATAGATGGAATAACAGATTTGGAAGAAGTTTTCATGCGATAGTGGGGAGATACTAAAGATTATATTTACTATATAATTTATTTTGGAGCTTTGAAAAGAAAACAAGGTGAGATAGTTACTGATTTTACCAAGCTTTTCAATAAAATGTATAGTAAGATCCCTGCAGAGATTAAACCTACCGAGACATCTGTAAAACTTACTTATGAAAAATATTTTGATGCCGAGTTTTATTTATTAATAAGGGAAAGGAGATCCATTTCGATCACGAACATGTAGGAAGAATCCTTGGAGGTAGAGTCCAATTTGATGGCACCAAGTAAGCTTAGGGATAAACCAAAATATCATGAGGAGGATAAGAAAAATAAAAAAGAAATGGTACCATATACTCTAGGAGTAAAATAAACATATAGTATAAAGATGGATGATATGAATCAAAATCGAGCCTTAAATGTCACCAAGCCATGAATCAAAATCATATAGATCATGGTAAGGCTTGGTGACAATCAACCATAAATATTCCATAACGAACTTAGGCATAAGATTGTGCAAAGCACCATAATATAGAAGACCATTATGTAACATTTGATTATGAACTGTTAGAGTAATATAAAATGGGGGAGGGAATTCAGCCTTATCAGCTGGATAATCAAATGACTTAGGACCAAAGATGATGGTTGTATTTTCATCTTGTATATTAACCAGATCTGAAGGAATGGAGTTTACTGGAGGATTTAAAATTTTGAGAGTAGGTTCCCTATATGACTGATTTACCTACTACTTCCATATCTGCAAAATTATCTTTATTTTTTATTGATCTTGTTTCTTTTCATATTAAGTTGACCCTTATTTTGCAGGAACATTCCTTTCTTTCAGCTTTTCTTATGGGGCCTGTTTTATTCCAGATACGAGAGCATAAGTCTTATGTGGCACTGCTTGGTAAATATTTGGAATATATGAAACCTGATGAACATCACATTTTTCATGATAATAATAAGTTAGAAATGATTATAATAAGACTTAGTTAACAAAATTGGAAGAAGGAAAGTCATCCAATTGATCATTGTTTGGGTCTAAGTCCTCAATTTGGAGTTCATCCATTTCATTATATTCATCATTCTACACTATATTATTCTGAAAAGGAGGTTGTATTTTTTGTTCTTCATTATTCCTCCTATCTCTAGGAAAGAACCTAAAACGGCCTTCTAAACTGATTGGTATTTTGATTATAATTCTCTTCGGAGGGTTTGTTTTGAGTTTTATTCTCCATTTACAACCTACTGGCTTTTGTAGATAAATTATTAATGATCTTGTTCATCTCATCCATCTTACTATATGTTGATTTTACTCCTAAAGTAGATGGTACCATTTTTTTTCTTCTTATCCTCATGATATTCCGATTTATCCCTAAGCTTACTTGGTGCCATCAAATTGGACTCTACCTCCAAGGATTCTTCCTGTGTGTTTGCGAGGGAAATGGATCTCCTTTCCCTTAGTAATAAATAAAAATCAGCATCAAAAGAATTTTCATAACTAAGTTTTGCAGATGTCTTAGTAGGTTTAATCTCTGCAAGGATCTTACTATACATTTTATTGAAAAGCTTGGTAAAATCAGTAACTGTCTCACCTTGCTTTCTTTTCAAAGCTCCAAAATAAGTTATATAGTAAATATAATCTTTAGTATCTCCCCACTGTCGCATGAAAACTTCTTCCAAATCTGTTATCCCATCTATAGAATTTGGTGGAAATTATCTAAACCATTTACTCACCTTCCCATCTGGGATTTGGACAAAAAATTGCATCCACACATCCTGATTTTCAATATTTTGGTTGTGAGCATAGATAAAATAAGCATTCCAATGCTCCCCTGCTGTAACTTCACCTTGGCCATTAAACCTTGGAATATATTTCTGATAATCTCCTCTAAGAAGAGCATTAAGAGGATGAGGTAGGACTAATGGGGAATATCTAGCAGCCACTATGGAATCCATCCTATTAGGAGTTTGAGCTGCCATATTTGGAATAGTATGTGGAGAAGGTGGTATTTTACCCTTTAATTGACTAATGGGAATTTTACTAGTGAGGGGTGTATAAGGTGATGATGAAGGATTTAAGAAGTCAAATTGTTCATAATTTTGTAATTTCTTCTTTTATGTCTTTAGAGACAAGGGACTAGAATAAATTTTAAAATTGTCAAACTAGGAAGGACTAAAACTCTAAAACTTAGGTATAGTAATAGCTAAATATAGATTATTTTCTACTTCAAAAGTTGACCAATTGGAAGAAGGAAAACCTTGATCTAACTCACCCGGTGTTTGTGAAGCTAAGGAATATCGAGGAACACCTGATGATGTAGAACCAAGCTTTTTTTCTATCTTCTCTTAAAATATTTGTTGGATCTGGAACCCGCAAATGAAAAGGAGATGAAGGATTTCCCATAGTTCCAATTTTCTTGGAATCCACTGTGACTTTATGAAATACAAGTGAAAATGTAGTCTACAAAATATATTGATCTTGTTCACCTTCCAAAATCAAACTTAAAGATCTTAATACCCATGAAATATTTTACTTTCATTTCTCTACTCCTCGAAAACAACGACTGAATATGTTTGCACTGGAGTTTGTACTCAGGCTACAAAAGTTCAAAGTCCAAACATCATAGATACATAGGGTTTGAAAGTGGTTGTATTTTATACATCATAAGGAAAGAATAATGTTCATGATAATCACAATATAAAGGATAATATCAACAAAATGACACGATGAATAAGTAAACAAGCTCAAAGACTATATGGATATGAAAAAAACAATAAGCATGAACCAAATTTAAAGATCTAATAAAATACAGATCTATAATCTTCAAATATCAGATGATAAATATCATAAACATAAAAACATTCTAGCTATCAAAAGTAGTGAATCCAATCCACTTAAGAGCATTTCAAAATAAAAACTTTATTAGAAAATGAAATCATAAGTAGAGTAATAAAACATATTAAAATAATTCAACACAATAATGGTTAAAACTGGATTATATGTATATGTATATCATTCCAAAATATAGTATCTAATGTGCTTCTAGAGAATCATTACATGAGTTGTATCGAACAGGATTAATGTCTCATAACCCTCACCTTATAAAATGAACAACCCTTGCTACTGTCTTATTTTCCTTTTTATAATCATAGAAATACAAAACATTTTTAAATCCCAATATTTCGGATTGGATATGTTCAAAAATAGAAAGAGTATTTACTAAGTAACTACATTCGAAATATAACAAATAAAACTTCGACCATATTCCATCTATTATAGTCTATGCCACCTATTTACATGGATTTGTTGATTGAAAACTATAGGATAAGATATTAAAGTCTATCTCAATCTAGATTTGACGAGTTTCCTCTAATAAAATGCTAAGTCCATCCTACGCTTGGGATCTCCTTTGTAATCAAACTTGCTCTGTTTCCATCACTTGGATTTTTTCTAGAAGCTCCTTATTTTGCTTTACCAACTCTTTATTTTTCTTTTGAACACTCCTTTTTTTTCCCAGAACTTCCTTTGAAACAATTATAAATTCCCAATAATGACCATTAATTTCTTCTAAATATTCCCTCAGCCTTCTATGAGCTTGCATTAATTTATCATTAGAATAGTTTATGTACTCATTATGGAACTTGCAATGCTACCGTGTATTTTTAATAACCGTAATGTCTGATACCAATTTCATTGGTGATTGATGTAAATGGTCTTCTTCATCTAAAATTGGATTAACCTTGGCCTATTCTTCATTGATACAATCTTCTTGATTAGCTATGATTAATTGTTCTATCTTCTGTATATTAGCCTCTTGTGCTTGGGTTTCCTGATTGATGGACTTTGAGTTCACACCAATCTCAAAGTTATGTACCTTTTGTTTACCTTTAGACTCATGCTTTCTTTCAATTATATTTGGAGATATTTTATGCTCCTTTCAGTGTCTTCAATAATTTGAGTTACAGTTTTCTCCACATTCTTAGTAATATGATCCTCTTCACTTAAAGAGTCTTCAATAGTGGTTACTGTATCCCTTTTAAATTTAGGATCTAAAATTTCTCTCATGTTCATTCTGAACTTATTTTTAGGTATGGTTTTAGGTCTCCATTTAACAGTTTGAGGCTCTAAGAGAGAAGTAAATGGAACTTCAATATTGGAAAGAGGTTCTTCAATAATACTTGTTTCTATCACCCTTTCCTTTAGGTCATTGGGAGTATTTGGAGTAGAGGTAACTTCATCGCGTGACACAAACAACTCTTCTTCATGTAGATTTTCTTGGATTTTCTCTTGGACCGATTCATCCTCTTCATTGAACCCATTTTATGGTGAATTAGTTTTTTGGTCTACCTTTCGCCTCTAAGTTTTGAAGGTATTGCGTTTTCCTTATATCTTACGTCTGGTATGAAAGGTCTTATGTCTACTGACAAAAGTATCATTGCCTTCTTTGCTAATTTTATTTTCCTGATCACCTTGAACTTCAAACTCTTCTGGTTCAAAACCTAACCAAAACATGAAGTGCTTCTAGGAACGGTTCTTCTTTTTAAGATCAGATACTAACAACAGTTTAACTAGGTTGTGATGGAAAATTGATTGGTATGTATGATCCATACTATTTTTAACCCCAATCAACATTTTGATAATACTTTTTAACAGGTAATAGGGTAAGTTTAATTTGGATATCCCACTTATATGTAGGAGGAATATGAAATGATACTTGTGAATAGTGGAAAATCTAGCTTCGCAGGTAATATAACATTGCATTATCCCTAAATAATCCATCCACTCTTGCTTCACATTGTTCAGATATATACCCTTGCTCCAATCCAAATTTTGGAACCTTGAAAGCAGATAGAGATTTAAATCGACCTCAAATGGATGCTTTTTAAACCAGTGATCCCCTTCAATAGGAAATTTCATTGCCTTTGTGATTAAGACCTTGGTCAATTCAAATGTCAATGTATGGAAATCTATGGATGAACCCAAGAAATGATGAGCAAATGCGTGAGCGACTGCAATATTGTGACCTGTAATTTTCTCAAAGAAGGAGTACCAACCTGCTTCCTTGAAATGCTTAGCACATTTAGCCATATTCTCATCTACCCATTTCATATTGGTCAGTTCAAGCCTACAAATTTTACCACTCTTCGTCATATTATCAACTTCTGGACACCTACCAAGTCTCAATTTCCTAGAATGAACTTGAACCAAGCTAATAGACATATGTCTCGATCCTTCAAAGTCGATAGAATTGTGACTCTAGGGAAACACATTAATCGTCTAATTTCAATGCATATGACTTTAATAATGAACTTAACAAATGTACCATCTTTCTTGCCTCAAATATCAGGAAAAACATTTCATTAAAACCCATGTATGATCTTGAGATGTATCGAACCACTAAATTTCATGATTCAACATTCTAGCAATGCAGTATGTATAGGCTCCATTGATTACGCTTCCAGAATTTCAAATAACACAAATTAGAAAAACATTGATAAATATTATAGGATGGGTTAGTATTGATATAAAAAAATACATTTTAAGACTTTAAAGAATACTTAATAATTATAATCCAAGTTTTAATTTATTAAGTATAAAATGCATTATGTACATAAGAAAATAAACATGGCTAAAATCAAAGGGTCTAAATACTATGGCTAACTTATAAAGAGATATTGAACTAAAAAAAATATAAAAATAAAAACAAAAGATGGAAAAATTGAGGGACACAACTCCAATTTAGCCATTAAAACTCCATTGTAAGATGCAATGGTAGTTTTAATTATTCTCTTAAGCGAATACAAAATGGAGGATACAGGCACACAAATGTGGCATCAGTTTTCATTTTGGATAGTCATTGTGGATATACTAGTTTCATCCTTAGTCAATGACAAGATTGGGAGGACGAAGCATAAACACTGATAGAGAAATACCCACATAAATAAAGGAGAAGGCTTATGTTTTTTGTTTCTAAATCATTCAACTTCACATTTAATAATCAAAATGGACATGCATGTTTTTAGAGGCTTTGCAGTCATTGTTATAAGATAAATCTTAATATATCCATTCAGGTGGTTGCAAAGAATCATATGATTATTTCTCTTGAGAATCATAGGTATGGTTGTTTTCTTTTGATCTAGGTATTCCAAACACAAGTTTAATTTAGGACCTAGCTCATGAGCTATTCATATTCCACCCTTTACTTTAATAGAAATCTCATCAACATTTCATTTTATGTCTAAGGGTGAGCGTTGGTTACTTATAGCTCATCCTCTTCTGAAGACACATGAGAAGACTAAATTCCAAAATATGCATGAACCTTTCATATCTAAGGTAGTCAAAAGACTTTGCTTCATCTACATGCTACCTTTAAAATTAAGATGAAGTTGTTGCATTAATCATCTCACACCAGAGGTAAGAGGAAAGTATTATAGGTTCCATTGTTTATTTTTCCCTTTCATACATAGTTCTCTAGGTGCCTAATAGGAGGTAATTGCAGGTGAGACTACGTTTTAGGTCCATCCACTAGGGTGAAGACAAAGTGTCCTTTTGTTGGTGGTACATTTTGTTTTCCTGCACGCATTTGTACTTTCTTGTTGATATTTTTATTACTGATTTCTTCATGTGCGTAGGTTACTGTCAACATAATCTGAGAAGGGAGTTATCTCTTTGTCTCGATTTTACCTAGATGAGCCTTGTTATATATGGATTTTCCACACTTGGTAGATCATGTTTTTATGACCTATCCCTATCCCTATGCAGACTCTGTACCCCCTTTTCTCAGTATTACTTTGATGCTCCAGAAAATCCCTTTAAAAAGTCATTTTTATGGGTATACGCGGATCACCATATTCCAACCCACATGTACATGGAGCTTGCTCCACTATGACCCGCATACATTAGGAAATGCATTCAAAAAATAAATATTTGGAGTTTTCCCTCATCAAGTAATGAATAAATTGACTCTTGGTCTTCCATATGTCTGGAAACGCTCTGATTCAACCTTTCACTTCTCATTGAGGGGCTATATATTGAGCTAATTGGAAGCATTAAAGGAGAACTTGTGAGAGCAAAGATACTATAGTGGAATTGTGCCCCATTCTTGCATACTTGAGTATGCATCAATTTGTCCTTGGAGAAACCATTGGTTCTCTTTCCCAAGCTTACCTTTGTCTTTATGAGTTTGCCTTGATATGGATGATTGAAGTGGTGGACGCCTAGGTGGAGGACTCAGTTTCTCGATTTCGACGAGGTGCCGACAGAGGTTGTAATTTGTATCTATGTTTACATTAATATAAATATCCATTTCTTGTCCTTTATATGTGTAACTATGAATATGTGTATCCATGTATGTAGTTGGTTTGATTATATATTGGATTTGTATATGCAGCTAGAGTAGATTCTAACACTTAATATATATCATGCTTGTGTGGTTTGTTGTTTTTGAGTATGGAATGTAGGTTCAAGTGTGATTGAAAGCTCAATGGGGATATTTTACGAACGCCCGGAATAAGGTATGCTTCTCATCCCTTGGTGTTACACTTGCTAATATCTTTAGCATATTGGAAGTGGATTGATTTTTGGTGTCATACTGTCTATTTTGGTCCATCCCAAGCCATAAGAAGTTTTCTCTGTAACAGAATTGGTGACTCTATTGGGGACTTTCCTTTTTGTTGAGGTTTGGGTGCATAATGTACTTGATTTTCTCTCTGCTTCTATTTGTTTTTGTGTCATGTCTAGGAGTGTGTTATCTCATTGGCATTCCTTTTAATTAATCTAAGTCTTAGCCTACCTTTTTACCACCTATATCTTGATATACATGGGTCATAGAGGCAACAGTCATGTATACACGCAGGCTGTAGTACTTACAACCATGTATACACATGGGTTTTTTGTGAACTGTTGCATACATACACTTTTGTGGTTGAGATATTGATGTTGTGGAGATTCTGGGTGGGTTGTGAGTGTCGCTAATTCTTCTTGGATGTCTATGTTCTTTTTCACTACTTCTATGCTTATCAGAGACATATTTTACTTTGCTTTTCTTTAAAAGTTGTTCTTGTCATTCATCTCCTTTTTATTTTATTATTAGTGCATTAAAATTCTTGGTCTCAGTGTCTTTCTTGGATTGTGTTTGATACTTTCTGCAGGGTATGGGAGTTTATAGAGTCTATTTATTGTGTCTTCATAACATTTATGATCAAAATACAAAAAATATTTCTATTTTTGGTATGTTTTTGCATTGTGCATTTGCATTGAAATGGTACTTTCATTAGGTTTGTTTCATTAGGTTTGCTTAGATGAAGTAGCGTTTAGGATTTCATATAGGAATGATTGCATTTGCATTTGAAGAAGAATTTTGTGCATTTCATGTAGTGGAATACCCCATTTTTCATATTTAAAGACAAATTGCACTTGTCGTTGTTTTTTAGGTGTGCATATTTATTTCACTACCAAGTCATAGTATCGCTAGTTGCACGTTCATTACGCCCGAGTAATAACAACCATTAAAATTAACACTTAACATAAAATTTATTACACTTTTTATTTGATAGTGGTGCACCAACAAGCTTAGGTTGTAGAGTCTTGGAATAGTCGGTCGTAAGTAAATTTTTCCAAGATTATGAAACAAAACAATTAGGTGTTTCTCTAGGTGAGAAGTTAAATCCTTATTATAATTGGTGTTCTTAGGAGGATCCTATTACATAGGAGTTAAGAACGAGGTATCGCATAGGTGAATGGTGGGGATAGCCCCTTGTCACTTTCTGTTGAGCACTAGAGATATTTGCAGGATCTTATTCGTATTTGGGGGCCTTTGAGATACCATTGGTGCTTTTGAGATTTGGGATTTGTTACCTTTCCCATACAGTAGATCCCACCTATGACTATCTTCCCAAGCATTGGTTATATTGAGGTGACCTTTGTTTCCTTACCTAAGTATCACAGGGGGTACTTGTAGAGGTTATTTTGTGAGTGTCATGTCCAAGTAGGGGTCGGGTAGCACAATCACTATATGTGTTGAAGACGAGGGGCACTATAATTGGTTACACACCTATGCTTGTAGTGTATGGGAGTCTCAAGCCTCTCCTAGATGAGACATTCCTGTTGCATTCAGGAGCTCACTTATCCTCCCTCTTGGGTTGTTTTCATTTGACTTAGATTTACTTAGGGGTATGCTCTTTGTGTGATAGCTTTCTTTAGGGATCATAATTTGTTGAGTCTTGTTATTTTTGTGGATTCATCATGGATTGATTTTTGGTTCTCTACTGATCTCAACGTTTAGCAAGCCTTTCTCCTTGTGACTCTCATCCTCCTCCTCGGAAGAGGACTAGGAATTATAGGCGAAATTTTCACCATGAGTACTACATCTGAGAACCCAAAACTCCCTCCTTCTCCATCCTTTGGAATGGGGAATGATACTATTTTGAGACCTAAGACTCCAATTAACACCGACCTTCATGGGGCTGCTACTTCCTATAATAAATGACCCTAGTTGTCAAACTTTGCAGTTGCTTATCGTAGGTATTCCTTGGGAAGGTAGAGTAGTGAGACTCATAACATTCCCTCTAGAATAGGTCCTTTTAGGTTTGGCATGCCAGATATTACTGATACTATTCTGTCATTTGTTGTTTATCCCGGTGTTGGTCCTGGGGGCACCTTAATCTATTTCCTCGTTGATAGATTCAGGAGTGGTCATATTGCACCTTCCACTCCATTTGTGGAAGGATTTTTTCACCCTTTATTCGGGCATAACACTGGTGTTCACTCTCACGGAGGTGACCGTAGACATGTGAACAGTGGAGGCATATATTAAATTCCATCTTATGCCCCATTGTCCACCACACTTGTCTCTTCAAATTCCTTTCTTATGCCATACCCTCCTCGTATCCCGCAAGGTCCTTCAGGACGTGGTGTTGCATCTAACAATGTTTCTCCCTCTTCAGCTGATGTTGTTGTGTAGGGAGGTTATGTACCTCCTTACATGTCTAGGAGTAAACTTGCTTATCAATCCTATAGATATGGTTACATGGGGCCTCATCTTCAAGGTACATCAAACTATCACATTCCCTTGCATCCTTTTATGGGTCATACAAGAGGGGGTTATTATCCGACTAGCTAATGCCATGGACTTACTACAATCAGCCTTATATGAACCAACCTTTTCAGGGATCATAGAACCAGATGGCACAACCTAAGCTCCCTTTCTTGGCTACATTGAATTCACCTGAAATTTCAAAGTTGACCAATGATTCGACATCTCATGATCTAATGTGGCCAGTTGTTCCTGCCAAGATTCCTTCAGACATCCCAAAGTTTGAAGGTAAGAGTGGTGAGCACCCTGGAGAGCACGTGATTACTTTCCAACTCTGGTGCTCTTCGAACTCATTGAACCATGAATTTATTCATCTATGACTATTTCAACGCACTCTCATGGTTCCTACCGTGAAATGGTATATAGAGTTTCTAGGGGGCACATATAAGATGTTTAACGACTTATCCATGACCTTTCTTAACCAATTTCAACTACCGATACGTTGTTATGTTGACAACGAACTCTTGTCGACATTCCGATAAGATAATGCCACACACATATCTGATCATATTCAAGAGTGGCATATATGAAAGAGTTTGATTAAGGCCAACATTCCACCTGAGTTTTTGTTGGAATGATTCCTCAATATTTGTTTGCTTATATCGTGAAGGATGTTTCCACATTCAGAGTAATGAAAGTGGAGCACGCTATCTTTAGAGCTCAGCAGTTGGACTTGATTTATGACCAGTCTGGGATCCTTTATGAGATTATCCCCGACACGCCGTGGTCAAACTTTGAACCTAAGTTTAAACCTTGGCCACATGTCGATGGTATTGTTGGCTCCGCGAGTACCAAATTCATAGACCAGGTTACGAATCAAATGCAGATTTTTTCTATTAGTCAGTCTACGACCGAACAAGCTATGACTTTGTCCAATCCCACCCAATCGATGGATGTTCTCTCGGTGCATTTGTCAGAATAGAAGGGTAACTGACAAGCCGAAAGGAATAGAGATAAGGGAAGAAACAACAAAAGTGGTGGGAATAGGAAAGAGAACCCTAATCATGACAATAACATAGATAATGTTGGGGGGGACAAGAAACCTAAGAGGATGGTTAAATTCACTTGCAAGATTTGCGGGGGAGACGATCTCACATACTTATTCCCTCATATTTAAGATTCCTCGAAGTTCATCAAATAGATCCCAACTGTGTTGACTAACACTTTACCTAAAAATCAACATATGGCTTCGAGGAACTTGGACATCGGAAGTAATTATGGTGGACATCAAAACCCACTGAATGCAGAAGGTGGCCATGGTTGTATCAACATGATATCAGCTGATAATGTTGTGACTGATGCAAAATATTATGGTCTATCTCAACCCAACTTGGGTAAAGAGACTGCACCTTCAGAGCGCCCTTTGTAGATCGATAAGCCTGAAGCTATACCTTGTATCAACAATCCTAATGCTTGAGCTACCCAACATTATTCCATTGTCACGGAATTGGGTCAGACTGCCTATGCAATGTCAGCTCTTGGGGTAGCATTGTCAAGGAGAGCATTGTTGACCGCTCTTGGGGTGATTGATTCCAATCCTTCCACACTAGTTATATTTGAAACCCATGAGGTACAACCTCTCTTTCCTTACCATGTGGATTTCTTAGTCCATGTGGAGAGTCTAAATAACACGATAAAACACACAATCATTGATGAAGGCGTTAAATCCTCTGTGATGTCTCTGGCTTGTTGGAAAGGCCTTGGATCACCCACATTGTTGAAATCTATAACCATGTTGACTGCGTTCGATGGATTTTCATTTTGTCCGCATGGTATATTTCCCTCTATTCAAGTCCATCCTGGGGGGAATACCGTTTCTATCGAGGTTGAGGTGGTTGATTCACCACTTGACTATAATATTTTACTGGGATGAAACTAGATTTATGCTATGAATGTGGTCATGTCTTCCATTTTTCGTGTTATTTTCATCCCTTTTGAGGATTGGATTGTCACGATCGAACAAATGTCATTCGATAATTCTAGTTTGAATACATTGTCGGGATCCACCATCCCGACAATTGAAAATTTTCATCCGTCAACTGAGAATGTTGTTGTTGGAATGTATCCATCGCTGATGGGATCATTTAATATTTTAGCACCAATCCTGGCTATCGGTTCTACTCTTGGTAGTGATTCGTTATCATTGAGTTTGGGCCCATTCCACACTATGTATTTGAATGACCCTTGGAATCTACCTTCTTCAAGAACTTCGGATGATGACCCTAGACCTACCAAGATGGAGATGTCATTGTCTGTAGTGGAGGTTGCTTATCGAACTATTCTTTACCCTGTTGTAGACCCTGGTCCTTCCTCTTCTCGAAAAGAAGAGGAGGATATATTTTTTTTGCCTACTTTGGTGGTTGCGTCATCATGCTCACATGAATGCCTTGATGATGTTTTTCCTTCAGATGAAGCAATTCTTAAGGCTATGTATGGTCTTGAACGACCTCAGGAGGAGTTGCACTATCGCTCTTACTTCCTCATGGAGCTCAATGAGATTGAGCATGATGACTTTAGGATGATACTTAATGAGAATTTTGGTTATCCCATGCTCCCATTAGGAAATCATGATGTATATGCTGAAGGGAACATGGAAAATCAATGACCTACGATCCCCATCAACATTTCTCAAATTCCTAGCAAGATAAAAAATGTTTACATTGGTGCATATTTTTCTCCTAACAAAATTAAAATATACACTGAGATTTTTAAATAATTTCATGATGTTTTTGCTTGGTCGTATGACGAGATGTCATTAATAGGCCCTCTTATTGTTGGAAATGAGATTAAACTGTATCCTGATGCTAAACCTGTTCAACAACGTTTACGCGGGATGAACCATCATAAGGCACCCACCATTAAGGATGAGATAGAAAAGTTACTCAAAGTTGGCTTTATCTATCCAATTCCCTTGACTGAATGGGTATCCAATCCTGTTTTGGTAGATAAGAAGTAGGGAACCATTTGTGTGTGCATGGCCCTTCATAGACCTGAATAAGGCATGTCTGAAAGATAATTTCCCCACACCATTCATAGACCATATTTTGGATTAGTGTGTTGGGAGTGAAGTATTCTCATTTATGGATGGTTTTTTAGGATATAATCAAATCTAAATCAAACTCGAGGACCAACATAATACTGCTTTCATTTGTCCTTTAGGTAATTTTTCATACCTAAAGATTCCTTGCGGACTTAAAAACGCCAGAGCTACCTTTCAGCGGGCTATGACCTTTTATTTCCATGAACTTAAGCTTATTACCAAAGTTTATCTAGATGATTTAGTTGCTCACTCTCATCTGAGAGTGGATCACCCAGATGATTTGCACTTGGATTTTCAAAGATGTCACCATTATCAAATCTAGTTAAACCCTCAAAAGTGCATCTTTTGTGTGAAAGTGGGTCGTTTGAAGGTCGAGAAAATACTACGATTGTCTCTCGCACACACGATTAGACATATTCAAAGTCTCCAGTAGATGGCTAACTTCTTACAGATATTGTCATCAATTTCACCAATTTAACCAAGGGTTTCATGTGCCTTTTGAAGAAGGATACTCCGTTCATATGGGATGAGTGAGCCCAAGAGTCCTTCGATCCACATAAGAAATCCTTGGCATTGTTCGACCCTCATGCTTATTCCACCTGACTATAGTCATGATTTCCTATTATATGTGGTCATGTCTCAAGAGACGATTGGGATGGTTCTGGTTCAAGAGATGACGAGCGTCAGGAGAAGTTATCTATTATCGTAGCCATAATCCAATTATGCAGAAATTCGATATAATCACATTGAGAAGCTAGCTTTAGAGACTGTTCATGCAGTACAATGGTTGAGACATTATATACTACTTTTCCAGACTACGGTCGTAGCTCATATCAATCCATTTCAGTTTGTATTGACTAGAAGAATGATAGGGGGGAATACAATAAATGGATTGTTATTTTGCTGCAATTCGACCTTGAGTTTGTTTTGGCAAAGTCAAAGAAGTCGTTAGTTTTTGCTGAGATCATGTCAGATATCCCTAGTATGTATGAAGATGATATCCATGAGGATACATTTGTGGATGACCATATCTTCCTCATTTCAATCGTGGACCCTTGGTATGGTGATATCATCATCTATATTCAGACTTTGAGGGTTCCTCACCTCTCCGGGATGAACATCGACGCTTACGACATAATGATAAGAAATAAATTTTTATCGGTGACACATTGTATTGTCCGGGGGTGGATTCCATTTTGCATCAGTGTTTGAACCACAGTGAGGCTGAGACTGTGATGAATGATTTCCACGGTGGGGCATGTGGTGGTAATTTATCCAGGCTTGCTACAACTCAAAATATCCTTAGAGTGGGTTATTATTGGCCATCCATATTCAAAGATTGCATTAATGCGGTCAAGCGATGCCACCCTTTCTAGGTGTTTGAATGGAATGTGCACTCGCATCCTACCCCATTACATCCTATTATCACTATCGGTCCCTTCACCAAGTGGGGGGTAGACTTTATGGATTTCAACCCAGTTTCGGCTAGGGGTCACCATCACATTATAGTGGTTGTGGAATATTTCACAAAATAGGCATAGGATATGCCTACATTTAAATCTGATGGTGGCATGACCACTCATTTCATTTTCAATCAAATTATCACTCTGTTAGGGTTCCCGAAAGAGCTTGTCATTGACCATGGTAGGAAATTTCAGAACACAATGATGGATGAGTTAGCTTCGAAACTAGGATATAAGAAAGAGTACTCTTCTTCATATTACCCTCAAGTGAATGGACAGGTTGAAGTAGTTAATAAATCCATTAAGGCTATTCTGCAAAGAACCATTACACAAAGAAAAACCAATTGGCACATCATGCTTTACCCTTCTTTGTGGGCTTACTAAACCACAACCAAGACTACCATTGGGTTTTATCCATATCAACTAGTACATGGGGCAGAGTTGGTTTTACCGTTTGAATGTGAAATTCCCTCATTGAAACTAGCCATAGATATTTTATCAGAAACTTCTGAATTGGAAGAACGTTTGGTCCACTTAGAGCACCTTGATGAGCAACATTAGTATTTCATAGTGGCTCTTGAGATTAATAAGTGTTGTGTTAAGGATCAGTACGATACGCTTGTCCATCTCCGTAGACCTAATGATTGTGACTTGTTCCTCTTGTATGACCAAGCTAGAAAACCGTTAGGGGTGGGTAAGTTTAACCCCATGTGGCATGGGCCTTACATGGTGAAACATGTATTAGAGAAAAGGCACCTATGAGCTGAAATATTATGAAGGGATTTCCTTAGAGGAGCCTAGAAATGGGATCTATACCAAAAAATACTATGCCTAACTTCTAGTTGAGGCTGACATTTTGTATATTATTGTACATTTTGCATAGTTGCTTTTTGGTCCCTTTGTAGTGTTATCATTTTGTTGACATTCTTCCTCTTTTTGTGGCAGACGTCGATGAAGGCTTCGGTATACTTAGGATTCACTGATGGTGCCAGCCATGATACCCATATATTGGCTTCGACTGCTTGGGTCATATATGCAACAGAGGGCCATGTGGTGTCTTTAGAAGGTGTGTGTCTCCAACCATCATCAAACAATGTTGTTGAATATAGTTCCATGATTGAACTACTACGCAATGCCATTTCCAATGGTATTCAATCTCTTAAGGTACACCTTGATTCACAGCTTGTTGTGTCACAGTTAAATGGTTTGTACCATATCAGGGATCCTACTTTATTACAAAGGTTCTTACGAGTAAGATTGTTAGAACGACAATTTGACTATATAACATACATTCATATACCTAGGATTTACCTCATGTTGTCGATTCTTATGCAAATTATGTTTTAGATTGGAATTTTTCACATCAATAATGAAGCATACAAATTCCATTCACATTTAAACACATATATAAATACATCAATCCGATCGCTATAATTTTTTTATTTCTAAATATAGTTCAAAATGGTGTCACAATACAAAATGTCATGATACAAAAACAAGGCTTCAAGCCACCAAAAAATATATGGTCGATACAGAAATTCTATATAGGAATCTATGCATGTGGGAATATGTGATGATCACAATAACAAACAACTGCATTGGCCAACCACCAGAATAATCTAACCCATGGATGGGGTACCCTTACTACGTGTCTCTACATAGCCTCGGGAAAGTTCTCAACTTGCACCATGGGTACTGGCCTGTGTGTCAACCTGGAGAAGTTACCATTTATATTTTGGAGCGTCCGCTCTACATTTTAACCGATTATCTCATCACATCATCCCCTTCAATGATGTTGATGGAATCCATCCAACCATCTTGGACCCACATCTTCACACACATTATCAATGTCACTATGTGATACCACAAAAAAAAACATGTTTTTGATTTCCTTATATATCAGAAATAAAAAAAATAAAATACTTCAAAACACATTTGGGATTTGAACTATATCACCATATGAGGCCCTGGTGGTAGTGGCATGTTTGTGTCTCCACAGAATTTTATCCCTGCATAGGGATAGTCGTCCACAACAACAATCTGTCACCACCACTAGTGGTACAATTCATGTGGGAAAGGACTGGGCATTCGAACTACCCCTTACCGCCGCATCACCTCCTCCCAACGGTTTGGGTGGGATATCATATACTGAGGAGGAAACCCGACTCTAGGTATGAGGCCCAATACCCTCTTAAATAAAAAAGTGCTTAGTATGCTGGCGAACCTAAAATTCTTTATCCCGCCCAGCTTGCAGTCTGTCAGTTGTTGTTTCATAGCGCTCAGCAATGATGTGCTCTAGTAATACACTATAGGTATCATACACTCTACCAAATAGAATATGAGAGGCCAGGAATCCTGATGAAGTGATGCCAAACTTGCTATCCTGGCTAGTACCAGAACTATCACCTTGAGATTGAGGTTCTGGATGGCATTCGCTAGAACCTAACTTCTGATCTTCTCTATATATGGAAGGAAATATGCAACTATATACTCATCGATGGTGATCCCTCCACCCACTCCATAAGCTCATAAGTTTACTACCTTTCCTCGATGGGATATTCTGGCAATGAAGTAGATGTCCTCTACTTCTAGTCTCAATGGCATACCATCTAGTTGAAAAGCCTATGTGTGTGGGTCCTAGTTGTCCACAAACATATGAAAAAGTCTTTGTTGGGCTCTCAAACCCTCAAGCTTTTAAAAATTGCATAATACACATATTTTTAAATCTTGTTGATCATTTATGTCTCGATGGACTTCCCTATCCACATCCTCATGCTCACGCTCTCTCCATTCCAGAACCATCCTGCCAAGAAACATCTAATTTTTATGCGATTTTTCCATTGAATTGTGCTATCCGACCCTATACGTGAGTTTTCTTGGTAACAATAGTGTATGTACGTGGGAGGGCTTTTATTTTCCCGCATACATTAGGCCTTATATGTGACTCGATAGTATGTGAATCGCATGGGTCGGGGTACCCATTTATGGTTGCTCTAAGCTTAAAAATCCACCATGAAAACTAAAAATAAATGCATGGAATAGATGATGAATGATATTAGGATATACCTGGTCTTGACGACTCCGAATTTGGTTTCTCTTATATCCCGAAATTGACGTTTGAAGTTCGTAGTCCAAATGGCTCCAAATGCACTATTTTGGGTAAAAAAAATTCTATGGTAAAAATGTCATTTTTTACTATTTACCAAATTTCTTTTAAACTTTTTACCCACTTAGCCTATAGTTTGGAATTTTATCAACTCTTTTGAGTTGTTGGGCATAATATTGTTATGTAGGGACCCGTTTTGGGTGCACTTTCACTGATATTTTGACATGTTCGTGGCCATAACAAGTATAACACTGAATTGACATATAGGATCAGATCACTTTTCCACGTGCATCATGCATTTTCCTATGACCATTTCTGTTTAACCATAGCTATGAACCCACTTCGTGATGTTAGGGAACCTTCAGACTGGTACTAGAAGTGGCATTACATAAGTGATAGAGATATCCTACTCATGGGTTCTCTAGATAGATCCTGCTTTGTCATTTGGTACCCATGTTGAGTGTCCTCCCTTAGGTTTGGGAGTCCCTTGTAGTTATGCCATATCTTTGAGAACGAACCTCATATTCTTTCTTGAAATTTATGCTGGCCATCTCTCACAAGGACTCTCATTTATATCAAGTTGTAACTGCATTTCATGCGTCCGCTTTCCGTATTGATCTTTATGTCGGCTCCCTGCGTCAGTTTTACAATCCATATAGCCTAATATTGTCTCAATCCTAGCCAAGAAGAGATTTCCATATATCTTTTGTAGATTGATTATCCCATACCTAGAGGATACATCCCCCCGAGTGTCCTTATCCTTCACATGCTTCATTTCATTGAGAATAGGTATGTTCCACTTCTTGGAACTAGTTTTCTTTCCCATGACACTCATTTCCTCCTAGTTTTTTTTAGAATAATCAACCCATAGTTAGCTACCTTAGACATTAAGTAATCCATTTTTTTCTTATTTTCCTAGTTTCCAATATTCCACTCTATGAAAGTTGTCTTCCACATGTCCTAGAAGTTAAACCTTCTAAAACTGAGTCATGGAGCTCTTGGGAAACCTCTTGGAAACCATATTTAGTAGTTCTGCTTTTTTCCAGATCCTCCCTAGTGAATATCTGCTTTTTTTGCTTTGTTGCCTGCTTTATTGAGATTTATGGCAAAAGGGAAAGTAAGACTAGGTGCAGTTGAATTGTTTTTTGCCCTCATCATCCTCCATTATTTTCTCCTAATAAAAGCATGTATGAGTTGTATTTGCATCACCTATTAGCTTTCCTACTTGAATTTTCCAATTCGTGAGCTCCTAGGTAGATTTGGAAACTGCATTATGCACCTATGGGGGATTTGACTAGATTTAGTAAGCATGCTTTTGACTATTTCAAATGGAATCCTTATGCATTCAAATCTCTCATGTAATTATATATTGCATCAGCCTATGACTTAATAAGGTTGGATATTGTACACTTATTCAATACATATTAGTGTTATGCTCCAATTTCAGTCTCCTTTGTGTGTAAATTTGTAGGTTTGATTAGTAATTTTGTGAGTGCAATTGTTCTATTACTTGGGTTCAATTTTCACATGGTATTAGAGCCTTTGTAGATTGATTTCTCTCCTTCCATATTGCTATTGTAGGTTCGACATCTTGACTGGGAGCATTCTGCTGGTTGAAGGGCACAGTTCAGAGCTATGGATCAATCTCAGAAGATCATCTTGACACCATTTAATTTCTTTGAATGGAAATCAGAGATGGAGATACTGTTGAGAGTGAAGGGTCTCTACAGAGTGACTATGGAAACTGAGGTAGAGCCCAATGCAGCTACAGAGAAGATTAAATGGCACAACAAGAGGGATGAGGCCTATGGTCTCTTGTGTCTGAGCATATCCAGAGACCTTCTTTTCCATCTTGATGGATTGAAATCACCTAATGAAGTGTGGGAGAATCTTGTAGAGATTTTTGGTAAGACGGATGAGATGAGAGGACATCAAATCAAGAATGAATTGATCTCTTTGAGTCCCAGTAGCTTCGAATCCCTGCAACTCTATTTTTCCAAGTTTAAAGCCCTTGTTTTGCAGCTGAAATAGTGTGGAATTGAAAAGAAGGAGGAGAAACTAGTTTTGGCCATACCCTCGAAGCTTGGCCCTGACTATTCAGTGTTTGTTTCAAACTTCCTTGCCACCAAGTTGACAGCTCGAGCCTGGAAGATGCCTAAGCTTGCAGAGTTCATGGAATCCCTCACACAAGAACATGATAAATTGGTGATGATGGGCACCATCAAACCTTCCAAAGACCAAGATTTGGTTTCTGGAGATTCAAGGGTGGATTCAAAAGGCAAGAAAAAATCTAAGAAGCCACCTGAGCAAAAGAGAGACAAGAACAAGTCTCAAGAGGAGCCCCAAGGATCCAAGAAATACTCCCAGAAGAAGAAGAACCGTAGGATAAATGAGCAAGTGCGCATACTGCAGTAAGGGCTATCATCCTGAAAGCTCCTCCATGAAGAAGCAAATTAACATGTTGACCCAAATCCTGGAGAAGAATAACATCTCCCTTCCTGATTGCTCAAAGAATGGGGAAGGATGATCAAATTCATAGGACATAGAGAGAGTACATGCATTGGTTGTTGGCACATCAAGCTCACCTAGCTTCATCATAGACTCTGGAGCTTCAAGACATATGGTTTCGACCAAGGAGTCATTCTCCTCTCTTGACATGTTGAAAGGTCCACCAATAGTGTTGGGAGGTGACTCTCTCACTGACAGTTTGGGCAAAGGAAGGATTGATCTTGACCATGGTAAGTTCAGTAATGTATTGTATGTCCAAGGCTTTCCTCTAACCTCTTGTCAGTATGTCAGATGACCCACACAGGGTCTCCAAAGAAGGTAATATTCTCCCTTGATGATGTTGAGATCACAAAGATCTTGAATGGTAAAGTCATTGAAAAAGGAGTTGTAGATCACACTTCAAAGGTATACATGTTTTCACATTTTCTACCCTACTCAAACCCCTCCGCTCTTTTGATTCATGCTAATGAGGCAAGCAATCTTTGGCATGAAATATTTGGCCATCTTAAATATAAGTATCTTTCTGATCTAAGTGAAAAATAAATGGTCATAGGGTTACCAAAGATTAAATTTTCCAAGGGAGTCTGTCATGGTTGTATCCTAGGGAAACACCCAGAGCATAAATTTGAGAGAGCTAGTCATGAGAGAACCTTTGCACCTCTTGGGTTGATCCACAGTGATGTTTCTGGTCCATTTCCTCATATGTCAATGAGTCAATCCAAATATGCATTGAAATTCATAGATGACTTTTCCAGGTATTGTTGGGTTTACTTCCTAAAGCATAAGTCTGAAGTTTTTGTCCTCTTCAAAGTCTTTAAGGCTTTGGTTGAAAACCAGTCTAGGAGGAGACTCAAGATCCTCAGATCTTCCAATGGTGGTGAGTATGTCAGGTCTGATTTCATTCAATATTGTGAATATGCAGGTATTCATATGCAACATTCAATCCCTTACACACCACAACAAAATGGTGTTGCTGAGAGAAAGAACAGATCACTGAAGGAGATGGCAACCTATATGATGGAGGATAAGAATTTGCCACCAAAGTTTTGGGCCGAGGGTATAAAATATGCATCCTATATTCAGAATAGGGTACATCACAAACAGCTTGATGGTATGAATCCTTTCGAATCTTGGAGTGGGAACAAGCCAGATGTGACCCATTTCAGGATTTTTGGCTCAAGAGCTTGGGCTAGAATTTTGACGGAAAAGAGGAAGGCTTTGCAGCCCCAAAGCCAAGAGTGCCTATTTGTTGGGTACTCTAAATATTCAAAAGGGTACAATCTGATCAATTTGAGCACAAAAAAATCCTTCATTGAAAGGATTTTTCAGTTCCAAGAAGAGCCTTTAGCAACAGTTGAAGTTGGAGAGTCTTCTTCACCACCAGAACCATTGAATGTAAGTGAAGAGACAAATGAGTTTGATGATTCTGATATGTCTGATAATGATGATTTAACTGCATATCTTAATAGTCCTAAAAGACCAAAATGGGTAGCAAATACCATTCATGCAGCTGGGGAACTAGCTGAAAATCCTAGTGATCCTAGGAGGACTAGATCTCAGTTTGAGAGTCCCTTGTGTATGAAAGACCCCTTGTTTGTAGAGAAATGCTATCTGATGGTTGAATAAGACCCACAAACATATGAAGATGCAACACATGATCCAAGATGGAATACATCCATCAAAGAATAATTCATCTCACTCCAGAAGAACAACACTTGGTAACTGGTTGATCTTCCCCCAGGGAGGAAGCTAGTTCAATGTAAGTGGGTTTTCAAAACTAAGTTTGCTGCTGACGGTTCACCTTTGAAATATAATGAAATATTGGTAGCCAAGGGCTACTCACAAGTACATGGTATTGACTACAATGAGACCTTTGCACCAGTGGCAAAGATGGACTTCATCAGGCTAGCCTTAGCCATTGCAGCTTTGAAGCAGTGGGAGGTACATCACATGGATGTGAAGTGTGCTTTCCTGAATGGAGATATTACTGAAGAGATTTACATGCAGCAGCCTCAAGGGTTTTTTACTAATCCATCTTTCGTGTGCCGGCTAAAGAAATCATTGTATGGGCTTAAGCAAGCCCCCAAGGCTTGGTATGCCAAGATTGATGGCTTTCCGCTGTCATTGAGTTTTGTTCGATGCAAGTCTGATCCTAAAGTTTATTTGAAGCTGATTCATGGTTCTTTGATGATTATTTTCTTGTATGTGGATGACCTTCTGATTATAGGAAGCTCAAAGAAAGAAATTGCCTCCTTGAAGGATGCAATGAACCATGCATTTTCTATGACTGATTTGGGGTTGTTGAGCCAATTTTTGGGTCTCGAAATTGCTCAATCCCAACATGGAATAAAAGTACATCAGTCCAAGTATGCTTTGTATTTTCTAAACAAGTTCAACATGAAATATTGCAAGCCAAGCAAGACTCCCTTCCTTTCAGGAGTTAAGCTTGAAGAAGCAGGTTCTTCTCCTATGGTAAATAATACACTGTATATGCAACTAATTGGCTATTTTCTGTACCTTACACACACTCAACCTTATCTTTCTTATGCAGTAAGTGTGGCTTCAATATACATGGATCAGCCTCATGAGATCCATTGGAGAGTAGCCAAAAGGATCCTTAACTTTGTTCAGGGAACAAGAACTCATGGGATCTTCTACAAAGCTAAATTTGATCTTGATTTGATTAGGTTTACTGACAGTGATTGGGTAGGTGACAACACAGATCAAAATTCAACATCAAGATATGTGTTCATGCTTTCTAAAGGACCAATCGGCTAGTCAAGCAAGAAACAGAGTGCCATAGCACTCTCATCTATAGAGGCAGAGTACAGAGGAGTTGTAATTGTGGCAACTCAATGTTTATGGTTGCAAGGGATACTTGGTGAGCGTGGCTTCGAATCGGAGTTTTCAACTATTATCTACTATGATAATCAAAGCACCATTTGAATCTGTAATGATCCAGTTCAAAGATAGAGAACCAAGCACATTGAGATCCATATGCACTACATCAGACAGCTTGTGCATGATGGCACCATTCACCTACTCTTATGTGCAACTTCAGAACAAGTAGCAGACATCTTCACCAAAGTTTTTTGTGAGAAGACATTAAGAAATCTCAAATCACTACTGGGGATTGCTGATCATGCTATGAAGCATGATTGATGACAATATTTTCAATTTTTTTTTTATTGCCCATGTTTAAGGGAGGATTTTCCCACTGGGTTTTTGCCTCTTTCCTTGGTTAAATGGACATGCAGTATGTAAAGGGTGACTAAGCCTTTTTTCTAGGCCCTATGGTTTTCTGATATTTACTCATGAGTTAGGATTAAGGGGGGGTTTTAGAATAATCAACCCATAGTTAGCTACCTTAGACATTAATTAATCCATTTTTGTCTTATTTGCCTAATTTCCAATATTCCACTCTATGCAAGTTGTCTTCCACATGTCCTAAAAGTAAAACTTGCTAAAAATGAGTCATGGAGCACTTGGGAAACCTCCTGGAAACCATATTTAGCAGTTCTGCTTTTTTCTAGATCCTCCCTAACGAATATCTGCTTTTTCTGCTTTGTTTCCTGCTTTATTGAGATTTATGGCAAAAGGGAAAGTAAGACTAGGTGCAGTTGACTTATTTTTTGCCCTCATCATCCTCCATTATTTTCTCCTAATAAAAGCATGTATGAGTTTTCTTTCCATCACCTATTATCTTGCCTACTTGACTTTGCCAATTCGTGAGCTCCTAGGTAGATTTGGAAACTGCTTTATGCACCTATGGGGGATTTGACTAGATTTAGTAAGCCTGCTTTTGACTATTTCGAATGGCATCCTTATGCATTCAAATATATCATGTAATTATATATTGCAGCCGCCTATGACTTAATAAGGTTGGCTACTGTACACTTATTCAATACAGATTAGTGTTATGCTCCAATTTCAGTCTCCTTTGTGTGTAAATTTGCAGGTTTGATTAGCAATTTTGTGAGTGCAATTGTTCTATCATTTGGGTTCAATTTCCACAGTTTCGTACTATAATAAATTTTATTATTTTTCAATATTTCCAATATGAAAAATACCAAAAATAAAAATAAAAAAACATAAAAAGAAGGATAATAAATGATATTACCTTTTATTTGGTAGTTGTCATGTCGTGTCGCCTTCAAATAGAACATTGTATATTCTGTCCATTGGTTAGGTTATTAGTATGAATTTAGGAGTTGTACTCATTACTCTTAGTTTTATCCAATGACTGGTTATGCTTCCAATCCCTATGGAGCCTCTATGGATGCCTCTTATTTCATAGAGTTGTCCCTGTTTCCATGTTAAGTCTATGCTACATATGAGTCTTCATTTTCCTTATTCTCTTGTTTGAAGGAATTTTTAGCCTGAGTCGGCCATTCCTTAGTAATTTTGTCTTTTCATGTCGGCCATTCTTGATATAGTTACTGGTTTGTGCACATCTGGTTCATTCAAGTTCTTCCAAATTATCCAGCGTTGTTGTGTACCTCGTGTTGGTTGATGGGGGATGCCTTAATTTCCCCCTTCTAGTGGATTATGTTCCATCGAATTCATATTATTTATTCTGGAATATGCATATAGAGTCCATTGAGTGCCTTGAGACTTGCAGTTATTAGTGGCAGGTTCTCTCGCCATCGATAGATTTGGGAGTACATCAATGTCCCCTGATCGATGGATTCTCTCAAGTGTTCAACCTCAACACATCTATTCACACTTATTTGATTTCACTATGTACCTTGATTCACATTACCATTATTGGTGGGATATCTCATGCATGTTAACGGTATACATCAATGACTGGTAATCAGACGATGATCCATCATGTTCGATGTCGACACCTTTACTCACATGATGGGACAGGTACTAGCGATGATTTGTACAGAAGACCTCTGATCTTGGTGGCATTCCATATATGCTACCTGCTTGATCATGCTTGTATCTATGAGATATCAGTTCTCATGACTAGATTCTAGTCTACCATTAGATGTCTTCGTTTAGTATGAATATCTTGTTCCACTATATATTGTACGTGGTGATCCACATGTGACATATGTCTATTATGCCTATTCATGGCCATTGTACTATTATGTATCCGGGGACTGCTACACCTTATAGTTGTAGTAACATGTAGAGATCTATCAGTGTATTGTACTAATGAGTGGTTGTTTTTTCTACCTGGGTCTTAATTACTCCACTTCTAGGATTGTTATAATGTAGTTCACCCATCATGTTCCCCTTTGAACTCACACATTGGGGGGGCATCTGTTATAACTGGATTTCCACACTTGGTAGATCATGTTTTTATGGCCTATCCCTATCCCTATGCAGACTCTTTGTATCCCATTTTCTCAGTATTACTTTGATGCTAAATAAAATCCCTTTAAAAAGTCATTTTATGCGGGTCACTAGCTTACAACTCGCATGTACATGCATATTGCTCCACTATGACCCGCATACATTAGAGAATGTGCTCAAAAAATAATTTTTTTGAGTTTTACCTCATCAAGTAACGAATATATCACTAGTACAAAATGAGAAATTAATGACTAAAAAACTGACTAAAAGCAGGCTATAAACGACTATTTTTGAGTCAATGAATAAAAGTAGATAATTTCCAGTATCTTATAGCTTGACTAACTTAGTTGTATTTCATTGATTCATTAATAGATTGAATTATTAGTCATTGATTTAGTCATTGATAGTCAATGATTTAGTCATTGATTTAGTCTTGGATTTAGTCACAGATTTAGTCACTGATTGCAACAATTAATGACCAAATATACGACTAAATAAACTACTAGATGATAGCATATTAATGAATAATATAAATATGAGTAAGATACGGGAAATTAGCTACTAATAGCTGTATATATGCGAATTTAGTCATTTTTGTAGTCATAAATTTATGATAGGGCATGGATGAATCGAACCACCAACCTCATGCCTATAATTAGGCATGTGCTCTACCATTGAGCTAGCACCATTTAAGAAGTTGTTATTGCTTGACAATGATAATATTCAAACAAATTTTGCATCATTCAAGTATACAAAATAATTAGTATAAAGTTATTAAGTCTTGAATTGGGTCAACACAGTTACAGACTTAAAAAATGACAATTTTTACATACAAAAGCATGTGTTGCACTTCAAACCTTGGGCTTGAAATATTTGAATCCATGGCAGGAGGAGCTAAACGCGTTATTGTGCAAAGAGTTTATGCAGCATTAGTATGTACTTAAGGGGAATTTTGCTTTGCAATATAGCCAACAAACTAAATTAGTGAACATACTTGACTCTCTTAACCCAAAAAAATATTAACAACAAACTAAACCACAAACATAACAGAGAATCTGAGATTTGAATGACTGAAAAGAAAGAAAGAAAGATTCAATTATTATCTGCTGGAAGCCAAAAATAAGTTGATGGGTATGTTAAGCACTCACTATAATCCATACATATACACACTAAAGACTCCAGTGATATAGTGCCTAACACATATACACTTGTTTCCTTATGGAGGAAGAACCTAAGAATCCAAGACCAGCTACACTCATCCAACATACTTACAGGTGAACTCAACTTATCTAGAATGATTTCAATCAAGTCAGTATCAGCTAGACATTACATAGCATAATTGGTATACATATGATCATCTGCTCCAACTAGACGGATTAAAATCTGTATATAAAATGAAGATCATAATTAGACACATATTTTGAACCAAAATTGGAATGCCTACCGCAGATAATAAAACAAAGAAGTAAACATTAACATTTGCAGCAAAATATGACAACATTGATATTTGTAGCAAACTAAATAAACAAGGATATTGCAACAAACTATTGAATAAATGAGTGCAAAATATCACAATGAAAAGATGTATGCTAGATAGCATTCTACAAACTGCATAGTTATTACTATTACAACTTACTAGTAACTAGTATTTATGATAAACTAATTCCTTAGAGATATGTACATTTTTCTCTATCTGGCATATCCATTCATGTCCCTATCTGGTTGTTATCCCAACTTGTTGACTTGGAAGAAACTTAGGAAATGGTGGACAATGCATCCAGAAAAGTATAATATTCATTCTTTTCCATTAAAGTTAAGATATAGACTTAAAACATCATCAAAGAATTTCATTTCCATGCATTTGATCTTAGTATCTGTCAAAGGGTCAATAGTCATAATTGAAGAGCCCAAGAAAAATTACATTTTGAACGACATATATAGACATATATACTGTAAACAACCTTCACCCTTTCTACTTACATCCCTAGTATTGAGTCCTCATCGCTAAGCAGTAAAAAAAATTCATTGCATTCAACAAATATTATTTTGGAATTCGAGATTGAGATTTAATAACCTTTATGGAAGAAATAAGAAATACATGCAGTGTACTATCAACTTTAATAGAATTCACCCTTTCCCTTGGCTCCTACACATGCTCATTAAACATCTGAACCTTTACTCAAGTTAGGCTTGATATATTGGCTATAAAACTAGATAGGAAATGAATCAACACAACTTAAATATGCATAAGGTTTCAAGTATACCAAAGCCTGATTGCTTACCCTTCTAACAATTCTTATATCATGCAGGCTCTGCATCTATGAACAAATTTATATATGTTTTCTAATAACAACGTCATACATTGATGTTGGTGGCCCTACTAAGATTTCATAATGATAGATCCTTTTGGATCTACTTGGGAAATAGAAAATAAATTCCCATTATTGGCCCGATGCCTATGATGCTGATGTCAACATAATGAACTAGGAAATGATGAGAGATGAAACAACAACTTCAGAGTTATTGTACAATTTGCAACTAGCTGACCCAAATATGGATTTAGAAATCTCTGCTCTACTTGACTGGAATACCAACTCTAGAAATTGATATGCTAACCATGATTTGGAGGTGTAACTTCTACAATAGTGAATGGAGGAGTTTGGGGTTGTGGAGAACCCTCCTCACCAAGAACAAACTCAGAAGGATTGAGTTTTCCAACTTCATCCCACAGAGAATTTACTTTTAATAGTCAAGGAACAGTCCCTAAGATGCAAGCATGCATTAAATTAAAGGAAAGCAATGAGTATTAAGCATATTTCAAGAATATGTTGAGTTCTATACATGTCTGTGGTGCCAACCCCATGGTCCGAAAGAAGCCAGTAATCAACATCATTCTGCAATACCACAAGAGTATATCAATAGAAATAAGTTACTTTCTTAACAAAAAATTCTAGTTGTGATGCAGTGAAAGCTACCCACAAGAAAATCAAGTCTCACATTGACATTTGCTGGAACTATCCTCTTGAGTCCACTAACAAAGTCTTGAGCACTACCTAGATCTGAACACTGAATGCCATGATCTTGTTTCTCCATCTCAGTTTAAGCCGCAACTTCTTAGATCATAGGAATATATGGATTTTCTGCAGGGTAAGGTGTAGATGAGGCATTCTCCATTGGAACATTAGTTGTATTCATATCCTCAAAATTCTCATCAAATTGACAGCAAGCTAGTTCAATGAAAATACAAATATCACAACAATTATCTCGATTCAAAAATTTACCAAGGAAAATTATTTCTCATCATTCCTCTTTGAACAATAATCAAGATAATAGGCATAGTTAGACCCTTGTCGTTTACTTAATTTACTGGAAATTTAATTTCAAGAACCTGCAAGAAAACACATAAAACAAAGGAAACATATCTTCATGTTATACTAGACATCCTACAAGTACAACATGCAAAAGTCTTGAAGGATTTGCTAAATAAATACATGGCTATAAGTGGTATAGTAATTTAGTCTAAGAAAGGAAAGAGAAACTTTAACCTATAGAAAAAAATATTTAGCTCCAAACAAAGAATTGATTTTAAGCCAAGAGAAGGTTGATCCTTTATTTTACTAAATAGTTCATTTTAACAAACAATTAGAATTGAATGTAAACAAGGAAAACCATCCATAGTGTTTCCCACCCTATAACGGTTAAAAGTTCTGTACGACACACCTGCAAATTTTCCTAGATCCATCTCTACTGATCCCAAACTTGAACCAGTTGCACATGAGCATGCATGTGCACACAAATTGGCATATGCACAGACAATAACTATAGTTTATTGTCAATGTAATAGTCAATATCACCTTGGAGTGACCCTCCTAATCAACAATTTTGAGCCATTCTCAGTTTGATAAGGTCCAGAAAGATCTTACTGGATTGGTCAAGGTTTCACTTGCAATATGGTTGGTCCCAAAAGGCCTCAAGCATAGCTCAGGTAGGTCCTTATTGATATCTGGATATTCTGTGTGATTAGTGTTAAACTTGAAATTAACATATATAAGATCTTGTTTTTATCAATTCATCTAAATTCATGTACAGGATGACTAAATACTACTAGTCCCATCCTCCATTGCATTCTTTGACAAACTGGCTAATCACTATGGTTTAATTTTTGATGTATGTGTTTCCATATAGTTCAAATCATTTTTCTTCATACTATTTAATGTTTATCCCCACATAATCCCATACAACAACCTTCCCAATTATAAGGAGTTCCTTCATATAGTCTATATGCAAACTATACTGAGAATAAGAAAGGATGGTTTGATGATAAATTAACTTACTGACCTGATTACCAGCAACCACCCTTTTGAAAATAATGCACACAAGAATACCACAAGATTTGGTTGTCTGGAATTACCAACAACTATTGGGAATGAAGGAGGCATCCAACAAGATAGAGAATCTCTTCAACGTTTTATAGAATCATAATACAATATTCAGGACAGTGTTAATAATATTCAGAACTGCCTTTACTTACTTTAGCAACCTCCTCCAATATGGTAAACTCATTTATTGGCAGCTTTGGGATAAAATCGGCCCAATCAAATGACTGAAGCAACAATATAGTATACAATTTAAATCGACACCCAATAGAGTCCTGTAACACCAGTTTATGCCAATTCGTTTCAATGACTTCTATAGAAGTGGAATAACACTTTACTTATTGGAATTTCCTGTAGAAACAGTAATAGAGACACTTGTATACCAAATTCATGTAGCAACAAGGAAACTCTTGCATTGGTTGTTGGGAAATGGAACTGTAAATGACTATCCAAATGGAAAATTGTGACAACAGTATGCCCCAATGTACAACTTGATTCCAAGGCTCACGATTTAACTATGGTAAGTCTGGAACATTGCAGCAGTTGATTATTTGTAAGAAAATATTGTTGTAACTCTCCCCCATTGGTCTACAACAATGTCTTTTCAAAGAGATATTGTTACACTGGAAAGTGAAGCCGAAACAATAGAAACACTCACCCATCTTATCAACAAAACATGGAAATACCAAGAAACATATGTTTTCTCATACAACAATGCCTACTCCTCATTTGACAGTCTTCTTCCTCCATAGTATGATTCCTTTCTCAGATATATGTAACAATACCTCACTCCCACCATTTTCTGAGTGCACCCTTCCTTTATTGTGTAGACTTCGTGGCAAATAAATGTGATATTTTTTACAAGGATGCACCCTCCACAGAGACAATAATAGAAACCAAAATACGCTCATCTAGGTGGGCCCTCCTAAAGAAAATATTGTAAACTCTTATTTCTTCTTATATCTGAAAGTGAATAAGAGTTATTAGTCCACTGTGATGAAGCACCAGTGAGAAAACAAAATCGTATCGGTTTTAACATCAATTGCATTCTTTGTACAACACAAATTCAAGCAGAGACCTATGTAATTCTTGCCAATCTAGAGAACCTTTATAAACATAGAAATGGAAATAATACTTATCCAACCTCCATAATGGGTGTCATGATTAATATCCCAAATTTCTCTTAAAAATATCCATTAAACCAAAATACCCAACTCTTGTCTAAATTGTGGAAGCCATAAACATGAATTACTCTTCTATTTGATATAAAAAAACAAAATACATAATAAATTTTATTTTAAGAGGTACATTAAGCCTGCAAACACTTACAGTGATCTATGAGGTTGTTACAACCTTATTGTTTAAATTATTTGACCTTGTCTCGGACCAAACTATGCATGCTCAGAAATATCGTAGCACCAAGCTATGCTTTTACACAGGGGACACTATGAAAGTTTCCCCAACTGTGTAAAACATAAAAGAAGAGCCTACCTCTCCTTTCCTTCAAAATTAATGATTATTTTTTTTTTAGGGGCCTTTCGTCATACCCTAAAACATCATACCTGTAGAAATCTATAATTGTATCTGTAAAACCCTATCATTAGTATTTGCAACATAAATATCAAAACCAAGAACATAAACACCAGGATTTAAAATATGGACTAGATAAGTTTCATTATTTCCAAAATCTAAACTATGACCCACATGTTCCTCTGCTAATCAATACTTCATACCACCCACAATCCAAAAGCAACTTCATTTTCTCAAATATATTTTTCAAATTTTATCATTTTCAAATAACTTCCGACAAAGCTTAACATCAATACTTTTATGAACCCTGACAATATTTGCTTTCAAAAATTCAGCTGCATAAACATAATTCCTCCAAAATCGCAAGTTGAATGTCAAGGAACAAAGTCCATCTCGAAATTTTTATCTCTGTAGAAACATATTGTAGACAGGATTTGAAAATTGATTGATCGTGACTGATGGGATCTCTTAAGTTACTTATCGTAGATGAGGAAAAGGAGTCGACCTCAATTTGAAGTTCTCAGCACATCCAAAATATTGCAAGCAATGATTATTCCTGCAATAGTTAGAAGTGCAAGATATAATTGTGCAAAATCCTTCGTCCCAATGGAGTTCTCTGTATCAACCTTAAGCAGGGGATTACCAAGAAAGCATCATCTCAAATATCATGTTGACTAGTTTCTCATTCATAATTTTTCTCTGAAACTTAATACACTACCCACTCAGCAAGAATACATCTTGCACCTGGCACCATATTCTCTGATAGTTTCTTTTCACTCATAGGTTATAGTAACATGATTCCAACATTGTACAAAATGAAAACAAGCTACCCATCATCAAACCAACAAGTTTTAGCAAGTGGGGAATTTGGCTATCAAGTAGGGAAGAGAAGAAAAATACATTTTATCGAATCGATATTGCCCCAAAATACTTGAATAAGAATCTATGGATGAATATCGAAACCCTCCTAGTGGCGTTTGATTCTTTACTCCTTGGTTTGCTTGACAACTTGAATGATATTTCTTTAGACACCTAGTGCATTAAGGCTTTAACATATTCATCGCTATGTGTTATTAAATGGTCAATTTAGTAAATCAAACCAACACATGAATAATATCTATCATCTTGTATTAACATGCACCAAATATGATGTTCTATTTTGGCATTTTGAACCC
Source organism: Pseudotsuga menziesii (assembly GCA_001517045.1). Classification (NCBI taxonomy): domain Eukaryota; kingdom Viridiplantae; phylum Streptophyta; class Pinopsida; order Pinales; family Pinaceae; genus Pseudotsuga; species Pseudotsuga menziesii. The sequence goes on along the minus strand of LPNX010604167.1, from coordinate 354,887 downwards.
CAACATGCTCTAAAACTCTCGACAATCTTCAGCACGCCAATCAATTTGAAATCGTTTAGGCATTTGGCAATTTATGCATGCTCATTTTTATTTCGTATTTGGCATTGAGAGAATTATCACACATTGAAAGAAATAGATACTAATTCTAATATATTTAGCACGGTTTCAAACAGTCGACCCTCACTCTCTTTATTTAGCACAATTTTGAATCTATCAGTTGTTTGAGAATGGAATCTATCAATTGATAGATTCAAAATCGTACTAAATAAAGAGAGTGAGGGTTGGCATGTTAATTGGAACCTATGACATCCTTAATATAAAAATTGATCTATTCTTCCATTTTGTAGAAATTATAAAGCCTTGATGGCATAAGGAATTTCATAAACAGGCTAAGGATCTAGGAACACAATTAACCTCACATAGAATTGTAGAGAATTATCATAAGGAGAGAAGAAGAAGAATTAATGAACACACATTAATGAATGATCAATAAATGATAATTGATATTATTACATAGTTAATACATCCTGATAAAGGAAAAAGGAGTTGCTAGAAGACAACTCAAGCTAGCTCATAAAGCAGGCTTACTAATTATGATAAACCCCATAGTTGACTAAAGCACTTTCCCAATATACCAAGCACCTCACGAATTAGCAATAGAATGTGTGAGTGATGATGAGTGAAGGAAAGACTTGCTAATCCTAGAATATGCAGAGAAAATAATGGAGGATGGGTTGGCAACAAAATCTGTCAGTTTCCTAGTTGACTAGCTTTACCTTATCCATAGAAAAGCAAGATAAAGCAGAAAAAGCAGAATAAAGCAGAATCTGTTGTAAAGCGCAGTTACCAATTTTGGATGGCCATAAAGTGTTCAAGATCAACCCAGAATCAGAAATAAATCATTCCTAGGATGTAGATGGCAAGTGTTGACTCTAAGGTGCAAGTTGATGCCAACTATCTAAGCTAGTGGGTACGAAATTAATCAAATAATGGTTAATTATTTTATGAGTGATTTTATTATATTCCAACACATTTAATACAATTCAACTAGGGAACAACATTTAAAAACCCTATAACTTTAAACCACGAAATAAGGTCTGTGATGGAAGATAACCCTTGAAAACCCTTAGTGGAGCGAGGGTTTGCCATCGAAAAACTCACCGTGAAAGGTGAATAGGATACACAATCACAAATTAGAATTATTTCATCCATAATTCTGAGCTACTATATAAAACCCAAGGATAAATCAAGTTAACAAGAGAACATGCTTACCCAGAAAGAGCCCTATTAATAATTTGCATACTCAACCCCAAATTCAATGGCTACCGAATTCCATGAAACACACCATGGTTGGGATTAAAAACCTTGAAAAATCAGAAAAACCTTTCCATGTAATGAAGATCCTCACCTCCTTGTGACTCGTTATCACTACTCATGGTGAAGGAAGAAAGAACCCGGACTCTGATAGATATAGAATTTGTTGTTACTTCTTGCTTGGCACATGGGAAAGAACCCAACCAGGCCCAGCCTTGCCTATATCCTTTGGCAAATCATTTCAGAAGGGGTTCTGCTGGAATTGAGACCAAAATATATCCATGTCGGTTAATTATGTATCTTTCTTGCATGATAGGAACAGAGCTTTGGGCAAGCAACTTAGCTTCTTTGCCACCCCTACAATATTGGCTTGGTGATTGGCGAAAGCGATCTTATTGTCATGGCAAGGAGTTTCGAGATGCGCACAAAATTTGTCTCTCCTTTGTTGAACATAATATAAAATGAATCTGAATTGGAGAGGGTCCATTACTTACCTTGGTGGCCATAAAATTGTTGTATAGATCCATGAAACCTTGATTGCGCAACGTCTTCCCCATGTTGGATGCCAAATCAATGTGGCTTGATTTGATATGCACAAGTCAGATGTGAAGTATACATTTGATAACTTCCCTAGTTCGATTGCTTGAATGGATGTTTCTGTTGCATATAGTTCGAAGGTGGGATCAAACCCTGTTTATGATGCCAAAACTCTTTTTTCAATGTGAAAAATGTGTTCTTTACACATTGCTAAAATTTGTGGTGCCAAAACCTTTACCTTAGAATTATAATTGAAAGTAATTAGTTGTATTATATTTGTTTTCAATTTTGATTATTTGATATATATATAATTTATATTAATATTTACCAATGAAAATATAGAATGAAATTACTATCATATTATGTTTTTAGACTTTAATATTAATATAATCTAATTTTATTATATAGGTTATATTATAACTATAACTATATGACATATTAATACTTATGTTAATATATATTAAAACAAGAGTTATGAGGTAGAGTTTTTGCTAAAAGGTTGCTTTGAAATCTGGAAACTTGATACAATGTAGAAATTATGGACTCACTATTTCAACACCTTGTATTAATTATTTATAAGAAATAAATAATACATTTTCCTTTATGGAAGCTCGAAGAGATTGCTAACTTTTTCCCACGTGATGTTTGTCAGGTTTCTATGGAGATTGGAGATTCCATAAACAGAACAACTAAAAGTAGCACTTGGGAGACTACAAATTGAAAAGCACCTAAATTATGGCCAATAAAAATAACTAAGTGATTCCTTGCATCGATAAACACAAATAGGCATGTCTCAAGGAGCAAAAGTTAAAAATTTGGTTGTTTGGACAGAACCATGACCTCTGTGGGTTGTTTGGACAGAACCATGACCTTTGTGGGCTGTTTGGAAATAGCCATGACCTTTGTTAGTTGTTTGGACTAATATGTGACCTTTTTACACATATTTTTTTGGCTTCTAAGATGAGTTGTGATCTTTTCCAAGTCTGCTAGACTGAACCGTGACTGTTTCTTGGGATGCCTTGACTCTATCTATGGCCTGCTCACTATTCTAAGGCCAACCCTTATAAAACTAGGCCTTCAAATACTGCTTGGTTTCTTTGTTAATACTTCCTTCCGTATAGGTGTAAGTAACTATGGAAGAGTTGTTAGGGATATGAGATTGGTTCTGGGTCAGCACCCTCAGTTATAATTGAGTCTTCGATTGGTTAAACAATTGTCTTGGTGCTTCCACCGGTTCAATTAATGGATCAACTACTATGGCGTTTAAATTAGGATCTGAGTCTGGTTACGCTATGTCGACTGGTGTAGCTAGTTAAATAGTCACAAATCATGATAGCTATATTGAAGTTAGAAAAGAACCTCAATATGGGACTGGGGACTCTCACATTGTGCACATCGTGAATCAGGTGGGTGGTGACATCAGATGCAAAATTTACCTGGAAACTAATGCATAAAGGAGGTTTAACTTGATAGTGATAAGTAGATGTCATCACTACATTATACATATCGTATTCCATGAGGTCAGGCTTGTAAGAGGTTGAGGAATCGAAATATTTACCTAAAACTCTGAGATGGGGTCGGGCCTCTACCTTTCTTGCATTAGGATCTGAGACTGGTTTTGGGTCAGCACACCAGTTTAATTGTAATTGAGTCTTTGATTGGTTAAAATATTGTTCTTGGTGCTTCTACTGGTTCAATTATTAATGGATCAACTACTATGACACTTAAAGGAATTGATCCTAGTGAAGCTACGTCGACTAGTGCAACTAGTTCGACGGTCACATATCATTATAGCCATATTAAAGTTAGAAAAACACCTCAGTATGGGACTTGGGACTATTACATTGAAGGATCAACAAATAGCTATGATGCTTCTAGGTATCGATATGGTACTGGTTCTACCTAGTTCGTAATTGTAGGAACCTAATTTTCCTTTGGTGTGCGCTTAACGGTTTGCTTCAATTGTGCAACATGGATACATATGATCAAGAGAAATTTGTGCAATTGCTTTGTTGGATCTCTAAAAATCGAGGTGCATGGCACCAATATTACAGATATAAGGTAGACAATTTACAAAATTTACACTTCATTGTCAAAATTGCAATTTTACATGACACAATTAAAAATGACTAACACAAATGACTAATTCATATTCTTCTACTTATTTTTTATGCTGCGACTAAATTGGTCATTTATGTTAGTCATTTTTAACTCTGTCACTTATTATCTAGTCATATTTGTTAACAAGTGACTAAATTAGTCGTTAATTTTAGCTGTTTATAGTTTGGTCAATCAAAATTGCTCATATTTAGTAGTAAATCACTTAAAAAACCTACGGTGACTAGAATTTTTAGTCATGTAGTAGCTAATTCCTCATTTTGTACTAGTGAATTGACTCTTATCCTTCCATGTGCATGGAAACGCTCTAGTTCAACCCTTCACTTCTCATTTAGGGGATATATATTGAGCTACTTGGAAGCATTAAAGGAGGATAACTTGCGAGAGAAAATATACTACAGTGGAATTGTACCCCATTCTTGCATACTTAAGTTTGCATCCCTTTGTCCTTGGAGAAGCCATTGATGCTCTTTCCCAAGCTTACCTTTGTCTTTGTGAGCTTGCTTTGATATGGAGGATTGAAGTGGTGGAGGGCCAGGTTGAGGACTCAGTTTCTGGATTTCGACAAGGTGCTGACAGAGTTTGTAATTTGTGTCTATGTTTACATTAATATAAATATCCATTTCTCATCCATTATATGTGTAACTATGAATATTTGCATCCATGGATGTAGTTGGTTTGATTATATATTGGATTTGTATATGCTAGAGTAGATTCTAACACTTAATATCTATCATGCTTGTGTGTTTCATTGTTGTTGAGGATGGAATGCACGTACATGTGTGATTGCAATCTCAACGAGGATCTTCTATGAACTTCCATAATAAGGTACGATTCTCATCCCTTGGTGTTAGACTTATATCTTTAGGATATTGGAAGTGGATTGATTTCTGGTGTCATACTGTCTGTTGTGGTCCACCCCAAGCGATTGGATGTTTTCTCTGTAAAAAGCCTAAGTCATTGAGATTTGCATAGGGTCTCGTAAACCTCTTTTTCTTAGGGATTGAACCCACCATAGCCTATTGTAATAGATGATTTTCATTTCATTCCATTAATAAAAATATTATTTAGGCATATCCGAGTCTTTCCTCCATTTTTTTTCATTATTTTTGCTACCATTTTTATACTCTTTTGCATTTCCAAAATTGTACTATATGTAAATAAAGTGGACTGTAAGTATTATTTGTTTCTATTATATGTTTACTAACTTTGTAAATATTATTTCAATTTTTACTAAATGTCTATGCACTTTGTTGTTTTATCTTTAGTTGTTAGCATTTGTGATGCTCCATTTTTTAGATTAATATAGCTTCCATGTATTGTTTATCTTACACTTTCATTTCATACAGACAATTAAAATTATTGAGTTAATTTTCAAATTGCAACCAATACACAAAGTTTCATCTTTATTAGGTAGAAATTGTTTTGTTAATGACACCAATGTTTTATCTTCCTTGTAAAAATATGAAATTGAATGTAATAGGATATTTCCTTTTGCACATTTGAAGAATCATATTTAATTTACGAAGGCATATGAAATTTATGAATCGTTGATGCATTTTTATGCTAATGGATAATGTTTACTTTCTCATAAATGTTTACTATACAATTTTTCTAATTTACTTGTAGCTATTTTATCTTTAATTTCTTTAGTAGTTAATTATCTAATCAATTTTTCTTTCAAAAATTAATGCATACATGGTTAGATAGCTAAATCAATTTCTTTTTTTCATGTACTAACGTACCTAAGTTTCTGACTAATTGTGCATTTTTTTTATGTATATTTAATTACACAATTATTCCTCTATGCATCTAGGACAATTAATTGACCTTGAGAATCCTATCTATCTGAGGGATGTAAATGAAACCTGCGGTTCCATCACCATCCTCCCCTTGAACATCCCTATAAGGTGTTTAATATGTTCTTTCATGAGCGGTATCATTTTGAGCATCAACATAAATGGAAACCATACTGGGGAAACATGTCAATCTTTTAATTCCTCCTAATCCAATCCCTTTAACCATGTCGAATCATTTTGTCATTATTATCCAATCATGACTATTTTTTGGAGCTTTGTTAGTCACCAATCTACTATCTAATTCTTTGATCTTTGGTCATTTCCTCCCTTCATCATGAATTTTTATGGTTCCTTGATATTAGGGGGTATGTATAGTCACCATATTCCCATCATTAACCCCATTAATCCTCAAAAATTCATGAAGAAATGGGAATTTTTCAATATGAATTCAATTATTATCCTGCACCTTGGTGAGTACAATATCTATTGAATCTATCTCTAACCACCAATCATTTTACAAAATTCGAATACCACTGTCCCAAATTTTCTGGAAATGGCACAATGTCCATTAGCGAACATACTTTTTCCTTTTCCAATGCTTGTGAAAGTATAGGTGCTCATGACAACAACACCTGCTTTCACCTTTTTGTCAAATTGTTAGAAAAAGAGGGTTTCCTCTGAATTTTTGGGAGTGTCAAGAAAACAATCGAGTAAATGATTAATTTTAAATGCATATATCTCAAAGAGAATGAATCCATCAAATATTTCAAATTCAAGTTTAGAAAGTTGTATAACAAGATTCTCAAATTTACTTCACCTTCCCAACAAGCATCCCTTGTCTAATATTATGATTGTATCCCTCCTCCTTATCGATGCCAATTAAAAAACATGAATGTTAATTCTCTCAGTTCCACTTTCCAAACATGCATCGATTTTGACAAGCAGATCCAAAAGACATGGTTTCCTATGGACCAATCCAAATTTTTAAGACCAATATGTATGTCATGCACCAAATGATGCAAGAAATACAAAATCAAATTATTTCATTAGAGCATATGCTTATGGATAAGTATCAACTAGATCCTACTCAACCCCTCCACCTTGTAACTCGACCCAATATGATTCTATTTGTCGAATATTCCACTCGACCTTTTTGAAATTTCTATAGCGAGGATTGTGACCCTTCTACTTATGGACCCTACTTGGCATACCAAGAATGAGTAAAAATGAACATACCTATGGCAGTCATAATTGTAGAAGAGCCTATCTACAAAGGCTATGATGCCATAAGTGGGTCTCAAGTTTTTTTGACCCTAAACTGTCCATGACTAATGAAAATTACAATGATAAGATCATTNTATATATATATATATATATATTGTCACGTCCCCGTCCCTCAACTGGCGAAGAGGACGCGACGAGCACAACAACACAGCCGAGCAAGATGCATAATGAACATAAACATAAAATAAATGCTGGAATTAAGCATACACAGATGCATTTATCTTCAATCATACAGCGGAAGAAACAAAACACATTTCCAGCATTTAACATCAGTATAAATTACAGAGATGCAGTAACCAACAGTACTTATCTTTGATGAAGAATTCACCCGCAACCAGCTACGTCGCTGCAACGTTCCACCCAACCATAGGCCAGCGTGCTCATCAATCTCTCAGCAGCACTGCCACCCCCGAGCTGGGCATGATTCCTTCAGGATAAGGGTCAATTGCAGGCTTGCACATAGCCAAGGGGACACAAAACAACAAACCAATTCACAGCTGGGTTTCACAGGCTATCAACAAACAAGCCAAGCCAGCACAGTCCAAGGGACTAACCACAGCATACCAGCAGCAAAACAATTCCCTTCACAACCCTGTGAAGAAGCAAAATGACCGATGACAGTCCCAAACGAAAGGTGAGACACAGCTCCAGCCTATAAGGCAACTCAGAGTAGGTTTTGGCCCTAACGTGGCCAAAACCACTCAACAACAGCACCCAAACCAGGGTATATCAGCAGCCACAACACACCATGAAGGATAACAACAGTCCACAGTCTCAAAACAGGGAAATTCAGCCCACGAATTAGCAATCCACAGTGGTCCAGAATGAAATTGGAACCCACAGCTGACAAAACTCATGGGGAAGACAACAGCCCCAAACACAAACAGCGAGCATGGCTCACGGCATGGGAAAAACGACCCAAAAATCTTGCGCGTGAGGAAAAACTCGCACCCAACAGAAAAATGCACGGGAAAGACATACCCGATTTTCTGCGTGAGGATGAACAGACCTCTGCGTGAGAGAAAACAACTCCGATTTTGCCCGTGGATGAACAAAACATCAGCAAGGATGCGATTTACAGTGCGTGGGTGCTTCAGCAACTCGTGGAGCCCCAGAAAATGTCCGCGTGAAACTAAAATCGCCCAGAGCCTGTGCGTGAGAAGCCAACAGACCCAAAATCGTGGTGAGTGAACTGACCAGGGAAGAGTGCGTGAGGGAGAAGAATGGGCAGACGTGGGTGGAGTGTGGATGTGGGTATGGAGCTGACAGCCCTGCCACCCCACTCCCAAAGGCAATAACTGCCCTCAACCACTCAGCCATATCTCCTCAACCACCAGCTCTGAAGCATTGAAGAGGTTGACAAGTTTGGGTGAGACAAAAAGGTGGCAAATCAACAAGGTAATAAAACATGGGTTTTCCCCCCATAACCAAGGTTTGACATCCCCCACCCCTTATCCTTTGGAACCATGCCCTTTTCATTCAACGTTGCACTGCCGTAGCTGGTTGTGGTTTATTTTAATTGATGTGCAGGTTTACATGATGCCAAATTAAAATGTGCCGGATAGCACAACATGCCATCGGCAATTATCCCCATTGCCGAAACATACACAGCCAAATCGATGGTGGGGATTTTGCCTTGAGATCCTCACCACAATTAATCACAATATATACATCATGCAAACGGGGTCAAAACCGGGGACGTGACATTCCCCTCCCCCTTGGAATAACACCATCCTCGGTGTTCCATTACATATATACAATACATATACAATTGCACATCAAAAATTCAAAATTGCAGATCTATCCCACGTTCAATCATTTACTTGGAACGTTCAAGACCAAGCCTCTCGGCTTCCATGGACTTTTCCTGCTGGTTCTTAGCTTCTAGCTGATCCCGAAGTCTAGGGACTCTGCGGCTATTGCCTTCATCCTGTTCCCTCATTGGGCAGTCTCGGCGTAAATGATGTCCTCCACATCTCCAGCATCTCACTGGCTGCTTCATCTTTACCTGCTCAATTTCCTTTGAGCCTTCATGCCTGGACCTTTTCTTATCGGGTCGCTTGGACAATTGTCTCATTGCTGATCCACCTCCCTTTCCTTTGCCGATTGCTCCCAGAAGGATTTCACCTCCCTTTGCAAACCAATAGAGTCTTGCAAAATCTGGTGGTTCATTTCACTCTGCCTTTTCTGTATCCTGAGCATCTCCCCAAGATTCTCTTGGGTCTTGGCAATCATTTGAAGGAGACTTCCAGCCAAGTCCAACAACTTTTGATCTGCTGCCATAATCAACGTGCACCACCTGGTTTCACTTTTCTCACCTGTGGAATGCACCATTGAAATTCTATCAGACCAAGCATAATATAGATATCAAAATCAGTTAGTTAATTACCCAATTGGCATGACAGTCCAAGTTCTATTGAGGAAACTTTCATATTTTTCATGCCTTCCCCCAACAGGCACATGAGCTCATTCATGTCCATTCCTGGGCAGGGAACTAACTATTCCAGCATTCACAAATTTTCTTAAGCAAATACACACATTTCATTCTCAATCATACATGCATTCAACAATCCTTTGTTTTCATAATGCATAAACATATATATATATATATATATATATATGTATAATCAAAAGGCAAGAGAGAGCAGTAAGAGATTTTCCCCTCTTTGTTCTGTTCCATCCTGGAACCCTCGCCATGACAGTGGCTTTTCATGCTCTCAGCCTCTTTCACTTTACCGTGAATGCTGGACCAATCTTTCTTGGTCATGACACTTAGTGTCTTTGGTCTATTCCAGACCTCTAAACCATGGAATCTCTCCACATGGTTTGTCTCGGCTACTAGGACTCCCTCGTCCTACTAGCACCTTTCTCATTACCGCTCATTCCAAGCTTTCCAGGACAGTCACGTGTCCACATGCACCTCTAGGATGCTCTCATAGTCCTCGCCTCCAGCGATACCTATATCCAAACATTGAATAGATTCACATGTTTAGTTTACTCTCATCAGTTTTATCTCTAAAGCAAGAGTTTAAAACATCATAAGCAAATCATATACACATGTATATTCATAAGCAAAATAATCCAATACTTATCTGTATTGTTTGTTTCCTCGTTCGTCCACAGGATCCTGCTTCGCTTTGCAAGCCTTGGGATTGCCTATGGACTCAGATGTTAGGTCAGCACGCCGGCTGCTCCACAACATCAAATAATTAATGTCCAGCCAGTACATAACCATGTCAACTGAGCTTGGAACTTTATCATGACCATTTCCAGGTCTAGGATCTACTATGGATCCTTAGGCATATCACAGCCCATCATACGCTTATGTCAACAATGACACATACACTTATATCAACATGCACTTATACCAACATACACTTATATCAACAATACACTTATATCAACCATTTACCTTTACCTTTAGCCTGTCAACACAAGCAACACAAGCAATACAAGCAAACTCATCAGCATCATTGCTCTAAACTGTAATCACATTTCATATCATTCACTATCAAATATTGAGACACCAGGAGTGCATCCACTCCCCAGAGTGTAATCAATATTCAAAACCCTTTCATGACTCGACATCGGAAAAGTGTGCACTCTCTTCCGGTGTGTGCCATGTAGGCCCTATGCATACTCAAGCAATCGGTCATCATGGGAATAAATCAAAACATGTTCTGCATATGGAAATTTAATAATTAAACATGCATATTCATAGCAAGAGTTGCAGAACACTTATCCATTTGCCGTCGCAGTATGCCTTTGTATCTGTTCGGCACTGTCAAGGAGTTGGGAAAAACTGAATGCTAAGCTGGTGAGTTCGCTGTAGAGCTAGGAACACCTACACCAGAACTAGGCTGACTTCTAAGACACCCACACACACCCAGCACAAGGAATCAGTCCCTTCTCTGCTACTCAGTCCCTCAGGCCCTGCATTCCCTTCTAGTGCTATCCCGGGGTTGTGGAGAAGAAAGTCAGCCCTCTAGCTCTGTCTGTGCGGTCTCCAATCACCAGGTTTAAGCAAACCAAGGCCCATCCTTGTTTCCAGTTTACGTTTCATATCCACACATGTCCCACTGACATAACACATACCATCTCACTCATGTTATCACCAAACATGCAGTGCAGATGAGACATTTCCAAAATGTCCAATGGAGTTTCACCCGAACCCCATTTCCAAGATAAGGGAAAACCTTCCCATGAAGCTTGGCTCTTGCAGGTCATCACACATGATCTTTCTGCAGTGTGTACTCCTGACACATTCATCAAATAGCCAAACCGTCAGTCATTACCTGATACTACAATCCAAATTGATCGTTCCGTAACCAAGCAATGGCATTAGCAATCGAATTCAATAAGAATTTGCGATTCTATCTACTACATAAATTGACTTGCTCATTCGTGGGTCTCTTGTAAGCAGCATTACTATGCCCATTATAATTTTATGCTTACTATCATAACATGAATACCCACTTACCATGTGTCCCTCCTGACACAATCTCACACAAGCCAACAATGGTTAGTAGCCGTTAGTACCTCTTAAATCCGAAATCCACAGTTCAAATTTAACAACCCGTACCAACTAATTTTCACAACCATGAGACTTCTTCTCATAAATGGTAGATTATGGCAGGGGTCAGGAACTTACCTCTCACTGCCGTGCTTGAAATAATCTACCTGAAACATGAATTTCAACCAACCAAACACAATCTTGTGCAAGCCAATAGTGACTAATAGTGGTCAGCATTTTCTTAAATTTGAAATTCATAACGCAAATCTAACAAGCTCTTTTACACGGTAGATTCCAGCATTGGTTAGGGTCTTACCTCTCAATTCCGTTCTCGGAATAATCTACCTGAAATATAAGCTTCAAACAACCAAACACAAGCTTATGCGAGCCAACAATGGCTAGTGGTTCTCAGCAATTTCTCAAATCCGAAATTCACAATTCGAATCCTAACAACCTATTATGCATATCATATGGTAGATTCATGCATTGGTCAGGGTCTTACCTCTCAATGCCGTTCTTAAAATAATCTACCTGAAACATGAGCTTCCATCAACCAAACATTTGGTAAGTACAGATGCATATACTATCTCATTGCTACAACCATCACTGAAGCATTTTCAGAATTTATAAAATTCAAATACTTCAAAGGTTAGTCACATCAGTGTTCTCAAAGCTCATTTACTTCGTGCAATCATAATCATACTAACATTGCAAGGTATAGTCATATCATTCATGCAATTAAATGAAGTGGTTCGATACTCCTTACTTCACAGGCGTATCATTCATACCACCTTGCTCTCCAATAGAGTATTTATGGCAGCCAATTGATCATGACTATCCTGCATTCATAGCAACCTTTGAAATGGTTCCAGAATTATCATTAATTCATCATTTCAGCTGTTAGTTATTCATAATTTCACATGCACTCATCTCAATGCATTCATGCCATACATCACAACATTTCACCTACACTTATGCAGTCAGTCATTCACACCCTTCATAGGCATACATTCAATGCATAACAACAAGATTCATAAAATCTTCTTAACGCATGTCCATTCAACGCTACCTTGCATTGATTCATGAATACTTATGCATTCAACCATACCATGGCCTAACCATGGCTACCTCATATAGGATGCATTACTATAATCAATATCATTAATCATGTATAGGCATGACACCTTTCTACATTCCCATATTCACATGGTATGAGGTCTCTTACCTGGACCATTCCATGGAATTTGCCATAAGCAAACTCTTACCTGCATGGGTTGTACTCACGCCCTTACCATGACCACTTTGGTTGGTCCTTTGCAGGAGATTGTAGAATCTGCTCACCAACTTTCACCCTGGACTTGTTGCTTTATCCCTTCTCCAGAGGGTTGCTGGTCTCATTCGTCAGCATCAGCATCAGCAACATATCCATCCGGGTCCATGTCATCGTTGGTTTGTCCACTAATGCCAACATCAAAACAATGATCATCATTAGTGGCTCATCATAACTATGTAATTTCCAATATTCTTACCAACATGCAATATCCTATGCATGCACTACATATCCTCATGCATTTCAAGCATAAACTTAGGAAATGTAGTTAAAGTTATAATCGGCAAGATAGGGTCTAAGGAAAAACTTCCCTTTCAAATCCCTCATCTTCTCATGGAATTCCTTTTCCACACAGCAGCTGGTTGACTTCGTAGTCCTTGCTACCCCTGGGCATGCAACTGTCCAGAATTGTCCATTTGAAAACAGCGGCCATCATTATCATTTCTCTGCTTCATGCTCGGATTCCGGTCACTTATCCTCGTTCCTTGATGGATAAGCTTTCCAACGCCTATTCACACGTGTCATTCCGACCTCGGATGTGAAAACCACACCCCTTCTAAGAATGAAGACTTTCAGCAAACCTTTGCATTTTACACACATCACTGCATTTTGCCCGGGAATGTTAACTTCAATCGCCACACTTCCATTGCACCATTCATATTTTATGAATTTTGGGTTTTACTCAATTGCCCAAACATAAAATATTCTTTTCACGAGAACGACTGTCTCAAGGGACGACGGGGGTCAAGGGGGCTTGCCCCCTTGTGGCTTCGCTTTTGTAAAACTATGATTTTCGCGCAATTTGGTGCATTATCCCGCTGCCATTTTTCCCTTTTTCAGCCCTGAAAATTCTCTGAAAACAGCTGAAAAATCCTTCCGGAAAACAATTGAAATCGGCTCCCGGAACCAACCTCGCAGCCTCTGAATCGGCTCCCACATCAATCTCCCAGCCGCAACGTCGGCTCCTTTTCCATTCCTTCCTCCGCCGAACCGGCTCCCAGACCATTCTGTCTTCCGTAGGATCGGCTCCCCAGAAACTCTCAGCCTTCCGCAACGGCGGCTCTCCGGGTGTTCCAACCCTTCCGCAACTGCGGCTCCTCGGAAGCTCCAACATTCCGCAATGTATCGGCTGACTTCACATCGGATGCTGAACTGCTTTCCATCCGCAACGGCGGCTCTTCAGAAGTTATTTCCATCCGCAACGGCGGCTCCTTGGAAGCTTCAATCCTTCCGACGTCTGCTCTTCCTTGGACGAACTTTCCACATCGGGTGTCGGCTGAATCTCGAAACATCAGGCGTCGGACCATTCTCTCTTCCGATCGTTCCGACACTTAGCCAAATTTTCGATCTCCCTTTGGCGTCGACGATCGGACGACTCTTGGATCGGACGCGGGATTGCTCCGCCATCCGCAACGGCGGACATTTTACTTTTCCAAGTCTTCCGCAACGGCGGAAGTTCACTTCCTTCAACGGCCCGACCGTTCCATACTTAGCCGGATTTTCGAAATTTTTCTGCGGCGTCGGTGATCGGACGGATCTTCAAACTCTCCGCAGCATCGGCGATCGGGCGGATCTCGAATCGGACGCGAGATCGCTCCGCCACCCGCAACAGTCGGAGGGGAAGATCGTTACTCCACCCGCAACGGTCGGAGGTTAACTTTGTGAACCCTTCCGCAACAGTCGGATGGGAATCTTCAGCCATTCGCCCGCAACGGCGAATAGAAACTTCTCCATCTCACCCGCAATGGTGGAATTCCACTTCCTCCTGTGGTCCGACTGCTCACACTTAGGCGATTTTTCTGAATTCGCTGCTGCTCTGCTGAACAGAGAAGGTAATTCTACCTTCTGTCACTACACCTTCTTGGCCCAAAGAGGCCCATTGTTGCAACCATGGCGCTCTGATACCATATTGTCACGTCCCCGTCCCTCAACCGGCGAAGAGGACGCGACGAGCACAACAACACAGCCGGGAAAGATGCACAATGAACATAAACAGAAAACAAATGCTGGAATTAAGCATACACAGATGCATTTATCTTCAATCATACAGCGGAAGCAACACAACACATTTCCAGCATTTAACATCAGTATAAATTACAGAGATGCAGTAACCAACAGTACTTATCTTTGATGAAGAATTCACCCGCAACCAGCTATGTCGCTGCAACGTTCCACCCAACCATAGTCCAGCGTGATCATCAATCTCTCAGCAGCGCTGCCACCCCCGAGCTGGGCATGATTCCTTCAGGATAAGGGTCAATTGCAGGCTTGCACATAGCCAAGGGGACACAAAACAACAAACCAATTCACAGTTGGGTTTCACAGGCTATCAACAAACAAGCCATGCCAGCACAGTCCAAGGGACTAACCACTGCATACCAGCAGCAAAACAATTCCCTTCACAACCCTGTGAAGAAGCAAAATGACCGATGACAGTCCCAAACGAAAGGTGAGACACAGCTCCATCCTATAAGGCAACTCAGAGTAGGATTTGGCCCTAACGAGGCCAAAACCACTCAACAACAGCACCCAAACCAGGGTATATCAGCAGCCACAACACACCATGAAGGATAACAACAGTCCACAGTCTCAAAACAGGGAAATTCAGCCCACGAATTAGCAATCCACAGTGGTCCAGAACGAAATTGGAACCCACAGCTGACAAAACTCATGGGGAAGACAACAGCCCCAAACAAAAACAGCGAGCATGGCTCACGGCATGGGAAAAATGACCCAAAAATCTTGCGCGTGAGGAAAAACTCGCACCCAACAGAAAAATGCACGGGAAAGACATACCCGATTTTCTGGGTGAGGATGAACAGACCTCTGCGTGAGAGAAAACAACTCCGATTTTGCCCGTGGATGAACAAAACATCAGCAAGGACGCGATTTACAGTGCGTGGGTGCTTCAGCAACTCGTGGAGCCCCAGAAAATGTTTGCGTGAAACTAAAATCGCCCAGAGCCTGTGCGTGAGAAGCCAACAGACCCAAAATCGTGGTGAGTGAATTGACCAGGGAAGAGTGCGTGAGGGAGAAGAATGGGCAGACGTGGGTGGAGTGTGGATGTGGGTATGGAGCTGACAGCCCTGCCACCCCACTCCCAAAGGCAATAACTGCCCTCAACCACTCAGCCATATCTCCTCAACCACCAGCTCTGAAGCATTGAAGAGGTTGACAAGTTTGGGTGAGACAAAAAGGTGGCAAATCAACAAGGTAATAAAACATGGGTTTTTCCCCCATAACCAAGGTTTGACATCCCCCACCCCTTATCCTTTGGAACCATGCCCTTTTCATTCAACGTTGCACTGCCGTAGCTGGTTGTGGTTTATTTTAATTGATGTGCGGGTTTACATGATGCCAAATTAAAATGTGCCGGATAGCACAACATACCATCGGCAATTATCCCCATTGCCGAAACATACACAGCCAAATCGATGGTGGGGCTTTTGCCTTGAGCTCCTCACCACGATTAATCACAATATATACATCATGCAAACGGGGTCAAAACCGGGGACGTGACATATATATATATACCTTTCCCTATGCACATTATCCTTATGATGTGGCCAATCATTTGGCGAATTTAAAGGCTAACATTTGTCCTTTTGATTACCTTAGAGAGCTCATGAAATAACAAAATGTGAACAGTGCTTTTGAAACCCCTTATCGAGTGAGGACCATGCAAGATATTCATGAGATATTTTCTTTTGATGACGAAATATTTCCATCTAATTCCAAGCATGATCCTCAAATCTCTATTTATTAGTGATATGTCATGCCACCTCATCTTAACATTCCATGTTTTTCTAGTATGTAAAACAATTTCTTAATTAAAGACAAGGCCTATAATTCGCAATGTATTTTTTCTGAAGATTTTGATCATTTGAAAGGGAAAATTGATTCTTGTGAGGAGACGAGTCTTAGTAATTTTGAGGATGTTTGTCATAGTCCTAGAGATAATGAATCTGTAAACTCAGGTGGTGTTGTGATTTATAATTTTCTCAAGTATCTCATTGTTCCTTCAAATCATAATGAAGATGCTCAGTCCTTTCCAATTATGGGTGAGAGCCCTGTTTTCCATGAACCCACCCTTGATTCGAAATATTGTAGAAAATTCCATCATGCAATCCATAATGGTTACTTTGACAACTTAGTTAATGATTCTTGTTGGCCTGAGAATAATTTTCAAATTCCTATCGCTTCATGATCCAAATGAGCATGTAATTCTTGAAAGTTTTGCCTTGCCTCAGGTTAATTTCCAATTGATACATGAAAAATGTCATGTTTTTATCATCGATCAACACAACATTTAATAAATCAATGCACATTCTATTATTGTTGATTTGGAAGAGGAAATTAAATGCATTTATCATGAGTTAGTCATTGATGAATCATTTGTCATCATGGACAATAATAACAATAAAGTGAGCAATGAGGATTTAATCAATTCAATCAACGTCGATGATATCCTTTATTCCAAAACAATTCGACATGGGTAATGAATCAAAAAAAGGAATTCTTGAGTTTATTTTTAAGTATTTTATTTTGCATTCATTGGTTGATCAATATTCTAATCTTTCTAGTACTATTTCTTTTCATTTTCATTTATTTTTGTTTGATTTGATCAACACTAACTTTTCTTTGTTGAGATTCATGATCAAATCTATCTGTGTTTTAGGTGTTCATTGTAAGAATATATGTAATAAGGATGCAAGTACTAATGGTGGTAGAAATTTTTATGTATTTCTATACAATCAATGGCATCCAGAAAGATCTGATTTTTTTTGTTGTACAAGTAGAAATAAAATTGCATTTATCCATAGGACATTTTGCACATGCATTTTTTTTTCCATCACATTCGTTAGTTGTCTTTATTTTTCTAATTTAGTTATTTCATTTGATTAGTTATATTTTTTTTTATCGTTTACTTTTTTGTAGTTTCTCAAATAAGTTCTCGTGGAATTTGATGTCTTTAAGTACAATGCAAGACTATGCTCTTTCACCAGATTATTTTTTCGTTAAAATATGACACGATGACTATTAGCCTTGAAATACAAGAGAGGACATGAAATGGAGAAAAAGAACTATTTGGAGGTTACTAATGATCATCCTAGGGTATGTTGAGTTGTTATTTTCTTATTATTTTGGTTTCCCATCACTCCTTCTTATCCCTTTGCTTCACCCATTATGGATCGCTAACCTTACTCTTTTCACTCCATGTCCTTATGTCATTGCTTCATGGTTACGTCGTTGTCTTGGTGTTCTGTCATTATTGAGTCATCATGTTTCATCATGTTCCTTTCATTGTTTTTTGGTTTGGACAGATGTTGATGCTCAACATCGACACGATTTTGAAGTGTCAAGACATGGCTCCAGAGGAAAATATATTGAGCTTCATCACATTGCCACTCTATCTTTTCCATGATGTCCATATCTATTTCAACAACCTATCCATGCTCACTTCCATCATTTCAGTCTTCATAGTTCTTCACACCTCTCTAGGAGAAGTGTCATGGCACGTGTCATCACAGTGCATGTTGAGTCGTGTCATGGATTTTAGTCATTTATCACTATGTTCATCGTCATGATACCATTTCGGTTTCATTGTGTTTTATTTGTAGTTCTCATTGTGTGCATGTATAATTTCATCATTTTTCACTTTTGTTTGACCCCTTCAACAATCAGTAGAAGTTTCTTCATGTTGGGGTAATCTGTGTTTGGTTGATTAAATTTTACCAAAGTTTGTGTCCTTTGTTAATTCATTAGTTGTTTCATACACTAGTCTTCTTATCATGCATATGTTCAAAATTTCAACCCCCCCAGTACCTCTTTGCATCAATATTACCAATATCCTCTATTTAAAAAAATAAAAACTCCCTCCTCTTTTATAAAATCCTCATTACCCTCCTTCATTTTGGAAATTAGGGAAAGAAAATAAATATTCAATGTTTTCCCATTCCCTATTGTCATTATGATTCCATGGAAACTTATTTCTCCTCCTTTCCACGACTAATGAAAAAGTGCCCATTTTTCTCTTATGTTGTGTAACCCAAATAATGATCCCTTTTAATACCCCTATTGCAAAAATGTTCTCACTATTATATATTTCTAAAAAAAGAAACTTCCAATGTCACATGTGTATAAAACTTAATGCTTCCCAAAGGTCATGAATGAAATTAGAGATTAACCTCTCTCCTAAGTCTCACATTTGCAACAATGCTTTTTACAAAAGGAGAGATTCCTCTTTCATTACCATATAAATTCTAAACTGATTTCCTTGAGTGATCCGTGGAAATAATTTTGATTTATATACCATCAAAGGTACGTGGGACTATTGGTGTGCTCATGACCAGCAGGTGGTAGGTAGAAGATATCCATTACAGAGGCCACACATTAGTGCAACAACGGATATATAAAACACATGAGAGGAGAATCATGGGAAGTGGTTGGTGAAGAGAGTAGTTCCCAAGATATTAGGGAACACATGGCACATTTGAATCAAATAAATGCTCGACAACTCGGACACCAAGTAGAGAGGAGACATGTGGATGTAGCTCCACCAAGTTGGAAGCCACGTACAATAATACTCCTTGGAAGTAACGTAGGATACATCTAAAGGGATTGGAAATAATGGAAACACTCATCCCACACACACAGAACCCTGAGCATAGATTATACTTAAAAAATAATAAAAATGGATTAATAGCCACCATGCAACGAGACCACTTGGCATACATGCAGCAGTGCATAATAATGGAACAACCAATGAACAAGAATGCATAAAGGTAAAGAACAAAATAGAGAGTTAGTGACTGGCCAAAAAAATTCATTGACGGAACACACACATGATGAGGGGGGTGGTAGAGTGGTTTCTAGTCCACAAACCACATCCAAACACTATAATTTAAATGCACATATGCAACAAATTAGAGGGGAAGAAATGAGGAAACGATAAAATCAACATAGCCTAGGAGCAAAGTTATCAGAAAAGTGAGAAAGAGGTCATTCGACGCACAATAAACAATCAACAATTTCATAGGGTAACGACAATGACACACATCTAGCATTAAGGGGGAGATATATGATAACACACACAAAAAGAAAAAAAAACTCTCAATAGGATATAAAAGTATAATAGTGATGGAATGACGCTTTGTAGATCTATAGGACACACACAGGGAACCCCTTGAGGTCCCATTCACACAACTTAATAAAGAAGGGAAGCGTCGATCCATGGTAGATGTGTGTGAAAGAGAGGTAAAAATGGAACACAATCATTTCATAGAGGATGAGAAACAAAGGGAATTGATACACAAAAGTTCAGATCCCATGCAAAAGGCACAAAGAATGGTCTCTAGGTGTTACAAATAGCCATGCTTAAACAAAATAGAAAGATCAAATATGTTCTTCTAACTACCTGTAATGAGGATCCATGGTCAGTGGATATCAACATAAGTAAAAATGTAGTGAACTTTGATGTTAGACATAAGAAGTATATTTACACTATGTGTCTTTGACCCTAAAAACTGAAAATATCAAGCAATATTTTCCATAAAGTTTTCTAGTTCATGACCTGTAAGATGCAATATGAGTTTGAATGATGCTCTCAAGAAAACACAAAATGGAGGATACAAGAAAAAAATGAGGGATCAATATTCATTTCGGACAATAATTATGGATATTCCAGTTTTATCCTCATTCAATGACAAGATTTAGAGGCCAACACATAAACGGTGATATATAAATACCCACAAACATTCATGATATTTTATGTGTTATGTTTCTAAAGAATTAACTTCACATTTAATAATCAAAATGGATATGCATATTTTTAGAGGCTTTGCAATTATTGGAATAAGATAAAGCTTGATATCTCCACTCAAGTGGTTGCAAATAATAGTATGATTATTCCACTTGAGAATCGTAGGTATGTTTGTTTTGTTTAGATCAGGGGTTTCCAACCACAACTCCAGTTTAAGAACTAGACCATGAGTTTTTCATAATCCACCCTCCACTTCAGTCGTTTTACTACGGTTTCCATTCTACATGACACAGTCTTGGGATTTCAAGGGGTCACTCACTCTCGACGATTCAATTTTTATTAATTTATTTTAATTCAAGGGTGAGCGTCGGTTACTTACAACTCAACCTCTTCTAGACATGCATGAGAAGACTAAACACCAAAAGACACAACCTTTCACCTACCCATCATGAAACCTTTAAAATTGAAATGAAGATGTCGCATAAATCATCTCGCACCAAAGGTAAGAGGAATGTACTACTAGGTTACATTGCTACATTGTTCCCTTTCATACTCAGTTTTTTGTGATCCTAATAGGCGGCGATTGCAGGTGAGACTACATTTCAACTCCATCCATTAGGGTGAAAGCAGGGTGTCCTTCCGTCAGAGGTACATTATGTTTTCTTGCATACATTTGTACTTTATTATTTATATTTTTTATAGATGGTGTCTTCATGTTTGTAGGTTACCTTAAGTACAATATGAGTTGGGAATTCTCCTATTTTCTCAATTTCACATGAACGAGACCGAGTCTTTGAAATTTGTGTAGGGTCTCATAAACTCATTTTTTTTAGGGGTTGAATTAGTTGCATCCTATTGTACTAGATGACTAACAAATTTCAATCTATTAATAAAAAAATTATTTTGGGATATCGATGTCTTTCCTCCATTCTTTTTCGTTCATCTTTGTTGTTATTTTTATACTCTTTTGCATTCTAGAAAATGTACTATATGTAAATAAAGTGGATTGTAAATATATGTATTTATATTCTATGTTTACTAACCTGTACATATTATTTTAGTTTTCACTAACTATGTATAAACTTTGTTTTTTTAATCTTTAGATGTTATCCTTTCCGATGCTCCATTTTTTAGATTCAAATGATTGTCGTGCACTATTTAGTTTGAACTTTCATTTCATGCAAACTGTTAACATTATTAAATTAATTTTTCAGTTTGTGACTAGTACGCCAAAGTTTCATCTTGATTAAGTTGAAAACATTTCGTTAATGACACTAATTTTTTATATCTCTTTTAAAAATCCAAATTTATGTAATTGGATATTTCCTTTTGTGCATTAGAAGCAACATATTTAATTCATGTAGGTGTTAGAAAACTATTAATTATTGATGCATTTTTATGCTAACAACTAATTCTTACTTTCTCATAAATTTTTATTGTATAACTTTGATACTATACTTGTAAATACTTTAGCTTTAATTTCTTTAGTCGTTAATTAGTTAATTAAATTTTCAAAGTAATGTGTGCATGGTTAGATAACTTCACTATTTTTTGTTCATGTACCGACGCACTTGTGGTTTTTACTAATTGCGCATTTTATAAATCTCTACTTAACTATGCAATTATTCATTTATGCATATAAGACCATTATTATACCTTGTGAATCCTATCTATTTAATGGCTCTAAATGCAACTTGAGATCAGATCCCCATCCTTCCCTTAAACAACCCTCCAAATGTGTTTATAGTGTTGTTTCTTAAACCATGTCGTTTTGAGCATCAACATCACAAACAATACCACACAATTAATCATTACACATTACATCAATAATGAAGCCAGTGAACCATAACATAGGGCATCTTGAGGATGTATTGTTGCTCTAAGGGGCGATATGGACACGATTGAAAACTTTCAAGCACAAGGTATCATTCATGGTGCACTCAACATGGTCAAGGGAGGGAACATGGGAATTAGGCCATAAAGTAATACTTTATACATCCAAGACCAATACAAATTCTTAGAACCAACACACATGACCTCCCAAGGTGATCCTTCACATTTGACTAGGATAATTGGAACCATTCTAGTTTTTTTTGAACTATGTATTGTTAGTAAGGCCTAGACTAAGTCTAGATAATGAAACTTGGTCATTAGGTCTAAAAGGTATCTTCTAAATCTCAATTCCATGAATAAGTCATGGAGGCTTGAAGCTACCACACATTACCTCTTTGTGGTATATTTATCTTTTGAGTGATGATATAGGAACTATTAGAAGGTTTGATCACTAACAATGGGTTGTGGGGTCCTAGATATGGTTAAGGAAGTAAAACCAACCCTAAGATATAAATAAATATTCCACACAGCCCACTTCAATAAAAACATCATAACCCAACACACTTGACCCCAATATTATCATTTGGCTTTAGGTTCAAATATGGGCATCATTAGTAGGTTTTGAGAACTTATTATGGTTATTGTGTAGAAACTTGTTGAGAAAATCGTGATCATGATTTTGTGGATGGATTTGTCGATTCAGTGGAAAATATTCGCCCCATCGACTAAGAATTCTCGATGCCAGTTGTAGGTAGATAATTAGAACAATCATATTTTATTACAAGTGACTTTGTAAAATATGTGGAAGTATATTTGCAAGAAAGATTCATAATTTACCATAACTCTTTGAGCTTCCATTACATGAAAAAATGTTGCACTAGACCTATGCATCGATGCCTTTATTCCTCACTTAGACCCTAATTATTTCTCATAGACCTTCTCCTTTTATGTTCCTTAGATTAAAATTAATGTATTCTTTGTGTTTATCTCATTGGAGATCATGTTGTTTCTATCTTGTTCGTGAACATTGCTATGTAGACAAACATGTACATGAGAATGCTTCGTGAAGTTTTTTCCCTTAAAAAAATTGTAATTTTATTAAAGATAACAAACTTACACTTTCTAGATGTGATCACACTTTTCCATCTAGTCTTGAAACCCAAAATATATTGAATTTGAGGTCATACATAGTGCAAAACATAACTTCATGTTTCTCTTATAACTTTATCCCACAACGACATTCACAAAATATAGACAATCATTTGTTGAAAATAACTTATGTATTACAAACTAAAATGTCAAAGACTAAAAAGATATCAATAAGTTGAGATTTTATCACTGAAAAAAGGGGGAATAAAAATATTCAAAGAGAATTCCATCCACTAATTCTTGAATATGTCAATACCTTGCATCAAAAGTTAAACCCGAGTTTAGTAATACTTCTACATTCCGTTTCCTTTCTCGATCAGATTCAAATCCATAATAGCTAGTTTGATCTCATAAAAAATCAACCTCAACAAATATTACCCAAATCGTCACTAGTACATATGGCTCAACATTTCCGTGAAATATTACCACGAATAAGTTAAAATCAAAATTTTTGTGAATAAACAAATAAATTTTTTGAAAACAAATGTTCTGGCCCTCGATAATCATCGCTATAGAAATGGACATAACCGTTTTCCGCTGTAGCGGTAATAGTTCATGGTAATAGCGATGAGAGACTAATCATCATTATAAACGGTCGTCATAGTAACGATCATTGACTTTTTGTTATTGTTGAAATTTTATCGTTGTGCATTTTTGCTGGAACTGCCACGATAATTAATCTATAAATGCATGTTCTTAATACATGTTCTATTATTTGAAGAGTCCCGTACTGGTTTAACACATTGAATTTTTTATCGTGTTCAGTTTCCAGGTTAGTATTTTTAAATTCCTAGTCTCCTTTAATGTGTAGGGTCATACATAAATTGAACAACTATTCAATATTCTCTCCTCAAGACTAATTCCTATATAGATTTGTCTCTTAGAATTTGATAGATACACATGAATATATATTTTTAAAGACCATGGAGGGACATTTACTAATTAGATTTTTCACTTTCCATGTCACGTCCTATAATTTCCTGTCTCCTTTAATTTATATATATATATTGTATTCAATTTAACTATACACTGTTTGAGTTTTTTGGTTCTTATAGGCTATTAGAATGTCAAATAAATATACTTGGGAAGAAAATAAGAAGAGGAAAAGAGTCAACTATTCAATATTCTCTCCTCAAGACTAATTCGTATATAGATTTGTCTCTTAGAATTTGATAGATACACATGAATATATATTTTTAAAGACCATGGAGGGACATTTACTAATTAGATTTTTCACTTTCTATGTCACGTCCTATAATTTCCTGTATCCTTTAATATATATATATATATATATATATTGTATTCAATTTAACTATACACTATTTGAGTTTTTTGGTTCTTATAGGCTATCAGAATGTCAAATAAATATACTTGGGATGAAAATAAGAAGAGGAATGTTGATTTTAAGGAAGAATTGGAGGCAAAGGGTTATGGAAAGTGTTATTTCCATTGCAATGATTGCAAGGGTTTGTGAGTGAGAAGGATTTTAAGAACAACAACTGAAAAACATTGTAAGGAGAAGGGGCATGCTAAAGGGGGGTATGAATATCGTCCCTTGGTAAGTTATTCATTACTAATGTACTTCTTGTAATATTACTGATCATGTATTCACAAAATGTTTTATCATTTTAAATATATGTGCTGTATATTATACACTAATGTTATTACATTGTTTTTAAATATAAATACAATTCCCCCTAAATGTCGACCTCCAGAGAGCTATTTGCCACATAATAGTAGAAATTCTACTTTATAGGGTGAGGACCATGGAGATCAGAATATTGAATATCGAGTTCTTAACGATCCTATGGATGAAGATGACGTTATTGATACAAATGGAGAAGATGAGGTAAATAGTTTGCTCAGGAAACATTTTCTCCATTGGATCATGAGGACAACCTCCATGATATTCATGATGTCCCCTTGCTCGAGAAGTCCCAAGAACCTCTTTATGAAGGCTCAATAACAAATATTCTATATTCTATATTGTTTTTGGTGAACTTGAAGGTTTTGAATGTTTTATCAAACATCTGTTTGACATAGCTCCTAAGGTATGTAAAGTTGACTTTTTCCCTCTATTTTTAGTGTTAATAAATTCATAAATTAGGGATATGAAATATTTATGAATTATATTGTTTACATTTCATTTTTTTGTCAATGTTGCATATTTTTGGGTGAATTTATATTACCACCATCAAATAATTTACCACGCACATGTAGAGAGGTATTCTTGATTATGAAAGAAATTGGAATGGAGTATCAAGCTATTGATGCATGTCCTAATGATCATATTATATATTATGGACAATATGCCTAAGAAAACAAATTCCCATAATGTGAAATTAGTAGATATCGAACTGATCAAGTAACAAAAAATGTGCCTCGCAATGTTCTTCATTATATTCCCATAATTCCACATTTCCAATGACTATTCAAGTGCCAAATTATAGCATAGTTTATGGATTACCATGCAAAGAACAAAAGTGAATATGGTGTTCTTCGAATGCCCGCATATGGTTATGTGTTGAAGAACATCGAAGAAAAATTTCCAGTTTTTAAAGATGAACCTCACAATGTTAGACTTTCATTGGAAGATGATGGTTTCAATCCATTTGGAAATATTTGTTCTACTTACTCAGTGTGACCTATTTTCGTCATAAACAATAACCTTCCTCCTTGGATGTCGATAAAGAGAGAGCACACAATGTTGGCAATGATTATTCCAGGTATGTTTTTGAAAATAATTATATTATTTCATTAATTTCTTTGTTTAATTGTTGCACGAGAACACCTTTTATATAGTGGGACACATAACTAAATAGCATTGTATGTTGAATGATCAACTAGGTAAGGACCGAGTTAAATATATGAATGTATATATTGAGCCTCTTATTGATGAGATATTGAATTTATGGGTTGAAATCACTATGTTTGACATCTCCGGACCAATAGGGCATAAACAATTGTAGTTCCATGGAATACTTGCATGGTAAATTCATGATGTTCCCAATTTAATGCATTTTTGTGGTATGTAAATTTATGTTGCACGTCGTTAAAATTATATGTTTTTAAGGTAAATATCATGTATTTTTTAAAATTAATAATCTTTTGATGCTATAACATTAATACATATATCTTGTAGGTCTTCAAACAAAGGGAAAATTTGCATGTCCAGAATGTGGTCCTAGGATAAAATATTTTCATACAACAAGTTTGGCAAAGGAGGTGTTTGATGAGTACAGGAACTTCCTCCCTTGGAACCATAGGTATCAAACTACCAAGAAAACAAAATTCAATGGTAAAGAAGAGAATGGAAAGAAACCATGAAGAATGACACCTCACCTATGGAAGTTGGAATATAATAAAAATCGTTGAGGTATGCAAATTGTATATGTAGAATATATAAACATGTAATATTATGAATTTAATATTTTTATTGAATTTTCTCTACCTTGGGTACTGTCATGAATTATTGTTAATGTGTTTTCATTGATGTTTAATGAATGTATTTAAGGCATGAATGGACTTCAACGAGGAATGCAGAGTTATCCCATACAATTCAATAGGTTTCCTTACTATGAGGACCTACAAATATATCATTTGTTCGATACAATGCATATCACGAAGAATGTAACAAAAATGATATGGTGGATATTAGATAGAAGGATTGAGAAAGATAAAATTGGAAAAATTTGTAGTGACATTATAGAAGCCAATCACGCATTGCAAAGTGTAATTATCTCCAATGTCGGATATGGGGACTAGAATATTAGTCTTCCATGTTTATTGACTGAACAACAAAGCAAAGAGGTCATTCATAAAATAAGGTTTCCTACGGGGTTTTCGTTGAACATAAAAAAAAAATTAACGAAAAAAAGTGATTTTCGTGGTGTTAAAACTCATAGATGGCATACATTCATCAAGGTAATTATTTATGTATATAGTTTCCATTTAATACATATTTTTAGTAATTGTTGTCTCTTATTTGGAAACATTAAATAATTATTTTCGTTTTGCTATAGTACGTTCTACCTCTGTCTCTCCCAGATAGCTTTGACAACAACATAAAACAAGTTATATATGATCTTGGTAAATACATGACGTAAGTAACGATTTATATGCATGGAAATGTTTTTCTCTTTGTTCCATAGGTTATTGACATATTGTGTTTTACATATTGGAAATTTATTATATATGCCTCACTCTTGTTGATCACTGTTATTTTCTTGCATCATTTGTAGGTGGATTTTATCTAAAGAAATCATGATAAATAAGATATTAGGTATTGGAAGAGATAAATTCCTCGTCTAATGTGTGAAATGCAGAAGTATTTACCTCCAGCATTTTCCAATGCCCAAGAACACTATCTCATACACCATGTTGAGGAGATTGAATTGTGTGGACATGTAAACTCAAGGTCAATGTGGATCGTGGAAAGGAATTTGAAGTCATTGAAGTATTTTGTTAGACAAAGGTCATGTCCTAAGGATTATATGGTGCAGGTATATATGGTATATCAATCTATGGTGCACATTAGCCAGTATTTTCCAAATTTAGCAAAAAATATCAATCTGCCTCGCCTTTGGCATGTGAACTCTATCAACAAATTTGAAGGGGAGGCCCTGTTGGGGAAAGGTAGAACAAGGAAAGTGAAAGATAATTGAATGGTGTATATTTAATTTATTATATAATTAATTTTTCAATTTCATATATATATATATATATATATATATATATATATATACTCATGTAATTTTTATTATTCCATCAATATTTTAAGGTAAACTTAATTGCCTTTAATGATAGCTAATTTACAATTCTTAATTGTTATTTTTTCATATAGTTGGTAGCGTGTGGGATGCACTACATTTATAAATTTCAAACAATTTTGATTGGATGGAGGAATGGATAGAAGGATGTACATAGATATATGGTACCTTATCATGGGAAGGGGTTAGTAAATTGATTAAAACAGTGCATTGTTATCAAGAATAATATCTCGATGAACTTACGCAAAGGTAAATTGATTTAGCATGTGGTTTAAAAGATAAAAATAAAAGTATATTTACCTTGCTCATTTTTTTCGTTGTTTCCTATTATATCAATGTATTTCTTTCATTTATTTATTCCTATATATTTATTCACTGATTTGGGAATGATGCAGTTAATACACCACAAGGCTATGTTGTGCAATGGTCATAAATTTTGCATCAAAAAGTTGGATGAAAAGAAGAAAACATCTGATTGTGGGATAAATGCAGTCTTTCAAGTCACTAATGTTTCCTCTAGAAGTGACAAGCATCCAGAAGTATCTGCAAATAGGTACTATGGTTACTTGGAAGATATAATTGAGTGTGACTTTAATTCCTTTAAAATAGTTATGTTTGAGGTCAAATGGTACAGGATACGAATGAATGAACATGATCCCAAAAGAACTATTATTGAGCATTCCAATGGATTTACCATGGTTAATACAAGGGCACTTGAACTGGGTACAGAGCCTTATGTTCTTCCAAGTCAATGTGAGCAGGTCTTTTACTTAGAGGTTCCAGGTAAAGCAGGTTGGTCATACATTGTTAGATATGATCCAAGAGGAATATGAATTAAGTATAATGCACCATAGGAAGAAGACAATGTTGAACAAGAAGGTGATGCAGACCAGGAGCACTTGGTTGCCTACGTAGATGTGCCAGATGAAGAATCTGATCAAGAGGATGATCATCCAAATGATGTAGTAGAAATTTACGTATTCAGTGATGATATTAACGATGAATATATAACCTAAAATGACATTGATGATGATGTTGATATGAGCGATCCTTTCAAGAATAGAGATTTCGAACTAAGTGACGATACATCTATTGATTCACTAGATGAAGAAGAATATCAATGGCATTGTAGCAATGTTGGAATCTAGGAGGTATGTGCACTATGGACCATATGATGATTATTCTAGGTAGTTGTTTATGCAACATCTCATTTGTCATATTTGTTGCACATTGTATTATGTTTTTTTTCATTTACTCATAGATATTTTATATATATATCTAAAATGGTTGTAATAACTATGTATTGTATATGTTCAAATCATTTATGTCAGTACCAAGTTAAAGATATTAATGTAATAATAATAATAATAATAATAATAATAATAATAATAATAATCATCTTCGTCATTATCATGATCATCCTCATCCTCCTTATCCTCCTCCTACTCATTGTCATCATGTTCATCCTCATTAGAATAATAACAATTATCATCATATTCATCTTTATGATGATCAATGGTATCATCATAATCATTATATTCATCATCATCCTACTCCTCATCATCATTGGCATCATCATCATCATCATCATCGCCATAATCATCATCATCTTCACCATCATTGTCACCATCATCATCGTCGCCATCATCACCATCATCATCATCATCACCGTCATCATCACCATCACCATCATTATCATCACCATCACCACCATCATCATCATCATCACCATCATCATCACCACCACCATCATCATCATGTTCATCCTTATTAGAATAATCGTAATCATGAACATATTCATATTTATGATCATCAATGGTATCATCATAATCATTATCGTCTTCATGATCCTCCTCATCGTCATCATTAGCATATTCATCATCATCATCATCATCATCGTCATAAACATCATCATCACTATCATCATCACCATCATCATCACCGTCATCATCACCATCATGATCATGATTGTCACCATCATCATCATCACCATCACTGTCATCATCATCACCGTAATCATCACCATCATCATCATCGCCATCTTCATCCCCATCATCATCATCAACATCTTCATCCTCATCCTCATCATAATCATCGTCATCTTCATCCTCATCATCATCATGGATAGCATCATCATCATCATCGCCAGCATCATCATCATCATCATCATGCTATTTTCTTTTCCTATATGCTTGCGTTATG
>LPNX010604167.1:297485-323944 GCA_001517045.1 Pseudotsuga menziesii | reverse complement strand
TATATATATATATAATAAACAAATAAACAAATACATAAAAATAATAAAAACAATAAACAATACACATAAATAAAAAATACACATTTCAACATAATAGAAAAATGATAAATAATAAACATTAAAAAAAAATTAACAAAAAATTTCAAAACATACTTACCTCACTTAACTCTCGAGTCCCCTCCCATGCAGCGTAGACAAACTACATCTTTCACTTACCTCGCCCATGAACCAGACCCGAGGAAGTAGAGCAGATCAGAGGTCACAAAGCAGTCGGAGTTGGAGATCGCAGAGCAACTAGAGATGAAGATCATTGAGGAGATCACAAGAGGTAATTGATGAGGTCACAGAGGAGTCAGAGGTCACAAAGCTTAGACACCGAAGACACAATGCCTCTTAAATCGATGAATACCCTAGTAGTTACTCCTTAATTCTTTTGTAAAATTCCTCAATGTCGGGTTGTGGTCCTTTACCCACTAAATATGAACTAAATCATTGGGGTTTTAGAGAGGGTAAATCATTTTGAGAGAGGTTAAATCATTTTTGAGAGAGGGTATGAACTATAGCGAGTTTTTAAGAGAGGGTAAATCATTTTTTTTATCAGTAAGAAGGTTTCATTCAATTACTTAAATTTAAAAAAGAAAAGAGTAACATATTCGAGTTTGTCCAAAACATGGAGTCAGACTATAGTCATGAGACCAAAAAATGATAATGTGTAGTAAGGTCCAAACATATAATCTAGAAATAGTGTTATTTTCCTAGCTATTATACATTGGAAGCTTATCAAGAAAAAAAACATAAAGGGGAGAGTTGGTCCTACAATGAGACATTAAAAAACCAAACAGGAAGAAAAATTGGTAGAGTTGGCCCGAGTTGAACTAAAATTTCCTTGTGCACTTGACCTCGTCGTCATTTTTCTTGGTGGTGCCTTCTCCCTTGGAATCATGGTCTTGATGCTTGGCTCCCTGAGGACCCTGGAACGGAAGCTCCGAGAGGTGAATGATGGCCCATCATGTGAGCAAGATTACGGTCAACATCTTCCTTGAACATGATGACTGTGAGTTTCACCATATCACCAAAGATTTCTCTCTCCCTTGTAGCTATGGAGAGTATAAATTTGATCCAATATTTTGAGATAACCACATCATGCCCAAGCTAAAGACAAAATTCCCCAAAGAGTTCATTTTCCATTGCATTAATGGAGTCACAAATGTGAGTCAGGGTCTCTTCGCAGAAGAGGGATTTCCAATCTATGTTTCCAGCATATTTCCCTGGAGAAGTAATGGAAAAATAATTTGAGCAATACAACCTCCGAGTGTTGGAGCGTAGAGTAGTGGGATTCTAGTGCCGATCTTTCATAGGGGAGGAGTGGTGCCAAGGAAAACTAGACCGACCAATTTTTGCAGGCAGGGAGAACCAAAGAAACATGCCTTTGGAAAGTTGTAGGAAGATAAAATATCAATTCCCTACCGTTCATCCTATTATACCACTTCCATCGCATTTGAATATCCTTTGGGTAACAAATTGAGGCACAATGCAACATGGCAGAGA
The DNA here is from genome assembly GCA_001517045.1 of Pseudotsuga menziesii. Classification (NCBI taxonomy): domain Eukaryota; kingdom Viridiplantae; phylum Streptophyta; class Pinopsida; order Pinales; family Pinaceae; genus Pseudotsuga; species Pseudotsuga menziesii. Next base: position 322,396 of record LPNX010604167.1, on the reverse strand, counting down.
GCTTGCGATAGTATGTCTAGTATCGAAGACATGTGATATGCAACATCGTGGAGTTGAACCTCATGTATTTGATAGTTCGTATATCATATTGCATGCGCGAGGCGTTCGTTGAAGCATTTGAGAATGATAAGTTAAGCCTGGGGGTTTTGTGGGAAGGGATGCCACTTGACTTGGCATGTGCCCTATCTGCATCACACCACTCGTTGTCCCTGCTGTAATCACTTGCATCCGGGATGTTGAGATCTCGTGAAGATATTTTTTTCCAATTCTCTCTGTGTGCAGGATCAATATTTATGTCCCAGTGAAGGTGATGGATGTTTGTGTCCATGGTAACCCCCCAATTAGCAATGGAGTCTACAATTTTATTAGATTTCCTTTTGACATGTTGGAATATAACCGCTAGATTGGTTAGGAGTATGGATCCTAAGGTTCTGATTTTGTTTTCCAATATCTAGTTTTTTTCCACATTGCTTCCGGTTGAGCCAGCTTGGATTCTATTTTCCATGTGGATAATTAAGAGAGAGTCACCTTATAGGATCAGAGGGGTCCATTTCTGGTCAGGATCCCATGCGAGAACAACCAATAATCCTTCCATTTATGTTGCGTTGTTGGTGGAGAAACCAAGTGATCCCCAGAAAACACCTTGAATTTTACCCTCATTATCATTACTATTTCTAGCATGTAGATCATGCATGCTGAATATTAGTTTCCATGTGATTATATTTTTCTCCCATTTTCATTAGTTTATCCTTACATGTAGCATTAAATTATAAGTTTGGCATCAAGGTAAACACCAATTAAAATGGGAACCCATGGGAGTTGGAAGTATTTATTGCATGGGACAATTTCCTTATGAATAAATTCTCTGATTGAAGGGACCCTTCATATACAAAATACTATGGATAAAACTCTATTGGAAATAACAATCATGAACAAATTTCACAATTAAAATCTCAAATTGAAACTAAACATATAGCAATTCAAACCAAAAATAAAATGCAACACCTTGAATTAAGTTGGTCCTATGTGTAAAAGGGGTTGTTATCCATCTTTATGGTACACCTTAATCTTATGGGCATGAGGATTTCCTTCGCTTCTTATTGTGACCCCCTTTGGTTGACTTGTGGTCCTTTATATTCTACTTGGTCCTACCACTCTTAATGTGTGTACCTTTAGTATCATGACTTTTATGATTCAAAACGATTCATTTTCTATAGATTTTGGGCGTAATTCCTCCACAAATTTTAGAGCATAATTCCTTATCAAAATCTAGAGCATAAGCATAAGTTACAGTTTCAATTGCAAATTGTTTTCTCTTCATGGATGCCCTATTCTCTTATGTTTTTCCTATTCTCTTCACACCTTCCCTGTTGAAACCCTTCCATCGAAGCATTAGAGAATGGACCATCGAATACAACCTGTACAAACTTCCAGGTATTAATATATATGATATGTTATTCTAACTAAAGACTAGTCTAGTTGGTTTGATGCTTGTGAGACTACTTTTGACACATTGAAATAGGATTTTATTGAAGTGTTGATTTTGGACGTCTGTCCTACATTGAATATGCTACACAAATTCATCAAACATTATTATTGGCAAGTCTTAGAAAGGTTGTCTTCCCACTTTTCCTTATGGGTAAAAGGATTGTCTTCCACCTTTTCATATATTCTCAAGTATTAAACTTCTTAAAGTAGTCGCATAAGCATCAAACCAATTAGATTATTTTTTTAGTTTGAGTACTGATCATGAAGGTATTTACATTATTTTGCAGTTTGTAGGTGTTATAGGCATCATAATTTGTATGTATTCCCTATCTAAACAACGCTTTATTGTTAGTAGAGGCAATATCTTGATGCGACCAACAAATTTGTAGGTTAGGATACTTTGATGGCTTCCTTTTCCACATTCTCTTCAATCAACAAATCTTATGAGATGAACTATATGCAATGAAATTCCTTATGTTGTGCATCCATTTTTCATTTTTTTAATAAGCAAAAGCTTGTTTGTACAAACTCTCATCCATATTCACATTATCCACATAATACATATTTGTACATTTATATGACAATTAGGTAAGTCCAAATAAGTCCAAATAATAATACAACCGACTCTAAATATTTGTAGGTGCCACCAAATAGGTACTTGTCAGATATATATTCCTTGAGTGAGGAAGATAACCTAGAATAGTTTGAAATAGGTACATCTATTACAAGGTCTAACAGGTCAAGATCAACTAGAGGTGAAAAGGTAAGGATAAATTTTTGTAGATGCATGGAAATTTTTCTTTCTGAAGGAGGATCGTGTGATTATGATATTGAGAGCATATGTGACATTGAGTTTCCCTTGAGGTATAGACATCTTGCCAAATGATGGATACCCAAGGAGATAACCCAAGTGGACACGTATTTATTTCTGAATGGGAGGATTTATCGCATTGCTCCATCGTCTTTACATGGACTGGGGCTATTTTTCATGGATGGAATAATGGTAAAATATGGAACTGAAACTGAATTGATGGAGTATGTCGGACTAGGATACAAATACAATGACTAGTTATTATTGGTATGATATACACAAAGTATGAGGAGATACATAATTGCAACAAATTATATACAACTACTAGACAACAATTTGAACAAAGGAGATACTATGTATATTTATGGAAGGCCAAAATAATCAAGAAATATTGCAAGGTTTATAAATAGTGCATGACCATGGACAACACATAATCTAACCAGTTGCATATTTGAGGGGCGTAAAGGAAATCATGTATTCGTTTGTGCAACAAAATCATTAGTTGTAGGTGAAGAGTTGTTGATCGATTACAATTTGAATCGAATAGATGAGAGGCTTGATATTATGGGGGTAATTATCTTATACACCATTTAACTCAACCTTTGATCGATGACTTATTATTTTTCTCTTGCAACAATTTTAATTATATGTAATTTTAATTATTAATATTTCTTGATTCTTGTATTGTGGCATGGTGATTGTGGCTAGATGCCACAAGCAAGTAGATTTGATTTGGTAAACATCAATGCAACAGTAACCAGAATTCATTATTATATTACAACTATTTACATTTGAAATTTTTGTGCTTATGAGATCAATATTTCAAGATGATATCTTGATTATTATATTGTGGCATGGGGGTACTCAGAACACACATGGAGCTTCTGGTCCCGTAAAGGTGACTGCCATATTAACACTAAAGTTTTTCTTCATTAATCACATTTATTAGACATGGCTCAATTTTTACTTTTCAATTTGAATATGTCTTGCTTCCTGTGTTGTGGCAGGATGACTGTGGGAAGTCACCAATGGTGTCACATTAGGTAAATGTTAGCATAATAGTACCCAATAACATCAATGTAATAGTAACCACAATTCATGATTATGTTACAGTTGTTAACATTTGACCTTTTTTATGCTTTTAAGATCAATATTTCAAGATGATATCATGCTTATTGTATTGTGGTAGGGGGGTACTCAGAACACACCTGCCTCTTCTGGTCAGGTAACATGGTTGTCATATTATCACTAAAGTTTTTTCTTCATTAATCACATTTATTACACATGGTTCACTACTTACTTTTCAATATGAATATGTCTTGCTTCTTGTATTGTGGTAGGCTGATCGTGGGAAGTCACCAATGGTGTCGCATCAGGTAAATGATAGCGTAATAGTACCTAAACATGATTAAAGCAATTATTTTTATTATTTTATGCATGTTACTTTTTTGACGTGAATTTTTGTAATTATAAAAATAAATTAACTACTTTTATTGATTGATGTTTGTAGAGCACACCACATCAATACGACGAGGTGGTCACTGAGGAAGATATATTTTATTCAACTCACCCCAATGGAAACTGTGAAGAAGGATTTGAAAAATTCCAACCAATAACTTCTTAGACTAATTGTAATCAGACCCAGGACTGGAGAAATCAAAGTCAGACGCAGGACTGAAGAAATCAAAGCAAGAATTGATGACTTGAGGCAAACAATAGAACAATATGGGGTAAGTGGCATCTTTAAAATATTTTATGAATTATGAAATATATTTATTTATGTTATTTTAGTTCCCTTTTTTTGATATTATCTAATCAATTAAAGTTTTCTTTTTTACAGTAGTTTTTGGAGATAACAACCGTGCATCGAGTACAGGTTGTAGAGGGCGATATTGGTAGTAGAGATGGTTCAACACATCGTCAATCTACCATATCAACGAGGCTATTTTATTTTCTTGATGAACAATCCCCTTTAGATGCTACGACCTCACCATATGTTGGATATCAATAGGGCACTTCACCCACTACTACTTCACATAATGTGAGAGAGGAGAGTAGCATCGAATGTGAAAGTTTCTATCCTAGAGCAGTACGCGTGGTTAACAGGGGATCATTTCCCATTACCTTCTTGGTGGAACATAAATGTGTTCCAATAAATATACCAAAGATTGCAGGAATTATTTAATTAATTCAATTTTTTTTCATGTAATTCAAATCCACATACCTCGAATTATTTTTAATTAATGATCATATTTTTTTTTACTGGGGGAATCGGTAACTGGGCGGTTTTGGTACTCACGTGACATGAGGTCCATTCCTGTCGACTGCCACTAAAACCCCAGGTGTGTCCACACAACCCGCAAGCATGGGGAACATATAAGTCACGGTGAGATTTGAACTTGAGACCTCCTTTACAACATTTCTTCATTTACACGACACTTGCCAGTCAGTCTACACCCTTGCAAGTTAATTAATGATCATATTATTTTTGCAAGAAATAATGTTTTTTACAAGAACCTGCATGAGAAGGCATTGGATATTTTTGGGCCCACCATTTGTACATGGTGGAATGCCCAAAATGACAAATTTAAATACTATCTAATGAACCACATGGTCAGCTTGTTTGGTGACACCTTAAAAAAAGAAGGTGTCACCACAACAACTGGCTTAAATTTGAAATATGTCAGGGCATATTATAGGGACAATTTGAAAATTAACACTAAGTATGAGCATCCTCTAATGGTTTCAGAGAAGGAGTGGAAGGATCTCATGGATGATGCAAAGGAGAAGGCATTGATACAAAAGGAAATACTCGACCACTTTGTTCAAGAAGGCATGACACATATCATATTTTCAATGAAAAATGTTGAATTTTTATTTTTTTACTTTTCTAAATGTAACGAACAAATAATTGATTTACCATAAGCAATTATCATGGTGTTATGCATTGCAAGGAAATTATTTTCAAGAGGTAGCCACTGAAGAATACTTGAGGCTCGACATCAAGTATAGTTTTCAACATGTGTTGGAACATCGAAAAAGATTAGGGAAAACCCCAATTTCCACATTGACAGACAAATGGGTAAATAAAACCAATAAGGCCATCATTATAATGTACTTGTTTAATCTATTCATAATGATTACATAAAAAATAAATGTCTTTTTTGTTTTTGTTTTTAGGGTGACAACAATAAAAGCAACGAAGGTAGAAGTACCAAAAAGATACCTCAAGAAGGTGGGGAGCTTCATTATGATTTTGGATAGAAGCATATCCATTTAGGTATGTATGCTATAAAACAAAAATATTTAATTTGATTTTAATATATAATTGATGGCGTGTACTAATAATTTTTCTTCTTTGAATAGAAGAGCATGTACCTTCTCATGCTCAACTGGAAGAGGACAAATGGCAGAATCAATGAAAACTCCATTTGTCTCAGCTAGTTAGCCAATAGGTAAAAATCATTGTAATGATTTTGGAAATAATGAAATACATATCTCAATAATAACTATGCATTCATATCTATATAGCTGACTTGGTTTTTGCAGATGATGCCGCTCTCCAATGACATCCATGCCTTGGTAATAGACGTACAAGAAGTATGGTACGTGAAAGAATTCCCACATAATCAACAGAAAGAGAGGTCACAACAACTACAAAGGGTCATCCCAACGAAGATGATGTCCCCATCTTGGAATTTTTGGAAAAAAAAACAAAAAAAATGTAGTTGTATACATTTAAGATTTGTATTTGAATGAGTAAATACAAGAAATATTTAGATTTTTGTTACAAGTTTCTTGATTAGTCGGTCCATGGTCATATTTTAGAATTGAGGTTTATAATGTGAATGTTATTGCTTAGTTCATATTTTTGAATATGTGTGACATATTTCGAGGACTATGGTTATCCTCAAGGGCTTAACCACCCCTTCCTGAATTAACCCGAGGAAGATGAAATGACCATAACGGTTATAATTGATTTAGAACTAATATATTCATTTTATTGCTATTTCAACATTGTGTCTTTCATTAACAACTTAGATATGATATATATTGATAATTTTATTATTTTTTTTCTTTTCAATACTTTAATGATTATTGCAGCTCTATTTTTGATAGTACTATGTTGATTAAAACAATTAATATACCTATATTTTTTCTTTTAAAAATTTATAAGTGAAGTGTTTGTTCACTTTGTTGCATAGCTTATTTTTTTAATATGTGTGACATCTTCTCAGGACTATGGTTATCCTCAAGTGGTTGGCCACCCCTTGTTGTGTTAACTCGAGGAAGATGAAATGACTACAAGAGCTTCCTTATCTAGTGATGATGATTATGAACTTCCACTCTTTGCATGAGACACATGAGACATATGACCACATACAATTGAGGAGGTAGGTAACCTACCCTCATGTTAACTTAATGTGCATCAACCTAGTATGATGTCATGTTTCCTTGTTATGTTATGTTGCATTGCATTTTTATTTATATGTGATGTTTAGCCTCGTGGTGACTCATGATTGACCCTTGCATGGTGGCGTTGATCTAGAAAGCCCTTAAATGCTGATGTCCATCTTATTGATTTCTAGCATGAAACATTACAATTTCTATCCACCCTTACGTTGACCTTAAGATCCCTCCTTAGGTGCCATCCACCATAACGCTACATTATATGACTTTTTGGAGTACTCTGCTGTCATTTTTTATTGTGAGTTGGTCGTACTATTGTGTTGCTACTATTTTTTATTTGTGAGGGTTGGTTGATCTATTTTATGGTCTTTTCTAGTTCTGGGTTCTATTCTTTCACATGTATGTTTTTCTAGTTGAGTCTCATGTGATTAACCTAAGACAAAGAGGTTGAAGTCCGTTTAGAAGCATTTTTCCCAAGGATAAGGGANATATATTGCTTCTGTTATTATTGTTATTGTTTTTAGTACTTTAATGGTTATTGTAGGTCATTTGTTTTTCGGACATTCTAGACATGAAGGATATTGAGGTATGGTTATTATTTTCGACAAAAAATACATAATTTTATTGTATTGTAGTGATACATTTTCACTTTGGCTCTCCTTTTTCTCTCTACCATGTTAATTTTTTTCTTTGCACTCTTATGGTTTCATGATTTATTTCTTCTTGGTCCTTTTAATAGGCAGTGAAATCTAGTCTATGATTGATAGTGAGGCGATATAGTTTTGTATTAGCACCCTTTGCCACATGTTTTCTTTTGAGATGAGATTCCAAATTATCTTGGATACTAAGGCTTTGTTGAATATAGTTAGATCCTTTAATCCCCATTCAATAGCTTCCATAGATATTTTAGTAATTACCATCGGGATAAATGAATGCTTATTTTATCTTGATTGCTTCTCCATAAAAATTCACAACATAATCAACAAATCTTGTTCAACACTTCTTTTTGTTAGTGTACTAAAAGGAGATAATAATTGGGAATTTCCTCAAGAATAACTATGGCAAGTGTTAAATGAACTCCCCAATATATCCACTAGAGGCACTAGAAATGAATGTGATGTTAAATTTTACTAAGAATCCAGTTCCAATCTTTAGTACCACACCCTAGTGCATTTAGAATGAAAGCAAGTGTCTTCATTCATGAGCCTAGATATTCACGTTGAAAGGAGAACAACATTTGAAGTCTCATGGTCAACTCCTTACACAATCTGATGAAACTCATAAGGGATTTATATAGATTACTTTTCATCCCAAAAAAAACAATAATTAAGGATTAGGATATCACTAAATGTTTTTGCTTACTTAAAACCATGAGAAAATAGTAAGACGTCGTCCTTGAAAAAAATATGCCAAACATATTCTAAGCCTTCCACTTGAATGTTGATTATGTTCCCATCTCTTTTTGATGCAGCAATGGACTGACTAAGGCCTGTTGTGACCAATAGGAAGAGGTAAGGGTTAAGTGAGAAACCTTGATAGAGCCCCTACAAGATCTGAAGAATGAGGAGGTTGACCAATTGATTAACACGGCGAAGGAGACATATTGGATCATATGGAAACCAATGTTAGTTAAAAGTAACCTTAAATAAATCCAACAAGTGAGATCATAAGCTTTATAGATGTTGTTCTTCATTACAATGGTAGATTGATTCTTTCTCTTAATGGAGTGTAGTACCTCTTACACTATTCCAATTGTTTTATGTATGAACCTTCCTATGTTTTGTGCATGAATATTCCTCCGAGAAAAACAAAATGCTTGGTTGAGATGACATTAAACAAGAAAGGCTTGAGCCTCATTGCCAAGATTTTGGATGTGACATTAGTTATATCAGCTCATGTTCACTCTTGGTAGAGTTCTTCAAAATTCTAATTTTTAGATTAGATGTTGCTTATTGTTGTGTATTTTTTTTAAATACTTAGAATGTGTCGCTAAAGTGACATAAAGGACTTTGTAATTCATTATCCCATTAATGATAATATGTCGGCAAAGCAACAAAACACCATGGCTTGTATAACACATTTGTCGCTACGTGCATGGTGTTCCATCGCTATAGAGACACCTAACCGTCGGTTGTATAGAATCTTCATTGATATGTGCATGGTGTTTCATCGCTATAGAGACACCTAACTGCCTCTTGTATAACATCTTCATCGGTATGTGCATGAAGATCTAGGAACGATTGTTCTTTGCTATAGCGACGTAAGTTGATTTATAAGCATCGTCCACGCACACCAAGTGGCATCTCTTTCCTACTGCCATAGCGACGAATGTTTCAACATGTGGCTATAGAGACGAACATGTTTCCACAAAAATATGGGGTTGTGATTGTCGCTATAGCGACACCAACTTGTTGGAATAGCAATGATTTTTCGTGGGAAAAATATGCACATGTACTAGTGTGTATTCTCCAATAACCCATTTTATGATGACTTGAAAACCTCAAAGTATATGAATTATTTGTTAATTTCTCATATGCTAATGTATTAATTTATTTTAATTCATACACTCAACAAGGTTGTTTGATCGCCTCTCCAAACCTACCCTAAATTTCAGGAATGATTTTCAGAGAGATATAAAGCACCGCCATCTCCACAAGAAGGAGGAGCACCTTAGTTGGGATAATTGAAATATTCCCATTCATAATTTTTTTGTATCAATTCTTAAAAAATAACTTTGGGAATTTTGAAATGAGATAATTGATAGAAACTATCTATAATTCACAAACTTTACATTGCACATGGAAAAGGGAGAATATACATTTCCTCAAAGATAAAACCATTTTGAGCTAACCAAATACCCCAAGACACCAACAATTGAGGAGCCTTGAATTTTTTGATCAAAATATTTGAGCACCTTTTTTGTAATCATTATTCAATGGAAACATCTCCCCAAAACCATTGAAAACCATAAATCCTTCCAAGTTCATGCCATATATATATAGTAAAAGGATAAGATAAGAGTAAATGATCTATTGTTTCAAGATAATATTTATGAAGAATGCACTCACCTAATCCATGGGTACTCCTCTTTTGAATATAATGTCAAGTAAAAACTTTGTTTCTCAAGCACAAGCACATAATAAATATGGTTTTAAAATGCATTGGAATTTCAAGATAATCTTCCACCACCATATATTCCACTCTCTCCCTTACTAAGATTAATACTTTATAACCTATCTTTGAAGATTAAATAACCTTCATAGTGTTTTTACTAAATGAGCTCTTCTTCTTCACCTTTAATACACACATGAATATAACTTAGAGAAATAATAAACCTAGTACATTCTATGGCTTCATCCTCAAATAATCCCAACATAGCAGAAAATTTCCAATCCTAACACTGAATAGTGGTTGCTATTAGGATAAATAATATCCCTTTGGATAAATCAGCCTAATTTACCACTTATCCTAAGTTCTTGACTCAAATATGTGACTGCATCATCAACTGGATCATCCTGCTTTAACCATGGAGCCTAATTGGGTCTTCTCCTTCAATTGGGGAGCCTAACTAAGTTTCCTCCTTTAATCTAGGAGAAAATATGGGTTGATCTGCATGACATATGCACCCCAATTAGTTAACTGATGGTTGTTTCACTTACTTTTAGTTAAACTGGAGCTGCAAAGGCACCTTCGTCATCGATTATCCTATTTTTGTTTTATTTTAGTTCTCTTTTTTTGATATGATCTAATCAATTAAAGTTTTCTTTTTAGAGGAGTTTTTGGAGATAACACCCGTGCATCAAGTACAGGTTGTAGAGGGAGGTATTGGTAGTATATATTGTTCAACACATTGCCAATATACCGTACCAAAAAGGCTATTTTATCTTCCTGACCAGCAATCCCATTTAGATGCTACGACCTCATCGTATGTTGGAGATCAACAGGGCTGTTAAAGAGGAGAGTAGCATCGAATGTGAAATTTGCTATCTTAGAGCAGTACGTGTAGTTAACAGGGGATCATTTCCTGTTACCTTCTTGGTGGATCATAAATTTGTTCCAATAAAGATACCAAAGATTGCAGGTATTATTTAATTAATTCAATGCTTTTTTCTTCATGTAATTCAAATCCACATACCTCGAATTATTTTTAATTAATGATCATATTGTTTTTGCAGGAAATAATGGTTTTTACAAGAACCTGCATGAGAAGGAATTGAATATATACCATTCATACATGGTGGAATGTCCAAAATGACAACTTTAAAGATGATACGATGAACCACATGGTCATATTTTTTGGTGTGTCACCGCAACAACTAGCTTAAATTTGAAATATGCTAGGGTAGATTATAGGGACAATTTGAAAATTAAAACTAAGTATGAGCGTCCTATGATGGTTTCAGAAAAGGAGTGGAAGGATCTCATGGATGATGCAAAGGAGAAGACATTGATAAAACAAGAAAATACTCAGCCGCTCTGTTCAAGAAGGCATGACACATATCATATTTTCAATGAAAAAAGTTCAATTTTTTTTTACTTTTAAATATATTTAAGTTGTGATATCTAACATATTTGAAACCTTTCATAGGCTCCCCAACACCTCTAAAGCGACAAAGCAAAGAGTAGAAAAACATGGGAAACACAAACTGGACCAGGGTGGATATCAAAAACTAAGAGCATGAATTGTAATAATCAAACAATTATTATTTGTAGCCAATTTTTTTCTAAATGTAATGAACAAATAATTGATATATCACAAGCAATTATCATGGTGTTATGCATTGCAGGGAAATTCTTTTCAAGAAGCAGCTATTGAAGAAGACTTGAGGCTCAGATTCAAGTATGGTTTTCAACATGTGTTGGAACGTCGAAAAAGCTTAGGGAAAACCCCAATTTACCCATTGACGTACATAGGGGTAAATAAAACCAATAAGGCCATGATTATAATGTGTGTAAATTGAAGAAATCCATGTACAGTTTCAAACAGGCACCCAGGACGTGGTATGACAAAATTGATAGCTTCTTGACTAGTTTGGGATTTACCAAAAGTAAAGCAGATTCCAACCTTTACTACAAGGTTTAAGAAGGGAACCCAGTGATGCTCCTACTGTATGTAGATGGCCTATTTTTAATAGGTACAGATGGGTTGATTGCTGATACGAAGAGGAAGCTAGATGTTGAGTTTGAGATGAAGGATTTGGGTATGATGCATTACTTTATAGGCATTGAGGTGTGGCAAAATGCGGATGGAATCTCCCTAGGACAAAGGAAGTATGCGATCGAGATCCAGAAGAGATTCAGAATGATGGAATACAAGGCCTTAACCACACCTATGGCATCGAATCTAAAGCTATTGAGTGATGCTTCATCAGAGTCAGTCGATGCTACGATGTATTGTCAGATGATTGGGTCCTTGATGTACCTAAAAAATACGAGACCAAATATTTTCTTTGCTGTGAACACATTGAGCCAGTTCCTAACAGATCTGAGACATGTTCACCTGATTGATGCAAAGCATATTCTGAGGTACCTAAAGGGTATAGTTGATTATGGGCTCAAGTATGAGGAAAATTAGAAGATTAACCTAAATGGTTATGTGGATTCGGATTGGGAAAGCAGTTCCATTGATAGGAAGAGCACTTCAGGGTGTTGCTTCAGTATGGGATTAGGTGTGATCTCCTAATTTAGTAGGAAGCAATACTGTGTGGAACTGAGCACATTTGAAGCAGAGTATGATGTAGCTTGTTCGGCTAGTTGTGAGGCAGTGTGGCTGAGAAAGCTACTGTCTGACTTATTTGATCTCCAGCTAGATGCTACTTGTATATATTGCGACAACCATAGTTGTGTGAAGCTGTTGGAGAACCCAGTGTTCCATGACAAGTCAAATAATATTGAGATCAAATATCACTATATCAAGGATATGGTGCAGAGAGGAGTAGTGAAACTCCAATATGTTGCGATGGACGAGCAGAGAGCTGATGTGTTGACCAAACCATTAGCTAGAGTGAAGTTTGAGTACTTCAGGGAGAAGCTTGGTGTTCTCCAGATTGAGGTTCCCTCCAAAGGGAATTGATGTATCTATTAGCCTTTATGACATGCTGGAAGGATGGGATCCACATGGTCAGATATAAGTGCAGAACCATTCTGATGTGATTGTGGGATGTCTTCCCACATGATCAGATATAAGTGCAGACCCATTCTGATGTGATTGAGGGATGTGTTCCCACATGATCAGATGTAAGTGCAGAGCCTTTCTGACAAGATGAGGTCGGATGTAAGTGTAGAGCCTTTCTGACAAGATGAGGTTGGATGTAAGTGCAGAGCCTTTCTGACAAGATGAGGTCAGATGTAAGTGCATAGCCTTTCTGACAAGATGAGGTCGGATGTGAGTGCTGGGCCTTTCTGACATGGGTTTTGGATGTGTTCCTCCCATGGTCATATGTGAGTGCTGAGCATTCCTTTCTAACATGGTTCTTGGATGTGTTCCTCCCATGGTCAGATATAAGTGTTGGGCGGTCCTTTCTGACATGGTTCATTCCATGGTCAAATATAAGTGCTGAAGATGATAAATACCTACATGGAGGCTAGGCCTACAACCAACATGAAAAAGGGATGGCTTTGTAGAACTTCCTATGACGAGTATAATTGAGAGATATCACCATTTGTTCGAGATAGAGGAAGCAATGATGATGATCCAGTGATGATCCAGACTTGATGATGATCCAATGATGATACAAACTTGATGATGATCCAGTGATGATCTAGACTTGATGATGATCTAGTGATGATCCAGACTTGATGATCATCCAGTGATGATCCAGACTTGATGATGATTACTTGAAGATGAGGACTTGATGATGAACCAATGACAACCCAAAGAAGAATACTTGTGCTGATAAATTGTGTTGAGAGAATACCTTCCTAGTTAAGAGGGAGTGTTGATGTATTTGTAACTTTGGAATGTATTCACTTGTATATTATACCCCAATGTACCTATTGGAGTATCAGTGATGTAATTGTGTCATGTCATACCTCGATGATCCTATAGGGAGAATCAATAAAGTAAAAAAGTCATGTAAAGTCATAGAGGGTAACCCTCCTTATTGTTCAAGGGTTAAAGTCCCCACAGTTGTGGGGCACTAGGGTTATTAGAATATCCTAGAGAAGTTAGCCCTGGTGAGTTAATGTCAAGTCAAGAATTAGTATAAATAGAGAGTGAGCCTCTCTATTTATTGTACAGACACACACACTCAGTTTTAGCACATAACTGAGAGAGAGAGAGAGACTACTGTTGTCAGGAGATCATCTTTGTCTCTTTGGGTTTTACTTTTGGTGCTGATTCTATCTCTGAGGAAGTTGCGGGGTTTTCTCCTTTATGGTTTTCCTGAGGAAAATCTTTCTGTTCATTGTCTCTTGTGATTGATTGTTGTGCTTGTTATTCTCTCAGGTAAGATCCTAAGATCATATAGCTTAAATGTTAAAAATATAACATATGTTGTTCTAGTTGAGTCTCATGCAAGTAACCTAACACTAAGAGGTTGAAGTCTGTTTAGAATCATTTTTCCTAAGGCTAAGGGAGGTATGCCCTAATATATGATGTTGAGTTTATAATTGGTTGAGATATGATATATATTGCTACTATTATATATTTCTACTGTTATTATTGTTATTATTTTTAGTACTTTAAGAGTTATTGTAGGTCATTGTTTTCGAGACATGCTAGACATGAAGGAAATTGAGCTATGGTTATTTTTTCCACAAAAAATACATAATTTTATTGTACTGTAGTGATAAATTTCCAGTTTGGATCTCTTTTTTTTCTCTACCATGTTAATTGTTTTCTTTGCAACTCTTATGGTTTCATGATTTATTTCTTCTTGGTCCTTTCAATAGGCATTCAAATCTAGTCTATGATTGATAGTGAGGTGATATATTTTTGTATTATCATCCTTTTCCACATGTGTTCTTTTGAGATGAGATTCCAAATTCTCTTGGACACTAAGGCTTTGTTGAATATAGTTAGATCCTTTAATCCCCATCCAATAGATCAAAATCATAAAGGATTTATATAGATTACTTTTCATCCCAAACGCACTATAATTAAGGATTAGGATATCACTAAATGTTTTTGCTTACTTAAAACCATGAGAAAATAGTAATATGTCGTTCTTGAAAAAAATATGCCAAACATATTCTAAGCCTCCCTATTGAATGTTGATAATGTTCCCATCTCTTTTTGATGAAGCAATGGACTGACTAAGGCCTTTTGTGACCAACATAAAGAGGCACGGGGTAAGTGGGAAACCTTGATAGAGCCCTTACAAGATCTGAAGAATCAGGAGGTTGAAAAATTGATTAACATGGTGAAGGAGATAGATTGGATCATATGGAAACCACTGTTATTTAAAAGTAAACTTAAATAAATCCAACAAGTGTGATCATGAGATTTATAGATGTTGTTCTTCATTACAATGGTGGATTGATTCTTTCTCTTAATGGAGTGTAGTACTTCTTGCACTATTCCAATTATTTTATGCATGAATCTTCCTATGTTTTATGTATGAATGTTCCTCCGAGAAAAAAAATGCTAGGTTGAGATGACATTGGACAAGAAACTTTTGAGCCTCATTTCCAAGATTGTGGATATGACATTGATTATATCAGCTCATGTTCACTCTTGGTAGAGTTTTTCAAAATTCCAATTTTTAGATTAGATCTTGGTTATGGTGGTGTATTTTTTTAAATACTCAGAACACGTTGCTATAGCGGCAGAAAGGACTTGGTAATTCATTATCCCAGTAATGATAATATATTGGCGAATAAACACAACACTGTCGCTTGTATAGCACATTTTTCCCTATGTTCATGGTGTTTCGTCGCTGTAGCGACACGTAACTGTCACTTGTATAACATATTCATATATATCTGCATGGTGTTTCATTTCTATAGAGACACCTAATCATCGCTTGTATAGCATCTTCGTCGATATGTGCATGAAGAGTTGTCTCTGTAGGAACAATTGTTCATTGCTATAGCGACATAAGTTAATTTGTAAGCATTGTCCATGCACACAAAGTGGCATCTCTTTCCTACCACCATAGTGACGAATGATTCAACGTGTGGCTATAGAGACGAACATGTTTCCACAAAAATATGGGGTCGTGATCGTCGTTATAGTGACACAAAATTGTTGCAACAGCAACGATTTTCTTTGGGAATAATATGCACATGTACTAGTGTGTATTCTCCAATAACCCATTTTATGATGACTTGAAAACCTTAAAGTATATGAATTATTTGTTAATTTCTCATATGCTAATGTATTAATTTGTTTTAATTCATACAATAAAAAAGTTTTTTGATCCCCTCTCCAAACCTACCCTAAATTTCAAGAATGATTTTCAGAGAGATATAAAGCACCTCCAACTCCACAAGAAGGAGGAGCACCGTAGTTGGGATAACTGAAATATTCCGATTCATAATTTTTGTGTATCACTTCTTCACATATAACTTTGGGAATTTTGAAATGAGATAATTGATAGAAACTATCTAGAATTCACAAACTTTACATTGCACATGGAAAAGGGAGAATATACATTTCCTCAAAGATAAAACCATTTTGGGCTAACCAAATACCCCAAGACACCAACAATTGAGGAGCCTTGTATTTTTTGATCAAAATATTTGAGCACCTTTTACGTAATCATTATTCAATGGAAACACCTCCCCAAAACCATTGAAAACCATAAATCCTTTCAAGTTCATGCCATATATATATATATAGTAAAAGGATAAGATAAGAGTAAATGATCTATTGTTTCTAGATAATATTTATGAAGAATGCATTTACCTAATCCATGGGTACTCCAAGTTTTGAATAGAATGTCAAGTAAAAAATTTGTTTGTCAAGCATAATCACATAATAAATATGGTTTTAAAATGCATTGGAATTTCAAGACAATCTTTGCAGATTAAATACCCTTCATAGTGTTTTTACTAAAGGAGCTATTCTTCTTCACCTTTAATACACACATGAATATACCTTATATAAATAATAAACCTAGTACATTCTATGGCTTCATCCTCAAATATTCCCAACATAGCATAAAATTTCCAATCCTAGCATTGAATAGTGGTTGCTGTTAGTATAAATAATCCTCCCTTTTTCTAAATCAACCTAATTTACCACCTATCCTATGTTCTTGACTGAAATATGTGACTACATCATCAACTAGATCATTTTCCTTCAATTAGGGATTCTAACTAGGTCTTCTCCTTCAATTGGGGAGCCTAAATAAGTCTTCTCCTTCAACCTAGGAGAAAATTTGGGTTGATATCCATGACATATGCACCCCAATCAGTTAAATGATGGTTGTATCACTTACTTTCAGTTAAAATGGAGCTGCAAAGGTGCCTTCCTCATCAATTAGCCTATTTTTGGTTTATTTCAACTAGCTGGAGTGATTAAAGGCTCCCCCACCTACTTTTGGTGACTCAGTTCAGTGAAGTTCAGTTCAACTCACCTAATTGAAGTTAGATATGTGCCCTCACCTATTGATTGACATGCAGTTGAGTTATTTTTAGTTAGACTCGGTCTAAACTTCCTCCAAGTCAGTTAGATTCAATTAAGGTTGTGTTAAGTGGTTAATTGATGTGTCGAATGGTGTCTAACTAATAGCTAATCCAATATCATGTATTGAATTCGAATTACCTCTCATGGATTCGAATGCATGGATTTTTATTCCATTGTATTGCATTGTATCACTAATTTTGATTAATGATAAGAAAATATACAATTGCAACTCCTTAATGCATTGTTTCATGCCATTTCTGAGTAAAATTGATCTATGAAATCTATTGTAAGTTTCTATATTGTTCCTTAGATTGTTGTGCCTCAATATTATATGGTATTAGAGCCATGGACGGAAAAGGAAATTCTTCTACAGGTTTCTTACTGGATCTATGAAGAAATTTGAGCAAAATTGCTCAAAAACATTCCAACATTGCACCCAAAGCAGAGAGTTTACCACATAATTCCTGGAAGCAAACATTGCTGATCAATATTTCTTGATTGACTAAGCCAGGTGTGATGCAAACTCCAAAAGTGAAGGATGTTCGACCTTATTTTGGTTTTTTTGTGTAATTTCAAGTACAACTTCATATGGATTCGAGATTATCAGTTCCTCTTCTTACTCCATCCACATGAAGATATTCAGAATGGAAATTGAATATGATTTCATCTCGAAAGGGACAACATATCTATGAGGTAACTATTGGACTTGGTAAAGAGTCTTATGAAGATGAGAATGAATGGCTAAATGATGGTGATAGATATTTTGGAACAATATGTCTGGCCCTTTCCCCAATCTTGTGCTACCTTATTGATTCTGTTGAATACCCAAAGGATCTTTGTAAAAAATTGGATAGAACCTTTGGCAAGAAAAATGAGGATAATTATAGAAATTTGGAGATCACACCCAACACCAAAATAGTTATTTATTAAAAATTATCGGCCTCTACTCTCTCTGATGAATTTGTTTAAGATGAAGAATAAGCATAATATTCTACACAGTCAATTCAAATTGAAGAAAGTATCCTTGGAGTGACTCCTTCTCCTGTTGCTCTGGAAGTATATGAGATCTATGATATCTCATCTTCTCATATGGATGATCCGAAAGAATACATTTGAATATTTGCTAATGAATAAAAAATATCCTTCCATTCTATGCAAACATTCTCTAGTTATTCTTCTATTTTATATTATGTGCATAGTTTACCAGTGATTGCTTCATATTATAAAGAGGAATCTGATATTTCTCTCTCTAATGTTGCTGCTGGTGTGTAGAAAATTAATACTTTGGATTTTTTGGAAATAATATCATATTTTAGGAGTAATCAATTCACTCTTATTGATCTAGAGCTTCCAACAAATTCCTACATGATTGCATGCACCAATACTCATAATTTTGAAGAAGGAGAAAATTGTGCATCGACCATCTCAGTGAAGCACAGTCTTGGATATGATATGAACCTATTTGGATATGATATGATATTATTTGTATCTGATATGATATTATTTGGTTCAGGTTTTAAGTTTCAATAACTTTCAATAATTCTTGTAACTGCTCTCATCAATTTTGGTGTGAAAAATCATTTACCACAAGTCTCCTTAAAAATTGATGTTGGGGATTTGATATCATTACAAACTCTTGGATCTGATATGAAATTATTTTGATATTATATGATATTATTTAGTTAAATTTTTAATTCCAAGAGCCTTTAGTCATGCTTGTAGCTGGTCTCATCAATTTTGGTGTGACAAATCAAGTACCGCAAGTCTCCTTCAAACTTGCTGTTGGGGATTTGATGTTAGTTTCCTCTTATGATTTTTATGATATTATATTTTATGAATCATTGGTTATTTATGAATATACATCACATTATGGAGCTCAATCATTCTCTCTCCACAGTCTCAGGGATTCTCTACCTTTGATCATATTCTCATCTCCTCACAAAATTAGTAAAGAGGGAGATATTTTGCATCCGCCTGGACACTTGATCCTAACACTTGGGGATGTTTTTATCTCACATGGTTCAATGTTCAAGTATGAAATATATCATTTTATTGGGTGTTCCTCACATGGTTCAAATTATTAAGCACTTTTTCTCTCTTATCAGTTGATTTAAGTTGCTCTACATGGGTCCAGTTTTCATCTAGAAGTTGTCTATATTTCTGATTTAGTTGAGCATATTATTCTTCTTCCAAAGAGGAAGATTCCTCTAGAAATAATGATTTAGTTTGGATTCAGAGGTTCACATGCACAGTATTAAGATGTTGCTGCCGCATAAGAACCAAGATACTGCATTTGCTGCTACATAGTGATGCAACTTAATTGCAACAAAATTCTCACAAAGTTTTTTTCAAAACTTTTTTTCCTGATTCACTACTTAGTTTGAGGGGGGCTATTTTTCCCATGAGTTTTTTCCTCGTTTCCTTGGTTGTATTAAGCAGTTAATTTTGTATTTAATATGTAATGGGTGACTGTTGGTCTTAGTTGCTAGGGCCCAAGTTATCCAAATTCATGATTAAAGGGGGGTGCTAGGATAAATAATCCTCCATTTGGCTAAATCGTCCTAATTTACCACTTATCCTAAGTTCTTGACTCAAATATGTGACTACATCATTAACTAGATCATGCTCCTTCAATCAGGGAGCCTAACTAGGCCTTCTCCTTCAATCAGGGAGCCTAACTGAGTCTCCTCCAATTTAGGAGCAAATATGGGTTGATATGCATTACATATGTGTCCCAATCAGTTAACTAATGGTTGTCGAGCTGCAAAGGCGCATTTCTCATCAATTAGCATATTTTTGGTTAATTTCAGTTCGCTGGAGTGATTAAAGGTGACTCCACCTACTTTTGGTGACTCAGTTCATTGCAGTTCAGTTCAACTCACCTAACTAAAGTCACATATGTGCCCTCACCTACTGATTGACATGCAGGTTGAGTTCCATTCAATTAGACTCAGTCTAATATTCCTCTGAGTCAGTTAGATTCAATTAAGGTTGTATTAAGTGGTTAACTGATGTGTCAAGTGGTGTCTAACCACTACAACAAAACCCTTTGATTAGCGTCTCTTTTAGATTCCTTTTTAGCATCCACTATCACTTTTAGTGTATTTTTCATCATTTTTTGGACAAAGTGGATGCTTTACCATGGGATGGAATTACGATAATTATGATGGAGCGTATGGATATGATTTGATAAATATAAGACTATATCATCCATTCTTCTTAGGTAGTATGGCTCCTTGCTTGTTATTATCGCAATTATATTGATGATGACATTGATGATGACTAGGACGATGACAATGGTGTTAATTTATTGTATGATGATGATGGCGATGTGGATGTGGATGTCAACGATGTTTATGCATGTGGTATCACTTTTGGATCCTAATTGATTCTATTGGCACCTAAATTTCTTTAATGACATCTAAACAACCCTATCATCATCAAAATGGTTGTAACGACATATAAATGACCTTAACAATTACATGACATGAATCCTAGTGTCGATGAGTGATTAAGAACACTAATGGCATATGCGTGACCATAATGACAATGATGACGATGATTTTTTTGATGATGTACTTAATGATGACGATGATGTTAATAATGTGGATGATTATCAAGATGATGTTGATGTACCATATGTGATCGATGATGATGATGATGATGACAACGTCGATGTCCACAATGATGATACATGCCATAATACTTCTGGATACTACAAAACTTGATATATTGGAGTTAATAACAAGTAATATAGGTTGTGAGGTGTTGACCATAAAAATATTGTTAGACATTGGGTTTTACATTGACTGATATGGCCATTGGGTTTAGTAGTTCCCACACCCCCCCTACACCCTCCTTGTATAAAGGTAGTACAATACCACCTATCATGGTGCTATGAAAAAGTCACCATACAAGGTTGTTTTGGATAACCCCCCCCATCCATACCCTCATTTTTACAAAGAATATCCAAGGCACAAGAAGTGGATATCAATCTTAACACAAAATATAACATTCTTTGTACTCTTAAGGAAATTTTGGACTTGGATTAAAATGGAATGAAGCAACAAGCATTTAAATAATGCCCATAGTGTTACTTTGAAGAAGTGGATCAAATGTTTTTACATCTTTGGCCTAATAAGCGAACATCTCTCAAGGAAAAAAGCAGTTAGCTGCTCAAGTTTTATGGCATTGGTGGATTTTTCGTTAAAGACTCAGAATAATTGGTTCAATTTTCAACGATTCTTTTGAGGTTTGTCAAATTTCTATTAAATTTTAAAGCAATTTCGTTTGTTATGTGAAATTCCCTTTAACTGACATATTTGAGTATTATTTTGCATTTTACCTACTACAAATCCAAGCGACAGAATTTGATAGACTTTACTAGATATATTTTTTTTGTGCTATGGAAAAGCTTCAGTCATAGGATGTAGGAGTGTCTTCCAGGGATAATTTTAGGGGTGAATTTTAGCCCAGTGGGCTATTTTTCTATGTTTTTTCTCCCAAAAAATATTCGCCATTTTGCATTTTTTGAAGCCTGTTTCGCCCAATTTTGATGGGGTAAAATTTTTCCACCCTAAAAATCTCCAGATTATTATATAAACGATATAAAATACTTGGAAATTAAAATATTATTTGAAAAATATAGCCAATCATTTTATAGTTGGCGTTTTAAGAATTGGTAATATTCACCAACATTTATACACTTTTAAATAAGTATGGTTCCTTAAAATCATCCCTAGTGTCTTTGGCTGTAGAGGAAACCCCAAGATCTCCACATTTTGAGGACAAAAATCCATCGACGAATTGCAAAACAGTCCCATGCAGATAAGGTGGGGTGGGAGTGGGGCGACATATGCTTTGCTAGGTTTGTATGGTGGTTAAATATCCCATGCATTGTCCATGAGTATTAGTGGTAAATTTTATGGCTCAATACCTTCAATTCCAACCTCTATATATGAAATGATCCCCAAGGATCATGCTTAGCTTTATCAACATTGACATTTCCACCAATCTCTTATGAAGTACATGCATGATGATTTGGAGCCTCACACATTTCCTATAAACCCCAATGATAAATTTTATGGCCTAATAGGTACCCTATATTTCATCCTTAAACCATGGTCTAAGAGGGGACACAAAATATGAGATATAATGGACAAACCAAAACCTAAGAAAACCACACAAATATTTTCATATATATATATATATATATATATATATAGAAATAAAAAAATAAAAAAATAACGAAAAAAATGGAAACATAAAAAAAATTCAAAACATTCAAAACACTTATCTCACTTACCTCTTCTGTACTTCCAATCAGATACACCACCTTCCATCGGGGACATGCATATACTCATTGCTTAGGCACATGCATTCAAAAACATATTCAAAGACAAGGGATATGAAGTCCCAATGGAGCCTCAGATATGGTATTCCTCATGTATGTTGTTGTTTCTCTTAGCTTAGTAGGATTTTGAACTTGTGGAATCAACCTGTTAACACCTGTATTTTACAAAAAGATGCAAGACCGATGGGAGGTAAGATTTTGTTGATTAAATACTTTGGGCTAAGGATGTAGTACAAAAGGGGGGCTTGATAATCTAAAGAGTAGCCTAGTCGGAAAAAGTCCTGAACCATGGTCTAACGGAGAAGCAAATCGATGGTTTATATCCTTTCCGCCATCCAGAACATGCAAACAAGATAAGGGACTTTCGGGCCTCTAACAGCCTGCACACATCAAAGGTCTTAACATTGCTCAGAGCCGATCTACGTCCCATGTCAAAATTCGCTGGCTGGAAGTGCAAGGTGGATAAGGAAATGATGGATCAGCGGAATCGCATATAGTCCTCCTGATCCTATGGACGAGGATTGAAGGCAGCATTGATCGACGGACGTGTTGGTTTCCGGAAAGGTAACGTGCACGCGCGATAACCTTTAGACCACCCAGCGGAAATGGATACGTGCTGCTCGATCCGACGGTTGGAGATCGCAGGATGATGGATCGACGACGGAAAATGATTCCGGGTTGGAGACTTGCGCACCCAATAAACCCCCAGCACCCGGCGGAATATGGTACGTGGCACAAGATCGGACGGTTGTTGAACGCCTGGAATCCCATCGACGACCGAGAAGAATTCCGGAAGAAGAACTAGCGCAGAAGATAATTCCGGATTACCCGGCGGAATTCGGTACGCGGCACTTGATCTGACGGTGTAGGAACGACGGCGGATCACATCAACGGACGAGGGTGATTCCACTGAGCAAAGTTGCTTGGCGGATTAAGATGGAAGAGCCCAGCGGAATCGGTAGGCGAAGCACGATCCGACGGCCCACCCGCGAAGGCAAAACTGATCGACGGCTGCAGATGACTCCGGGGCCCGAAGTTGCACGACGGTTAAAGCAAGGAGGCTCAGCGGAAAGGGACATGTGGCATGTGATCCAAGGGCTAGGAATTCACATAGAAGAGATCGACGGTCAGAAATGAACCCGGAAAAGAAAGATGTGCGAGGGTTAGAGACAAGTAGTGGTTGCGGACATAAATGCCTCCCACGTGTGAAATCTGGGTGGTCCTATAAAGGCAAAATTGACATCTTCCGTGATTATTTTATTTCTCGGGACCCGGCGAAAAGGACCTGTCGATTTGGGAGCTTCCAGTTGTCAAGTACCAAGGCGCATTCCAAGCACACGCCTTCACAGTGAGCCAGGTAGGACCTCAATTCCTGTAATTTCTTCACCCCATTGATAGTATAAATTGAGAAATGGACCAGCAGAGTGAAGCTTCTGTGTCTGGTCGGGTCCCGGACGAAAGAGAAGAGTTCTTGGTAGACAGACACAGAGGTGTCTACGACCCTTTCCTGTCTACAGGAAGTGTGGCTGGTAGAAAAGATAGATTGTGGTCCTGTTTTTTACGAGGAAATGATGTTTTAAATGTATGTAAGTCCTTTTTATATTTTTTCGCCCTGGAACAAACCCTCCACTTCCCTGAATTTGCCGAGTGGTGCACGGCGAATTACTCCCCCGCTCAGAGAGTCATAGTAAGTCAGTCTGCGTCTAGGATTTTATGTAGAATTGATGCTGCAGTAGTTAGAGAAAATATTAATCTTCCCGAGGACTATCCCAGAAACCGCGAGTCTGTGAATGAAGCCATCCTTGCTGAGTTTTTCCAAAGTTGTCCCATTTATGCTCGCTCTCGATTTCTGTCAAGTATCCTGAAAGAAGGTCAGTCCCTGGAAAACCTTTCCTTATATTACCCCTTGCATGCTTTTAGAGCTGAGGTGCAGTTAGTGATGTCTTTGGTCTGTCAGGTGTTGGGCCTAGATGACGATTGTCATATAGGTCATGTTATCCTTGGTTTCCTTCTAAAATTCAATTCTGTAAGTCCCGAGTCCCGGTCAGCCCCTGTACTTAATTTGGACGAGTATCTAGCAGAGGCAATCCACCTCCAGCTGACTGAGTTTCCCAAAGTCCAGTTTTTCAGATTCCAAACACATTTGCTCCATATGTTAATATGCTCCAATGTTACCGAATTAAGGTTCTCGAGTAATCTATCCTCTTCTGATTTGCCAGTGCAAATCCACCTGACCGAATTCGCCAATTCGGTCATGTCCGAAGTATACAAGTTGT
>LPNX010604167.1:218746-286350 GCA_001517045.1 Pseudotsuga menziesii | reverse complement strand
AACCCATGGATTTTGTTAAAGATGTAAATATGAATTATGATCCATACCAGGTGATCTCGTTAAGAAAACAAGCAAACAGAAACAAGCCGTTTGAACATCAAGCCGTACCAGGATTATCTGAGATAGCTAATTTGCTCACATTTGCTGACGAGTCCCATGTTGAAATAGAGGAAAATCCTGTATCTCGTTTAGAGATCCAGATCACAGAAGGTGTCAGCGTTGCTGCCAAGAGAAGTTTGGCCGAAGCAGAGAATATGGAAATAGACGAGCAAACATCCCATAAGAAGGCGAAGCTGCTCAGTGGAAATGAGATCGTGGAGAAAGGGGTGTCCGGAGTTTCCAAAAAGGTTGCTTTGGTTCCCCTAAATACAGTACAGGTTAGTCAATTTTCCTTTAAAGGTTCAGAAGATGATAGTAACAGTTTAGAATCCGGTTCCCTGTTCAGATCAAGAGAAGAGCTCAGGACGAGCTACCTGGAGAAAATGAAGCAATCCCTGGAAGAAACAAGAAATTTGCTTCCAAAGGTAAGGAACCTGCAGAGTTCTAAAACGTCTCTAGTCTCGGCTAGAGACACGGAGAAAAATACTTTCAAGATGGCTGTAGGAAACGACAAAAGAATGTCCGAAATAGAGATCCGTCTGGATAAGATAAGTACTCCAGACAAGATACAATTACATAAGCAAACAAGCGACATTCTTTATTCGGACCTGTTGTAGGCTATGATGAAGATCAGCAAATTGGAGGCGTTGGTTGACAAGTTAGAAATCCAAGTGAGACACGAGAAAGTGGAGAATAAGGCGAATGTTGTTCAGCTAAAGAAACTACAGGCAGACATCGCTGGTTCAGACAACACCCAGGTTGTGAAGAGATTGTTGGAAGAAAAGGACAATTCCCTGCAAGTTCTGAAGAAGAAGTTGAAGATGCCAGGCTCGGAACATGTCCATTCAGCTGAATTGCTAGCCCTCCAAGAGGAGAAAGATAGACTCTATTAGGAAATAATGGAGCTCAAAGGGAAGGTTGGAGAGCTACAAGAGGAAAGGGATGGGTGGAATGCCGAGAGGGAAGAACTACTGTCCCAAATTGCAGAGCTGAAGAAAGAGCAGAATGAAGAAAAGGAGATCATGGACGAGCTAATAAACCAGACCCCTACCGGTGACGACTTATCCATTGTAGCTATCCGAAAGCCATTTGCTGATTGTTCTGCCGATGACCTGTTGGAGTCTATGTCCCAGGTGAGTTTGAAGGAGGATACTATTAAGGAGTTGCAAGCCGAAAGTGAGAAGGTGAAAGCCGAGTTAGCCAGGATTAATGAAAGCAGAACGCAGCTCTTGCAGGACAAGAGCCAATTACAACAGAAGGTTGAGGAATTGAAAGAGAAATGTATCGGGAAGGGCCCCCTCCAGGGGGCAAAGCATATCATTTGGGACACCATAAGTATTGAGGTCACTAAGTTCAGGCACTACCTTGTTTACATTGATGATTTGTGTGGATTAATAGATGTAGCTCAGCAAAGATTAAAAGTGGTAAACGAACACATGGCGAAGAGGCCACTCATTACAGCCCAAAACACCCTGGATTTCCTGAATTCATTAACATATCAAAAATTGCATGTTTTGGGTATAAAGGACAGAGTCTCAATAGTCCTGTCTGCAAGGAAAATTATTCACAAGCACTAGTTAATGAAGATGGTTCAGGATAAATCCAAAGAATTAATGGTACAAGTCAACAGGTTCAAAAGGGAGTTCGAAGGGCTGATCGACGACGGGCTGCCTTGCTTCTGGAACGAGAAGGGTCGAATGCTGTCGCAGGAACATTATAATAATCTGATTGTCAGGGCTCGTATGGACCATTCAAAGTTTAATGAGTTAGAGAAGAGCCTGTCTGGACAAACCATTGTGGACGTGCTAACTGAAGATTTCAAGGTCCTGCAAAAGTTTACGGCTATCAGAAACAGGTTGCCTAAGATTTCCTACGAAGCCTACATGGAACTCGAGGTAGCCATCCGGGAAATGATGGAAAGCGACACCCCAAGTGTCGAGCAATGGAGGGCTGTAGAGTGGCTGGGGAAAACAAAGCTTAATATTTCTCAGTAGGGACAGGTGGCACATACCGAAGAGCTGATGAAGCAGGGATGTGGAGCTGTGTGGCCAAGTTTGTTACTCAGTTGATGTGATACTCTATGATCTGTTAGGAATGGAGTTGTAACAACTTCCTAGTGGTGTAGTAAATTAGTTACAAACTCTAATTTACGCTGGTCATTCTGTTGTTCATCTGCTGGGGGCATACTTATTATTTGATCTATATATTTGTATCTTTTGATGAGATGGGGGTTGGATCCCATCAAGTGAGTTGCTGGTTTGGAAAGACATATCTGTTTTGAGAAATAAAGTGAATGCATGAGAAGTTTCCTATCAGAGATTCATGTGTCATTGATATTGCAGTCTGTGCCATTTCCCTTATGTGCTTGTTATTTCCTTTGTGTAACACTCCATTTTGTTCTTCTTTCGTATCTGGAATGCAGTGTTGAATGAGTAGAATTCATATGTTTATGCTCTATTCATTATTTCAGATATTATACGATTTTTCTGCTAAAATTGATATGGAATTCGTTCCAATCTAGTAAGGAAAAAGCCATCAATAACAAATGTCTGGTAGATTCTCTTTCTTGACTCTATGCTGACACCTAGGAGGATGAATATCTAGGATAATTTATCCTACATTCCATGGATCCTCTTAATCCCTCTATACCTCAGCACTCAGCTCCCTCTAAGCATAAAAAAGATATGCATACTCCATTACTTGTCATCAAAGAAAGTCACATCAACCTCCTCCTATGGATCTTTCTGTTCGGGTACATAGGGTACTCCCAAAAGATCGAACACCTTGAGCAACCGCTTCACACAAATAGATCACAGATCAATACACCGATGCTTGTCATGTGGTTAAAACCCTCGAGAGGGAAATAGTCCATGGCCCCAGCCAAATATCTACTTGGAGCAATTTATTATGCAAAAGAAAGAAAGTTACATGAGCTTCTCATAATCAATCAACTAGCCAAGGACCCTCCATGCTCTTTAAATAGAGATCATGGACCAATCGGGTGTTAAGCCACGGATGGATAGTAGGTATGATCTAAGAGAAGATGAACCATCAGATCACTTTATGTCTAGAGCATATCGTGATCGTCAGATTAGAATATTTACAAATGCATACTAATGCATAGTAAAGAAACACACTTTACCTAATAGATATATTACACAAGTTGATCTTAACTAACTCCTAAGTGTCTAAATATCCTAACACCCCCCCTTAAGAACAACTTGTGATAGGATTGAAGGATTTACAAAAGTGACACTATTAGGATAAGGAAGGAGGCATTAGACCTATCCCCCCTTAAGGACACATTCCTGAACTCCTAACATAGATCGAAGTTTAGAAAACTTCGCTTCTATAAGAGACTTGGTGAAGATGTCTCAAACTTGATCATCCGTAGGGAAATAGATCATTTCAAGAACACGATCATGAACAATATTTCTGATGAAGTGCATGCGTAGCTCAATGTGTTTGCTGCGTTGATGTAGAACTAGATCTTTGGCAAGCTTGATGGCACTTTTATTGTCACACCAAATTGGAGTAGGATGCTGCTGCTCAAATCTAAAATCTAAAAGGATCTGTAAAAGCCATAAAGATTCCTAATTAGCACTAACTGCGGCTCGATATTCTACTTCTGCTGAAGAAAGAGCAAG
This sequence comes from Pseudotsuga menziesii, assembly GCA_001517045.1. Taxonomy (NCBI): domain Eukaryota; kingdom Viridiplantae; phylum Streptophyta; class Pinopsida; order Pinales; family Pinaceae; genus Pseudotsuga; species Pseudotsuga menziesii. Next base: position 282,604 of record LPNX010604167.1, on the reverse strand, counting down.
AGCTTGTTGTTTCTTACAATCCCAAGTGACAGGTCCAGATCCCGGACTGAAAACATAACCTGCAGTAGACTTTCGATCATCAGGATCACCAGCCCAATCTGAATCAGTGAAACCAACCAACAAAGGTTCCCCCCTATACTATAATGAATCCCAAATTGAATTGTACCTCGAGTATAATAGACTACCAACAAGCTGATGATACAAGGTGGCATCTACTTCAGGGGAAGTACAAGTGGCAGGAAGTTTTACTCCAGACTGGAAGGGAGAAGGAGTTGGTTTACAATCTTCCATGTGGAAGCGATGAAGAAGGTCACAAGCATACTTAGACTATGAAAGAAAGATTCCTTCTTTGGTTTGCAAGACTTGGAGACCAAGAAAATAATGCAAATGCCCTAAGTCTGACATTTCAAAATTTTTCTTTAGACTAGATTTCACATGGGTTATAAGTTTAGGGTCACTACCAGTAAGGATAAGATCATCAACATAAAGAACAAGTATGATGAGATGGTTTCCTACTTTCTTGGTATAGACATTGGGGTCAGAATGGCATCTAGAAAAACCAGTGTCAAGGAGAAAGCTATCCATTTTGGCATACCAAGCTCTAGGAGCTTGCTTAACACCATATAAGGATTTCTTAAGGAGACATACAATGCTAGAGTTATCTTGAACATATCCAAGAGGTTGTTCCTTGTAAATTTCCTCCTGTAAATCACCATGAAAAAAGGCAGAATTGACATCCATTTGATGGACTTCCCATTTATGTAAGGCTGCAAGGGAAAGAACAAGGTAGATGGAATTCATTTTTGCGACAGGAGCAAAGGTTTCATTGTAGTCAATCCCTTCAACTTGGGAAAAACCTTTAGAAACTAAAATTGCCTTAAGTCTTTCAACACTTCCATCCGATGCATACTTAGTTCTCTAGATCCATTTGCATCTGACAAGTTTTCTTCCTTTTGGAAGAGGAACAAGATCCCAAGTATCGTTTGCATTTAAGGAACGATATTCTTCATCCATAGCTGTATCCCAATCTGGATTTCCTGAAGCTTCTGCAAAAGTTTCTGGATCATGATTCTCGAAAACTTGGCCAAAGGAGAAGAGGCTCGCTGAAACTGAGAATGTGTTTGATGTTGATCTGTAGGATCACTGACAATATCACCAACGACTTCACATGTTGAACGAACCCATTGAGGAAGCATTGGTGCTGGTGCAACTAGAGGAACATGAGAAGGAGGAGGTGGATTTTCATCCTCACTGTCATCATTAGAAACTGGAGTTGGAAATCTGTCAAGGAATTTGAAAGAAGAAGAAGAAGAAGGCACAATCACCGAATCAGGCTCGCAGGCCAAAGATGGCACACCCACCAAGTTAGGCTCGCAGGCCAAAGATGGCACACCCACCAAGTTAGGCTCGCAGGCCAAGATATTTTCATCAAATTTAACATCTCTTCTAATGATTATATCATGTGAATGGGGCTGAATAAGTCTATAACCTTTTACATATTTAGAATATCCAAAAACTATGCACTTTTCACTTTTAGGCTGCAATGCTTTCCGTTTTTCATCCGAAATGTGAGCCTATGCTTCACAACCAAACACATGAAAGTGACTTACATCTGGTTTAATTTTACTCCATCTTCTTCTGGTTTTATACCTTTTAAAACTTTAGTGGGTATGCGATTAACTATGTAAATTGCATAATTAATGGCCTCATCCCAATATTGAAGACTTAGTCCCTTAGATTTGATCATACAATTAGCCATTTATTTTAAAGTGCGGCTCTTTCGTTCAGCTACACCATTTTGTTGTAGTGTATATGGAACAATGTGTTGTTGTTGGATTCCTTGTTCAGTGCAGAAAGTAGTGAACTTATTGTTAACATATTCTCCTCCATTGTCAGATCTTAACTTAATAATTTGATGACCAGATTGTTTTTCAACAAGTGCCTTGTAGGTCAAGAACATGTTAAATACTTCTCTCTTAAGTTTCAGGAAGTAAACCCAAGTGCATCTGGAGTAGTCATCAATGAAAGTTAAGAAATATTTGAAACCAGAAAAGGATGCAGATGGAAGAGGGCCACACAAGTCACTATGCATGAGCTCAAAGGGAACCGAGGCGTGCCAAGAGGCACGTTTGTCAAAACTATCCTGATGATGTTTTTCGAGTACACAACTGGAACAAACACCATCCTTGCAAGATACCATCGGAAGACCAGTCACCATATTTTATTTACATAGTTGTTGCAATGAGCGATAATTTAAGTGACCAAATCACTCATACCAAAGTTTGCTCAAGTTATCACTATGAGCAACAAAAATTGAAGGAAAGGTGATGACCCAAAGTTGTTAAATTTGTACAACCTGGTAATATCATCAACAGTTCCAGTAGAAAGGACATTTTGAGGATTTTTAAAAAATCCTTGATTAGAACTTGGTGAGGTGTAAACGTCACAGTTTTACCTTCACCGGAATGAGTAATTTGATACACTGATATAAAAAATTGCAGGAAATTTTTGGAACACATAGTGCATCAATGAAATAACCATTTTCTACTGGAACTATTCCAGATCCTACAACACTTAGATATCTATCATCACCAACAAATATTTTTTTGGTGTTACATTCATGCATAGTAGAAAAGATGGCTTGATCCTTAGCCATATGATAAGATGCTCCAGAATCAATGAGCCATTCAATTGAAGTAGAAGAAGAAGATGCAGTATAAGAGTAACCAGAAGCACAAAGTGCATGTCCATGAGAGGTAGATTCTGAAGATGAATCTAGGTTGATGTGGTGCTTCTTCATTGCTGCTTCCAAGGCTGCCATCTTCTTGAAACACTTAGATTCATCATGATTATATTTCCCTCAAAAATTGCAATGATGCTCATTCTTCTTTCCTTTCGGCTTGGATCCTTTGTCATTTTTTAAACAAGGAGTTGACTGAGAGGGTTTGGGACCCTTGTTGTTTGGCTTATTATTGTGAAAATTCTATTTCTTGGGAGGCTTGGACTTTTCTTTCTGTTGGTACAATAAGGCTTTCCCAGATGTATCTGCATTGTTAATTATTCCTAGATGAATGAGCTTATCTTGCTCTCTAATTAAGGAATCACAAAAGGATTCAAGACTGGGCTCTTGATAGCTAGCTGCAGTCAAGGATTCTTTCATGGAGTAGAATGTAGATACAAAAATAGAATATGCAGGCCCAAGTTTGGAAAGAATATGATAAATACATTGTTTGTCTTCTTTCTTAATCTTAAATTCTTCACATAAGAGTCTAAGAGTTTTATACTTAGATAAATAGTTTTGAATGCATGAAAATCATTTGGATTCAAGAAAATCAACTCATTCTCAAGTTGATGACCCCGAATTTCATTGTGTTTACCAAACACAGATTCCAACTTTTCCCAAGCTTTATCAGGTTCATAAATTCTAGATATGTGGAATCGAAAAATAGTAGAGATTGACATCCCAATCAATCCATGAGATTCATCACATATATTTGCCCATTTAGTTTTCTTATCATCATCAGTGGGTTCTGTTTCTTTTCCTGAGGTTATCCTGAAAATTCCCCTACTTCGCAGAACATCCTTCATAAGATATTTCCATGAGAAATAGTTATAACTTGTAAGTATAATATCACAAGGGGCGGCTATACTATAAAATAATGGCTGAAAGAACAGAAACTAACTATCTGGATGCAAAGAGCTCAAAAAAATATGTGGTTTAAAAAAAAAACGGCACTGAAAACAGATTCTAGATGATGAAGTTATGCTTGATCAAAGAAAATGTTGAAGATGTCCCCAATAGTGACGTGGCATATATTAACTTGACCAACTAAAAAAAGAACCCCCTTCTTCCCAAGATGAACCTTTGACAAACACTTATAAGAAAGTTGTTTTTTAAGTGAATCACTTTTGTAAAATAAGTGATGTTCACTTTTACAATAATGTTACTTTTAAATAGTGCGGCAATAAATTAAAAGAATTAAGTGACTCACTTTTCATTTTATTTTATTTATGTGAGATGCACTTTTACAATAAAGTAATTTGAAAATAGAAATTGCATGCACTAAAAAGTAACTAGATAAGACTTGAACTCAAGACTTATCAAGGAATAAAGCAACTTTGAACCAAGTGAGCTAAGTTTAAAAGGTACGTAAAAGAATGGAAAGAGGAAGGTTTTTTTTTTTACTCTTCTCCCTCGTTTTCCATGCTTGCCTTTGTTTCCTGCAAATCACAAAAAACGAAAAACAAAAAACAAAAAAACTTTTCCACTCTATGGGTGGCGTTAGATCTTGGTTAGCTTACCCATAAAGTCTAAGTTTTCAAGTTTTCTCACTATTTCTAATTCATCGTGATCGCACAAGGTGCACGACAAAGAGCATACATAGCTGAGAAGACAAGAAAACAAACTTTCCCTTTCTGTTTCTGATTCGCCGCGATCGCGCAAGGTGCACGGAAAAGAGAATACACAGCTAGGGAAGGCAATAGTCCGAGACTAAAACAGTAAAGATCTAGTAAAAAAACTGATAAAATATGAGATATTTAAAAAAAATTAAAACAAATCCGTCACTGTAACATTATACCTTCAGATTTGCCGAAATTGGTGTTTTTGGAACAAACGGAAACAATTTTTGATGAAACGAGAACTATTTCCCAATGGAAATAGTGCTTTGGATGTAATGGAACAACTCCTATAGGCCACAAATGCACAGAAAATATAGAACCACAAACCATTTCAAATTTTCGGCAACACCGGTTCCAGATCTTGATCAAAACCGAAAGCGACTCTTCATAAACACTCTTATACCATGTTCGGGTACATAGGGTAATCCCAAAATACCGAACAACTTGAGCAACCACTTCACACAAATAGATCACAGATCAATACACCGATGCTTGTCACGTGGTTAAAACCCTCAAGAGGGAAATAGTCCACGGCCCCAGCCAAATAGCTACTTGGAGCAATTTATTATGCAAAATAAAGAAAGTTACATGAGTTTCTCATAATCGATCAACTAGCCAAGGACCCTCCATGCTCTTTAAATAGAGATCATGGACCAATCGGGTGTTAAGCCATGGATCAATGGTAGGTATGATCTAAGAGAAGTTGAACCGTCGGATCACTTTATGTCTAGAGCATATCGTGACTATCGGATTAGAATATTTACAAATGCATACTAAAGAAACACACTTTACCTAACGGATATATTACACAAGTTGATCTTAATTAACTCCTAAGTGTCTAAATATCCTAACACTTCCTACAAGTTAAATTTTACTTCGATAGTCAACAATAACCAATATCAATTTTATATAATGACATAGTCTTAGCATCCGTCCATACATTATCTATATTCCATCAAGAGCATATCAATCACATATAGGAAACATGTCATGAAAATACTATATGAAATATGGACCTATTGTTTAGATATCTCTGGGTTGAATACTATTTTTCTTGGGTACCTTGCCCAAATGTGTGTCTTTTTTTACACTGAAAACTTGTTTATGCATGTTTTAGCTTTAAAATAAAATATTTTTTTAAATAAATTTTGAATTAAACTCACTAAATCGGTCAGAAATGAATGTGATATTTATTAAAATGAATGTTGAATAAACAAGCGAGACATATCAACACATAAATACATGGAGTCAGGTGTCAACCCAAAACATATGAAGTTATAAACACTTTGGAAATTCAAGGGGTGTTGTGCCTAAGGTATTGACCAGTGAAACATTTCTTGCATCCTACATGTAATTACAACATTTAAAACTCTCAATTATGCTAACAAAACCCCAATTTGTCTAAAGTTTTATGTATCACTTGAACAAGCTAAGCATGAGAATTTGATGGATTTACGTGCAATAGGTTTGTAATTATTGTGTTTTTAAATAATAAAACTTAAGTATGAATATGAAATATATCTTTTTTTAATCATAAATGTACATTGTTTCTCCCAACAAGCTTTTGGCTGGAACTTTTCAACAAATTTCCAAGAGGGAATGTGTCATGTTCCTGCCATAGCAACTTGTTTTTCTATAGCATCTACAGTGTATCAAAGAATCAAATTTGGTATTTTCATGGATAAATGGCTTGCTATAGCTTATGATGCATTTTTCTGGTTGTTTTTCTTTTAACTCCTACAATCATTTCCTTAAATTGGAAAATTTATACACAATTTACAACAAAATAGTTAGCATGGTGGCACACCTTAATCTTATTGGCTTCATGCATGCTATGTCATTGGTTCTTAGGAAAAAAGAATCACAATATATAAGAGAATATTGTAAAAAATAGAACATAGAGTTTAGCACTGGTTTCCACAAATTCAAGATCATCTTTCTTCAACCATATAATGTTGTGACAAGGATTTTCAGCCTGGGGTGTATTTTGCGTATCCCTTCATCCTTGGATTCGTAATTTATTTGTTGTCCTTTTTTTTGGGATATGCAGATGGGATGGAGATTTTTTTATCATTTCTAGGGGCTAGGTGAGTCGTTGAACTTTAGTGACAGAACAACCTCCTTCTATCTCCAGAGTTGGAGCTAAGTCTGCAATTAGAAGTCACTTGATTTTTTTGCATTGTGTTTATTGTACAAGGTGCATGCCTCAATGGCTAATGGGAGGTTCAATGACAAATTTTCTATTTTATTTTGAGCCTGTAGTTGGAAGCAATATGATTAAAGTCACTATTTGAAACATAAACCTGATTTTTACTCAGATTCACCCATAATCCATTGTTTGGCTATGCTCTTAGTACGGTCCTGGCAATTTTTTTTGATAATGTCATGAACTGGAGAAAAAATGGTTGTCATATAGTTGGCAGATCCAAGTTTTTTTCTCTTTGTGATAGTTGGCAGATCCAAGGTCAATTATTTCCCTATCGACATGCTCACAAATGGAATCGAGCAAGAAACTAGTTTGAAAATCAAACTTCTGAACTCCTACGTTTCCTGTGGGAGAATGGATGATGCATGCCTAATATTTAAAAGAATATGCCATCGAAATTTCTTGTTATGAAATTAAATGATCAAGGAATATGCTTGGAACGAACCCTATGAGGAAGCATTGGCACTTTGGATGGGAGATATTCCCATTATTTTGAGAATTAACATGCCATTTTGAGTTTGGCACATCACGAATGGTTATCATGAGATTAAACACAATCCAAGATCAAAATATAGAGTTTGAATCCATAAAAGTTTCCTCTAGGACTCATGGACTATGTGTGGGCCCCAAGGCATCATAAAATCCTTTGCATAATATGGAACCGTTGGCCTACAAGAAGGAGATGGTCTCCATTCCAATATTTGTGATACCTCTTCCTCTTAAGTTAGGTTCAATTATTCCATCCTCACATGACCCTTCAAGTATGTAACCTATATCAAGGAAAATACGAATCACAATGGTGACGTGGAGGCCAAAGTGACCAATGGGGTGAAGGGAGCAAATCCACAAGGTAGAGCATAGTAAAAGGACAAAAGACTGCAAATAGTTGGACTAACATAAGATTGCAAATATTTGGACTAATGGTGGCGTCGAAGATGCATTTGTTAAAGCATGCACTAGAATTCCAAACTTCTCTACTTTACTTTACATCAAAAGTGAACAACAATATGCCTTATTAGGTTCCTCTAAGCTCCAGGGACCGACATGTCTGGATTCTTCATCAATCACATTTTATCAAGGAATTGTTCTTCTATATAACACCAGATAGTTTGTTCTTAGTTCATTAATTTTAATAAACTAATCCTACATGTCCATCATAGGGTGTAACTATTCAAACTTTATGTCTTCAACTCTTTCATGACCAGCACTAGCATCAAGGCCATCATGGAACATCAAAGATAAAATAACCAATTTGTGTTCTAACCAAGGAACCACACCAAGCGCAATACTCATCAATCTAATTTCTCCATGATCATACCCTAGCTTTATATCCCATAAGATTAAGGATCCAATAGCATAGAAAGTGTTAGATCCATCTGTATGTCATATACTAGGGTAGAAATCCCTATCCCTACACCAAGGGCCATCATAATTATCAGTTTCCTTAGTTGTGGTGACATTGACTAGGATTCTACCGCTTCCCCAAGCTTGTTGTACCTTATGGGCATTTCACCCTTTTACCTAAATTTGTATATCGTGCACCTTGTCACAAAAATACTACACCATTTTAGTATGATGATACAACACTAAAAGAGAATAACATTATCTATCTATCAACATCATTTACTCAAACAATGGCATAGTATATAGAAAAAAAATATTAAATTTTCATTATCTACCTAATTTTCTAAAACTTACTCCTATTTAGACTCGACCTACTAACTTGGACATAGACGTTATTCTTTTATTAATAATTGAACTACAATCTTCCATCATGTAGCAGTCTAATCATTCCTTAAATATCCATAATTCAAAACTCAGGTTTTTGTCTTATAATTATTATTGTCCATAACTTTAGGAATCTTCGAACACTTTCATTTTTGGCACTCCTATAGTGATCAAATTTGACTAAAGAAGATGACAACTATGTTTTGATCAATATTGACATTGTTTTTGGCTAAACATGGATAATAGGTCATTATGAGTGATGTTATCTCCGCGTTTATAGGAATGTATGATTTTTCGATAAGGAAAATCAAGGATTTTTGAAAGTTTTGAAATGTATGGTACCTTTTTTCACAATCCACATTATGATGTCTTTAGGAATCAACAAAATGGTCTAAAACTAGAAAAATGGCATGTTAATAGATGCCCCCTAATGCGCACTAGAAAAAGAGAGAATCATAAAGCCAAATACATTACTATTTTTTATGTATCAATAGTAATATCTAAAAATCTAACAAATAAGGATTTCACCTAGTAGAGAGAAGAATGAAACCTCCTACAAACATGACCATATGAGTATTAAGTAAAAGTGAAAATAGATTCATAGCATTATGTTAATGAATGATGTCAAAGGACAATTTAGATTATGGAAACAATGATAAAGTTTATCATTACAAATTACAAAAATAAAATAAAATAAAAAATGCGATAACAAAATATAAAAACAAATAAAACATAAAAAAAAACAAAAAAATAAAACAATAAAAAAACCCTCTATTTGAACCGTAGACCTCAACCGTTTGATTCCTTTGAACTCAAAGAGGCCATTTGGTCCCTCGACCTTGAACACTCGACCTCATTTCCTCATTTCCATGGTTGGACACGTTCTTATTTTCAAATTTGAGATGGCGGGGACTCAACAATAGAGGTTTTCTTAAGGAGGGCACACTTGTACAAGAGTCACACCAGTTTGAAGAAGAAAGTAAATCTTTCAACAATTTATTTTGTGGCTCCATTATTTACCAGTGTTTCATATACAGATCTGAACATTCAGAAGAAGGATGCATCCAATAAAGAATCATGGGTGTGATACTACTTTCGAAGGAGGGCGCAAATCACACTTTCACCAGTCAAATTCATTGTCTGAGAAATAGGGAGTGTGTATCATATTCAAAGCAACTCGTGACTTCTATAGCTGGCATTTTTCCATTTGGGAAGGACGCAACCCATTTGTGGAGAAGCTTGGACATTAGGGCCAATGATAACTGTGTTCACTATCAATTCTTAGCAACAAGAGAGCTGATCTTAGTGTTGGATATTTCTGCTAAAAAATAGTGTACTCAGGACTGAATATATAATCTTTTTTATTGCAAAAATGATTGCTACAGGAAGCCAGGAAGAGGGAATCTTCAGAGTTGGCTAGAGCCATTAGAGGGGAGAACTTGCATTTCATATTCATCATTGGAGTTTGAGGAGGGAGTATCCATTGCTAGGAGGGAATGGTCTGAGAAGGTATAGGGGGAATAACATCCAAGTCTAGGGAATCTAAATCATGACCTTGGTTAAAGAAGATCTAAACCATTACAGAGATATTGTGGCCAAGGGGGTGCATTCCACTGTGCTAAAGACAACCACAAAAATACTAATATATCAGTGTTATTTGTTCACAATTGGACTGAGAAAGAGAGATGGGGGATTCTCTTTCCCCCATAGTTTTCTAGCTACACTAAAAGTGAAATTGAACTATAAGGAGAACTCTGTACCTGAAAGAGGCGTTGGGTATCAATAGTAGCCTACAGGTCAGACCATACAACAAATCAGATTGTTAATTTTATGTTTTTAAAGGCTGTCATAAAAGTCTAGAATTATTTCTGCTATTTGCTTGACATGTAATCTTTGTTTTGATGATTGGGTGAAATGTATTATTCTTGGATGCCAAAATTTTGTGTGTATGCAAACTATTTTACAAAAATATAAAACCATAGATACACTAAATCCATCAACTGTAATTAATGAACAATATTTCTCTCCCTTAGAATAAATGTGGGGTTCACATGATCAATTGCAATTTTAAGTTTCCCTTCAAGATGGAAACCATGTACCCTAGTTTATCATTGTGTCTCTCTAACAGTTGATCCATATTCCATACCATGGTTCATTTAATCATGCTAATCTTCAACTGTGACCTATGTAAATATAAAATTTTCTTGATGGTAGAGAAATTGATACAATCAATATGTCTTGGATGCTACTGCCATTATAGAACCTCTATTCCATAAAAGTCAATAGTATTTATCACCTTTGGAATAAATGTGAGGTTCAGTGGAGTTTAAGCAGTGTATAAATTCATCATTATCAGTCAATAAATTTATCCATATTACAGACCATGATACATTTAATAATGTTAACCTTAAAATTAACCTTGGTTAAATTTTAAAACATTTTTTCTGGATCATAGAGATGATGATGATAGGATCAATATGTATTGGATGTTATTGGACTACAAAGCCTTTGAAAAGTCAATAGTATTTCTCACCCTTGGAAGAAATGTGGGGTTCACTGGGGAAATTGCAGTTTTAGAAGGTAGGACCTCGACTAGACAATATCCAAGCATAGTCTCAACAAGACTCAGAGCTGCTCTTGCAACACCTACAGATCTAAATGGTCACAAGAAATCAAGAATTAGCTTTGAATAAATATTTTATTAATATTAACAGATCATTCAGGGAATTATGAAATGTGATACTCACTTTCATCATTAAAATCTACAAAGGAAATAATGTTTAGAATTCAGAACCAGTGATTAGAATTTGATTACAGAATGATTGTTTTGTATTTTACTCCCTTGAAGAAATATTGTCTTTGGTTGCAAAGAAAATAAGCCACCCACAAAGCTGGAAGTTTCTCTTCTGTCACCTTGATCAGTCCATGAGATATAACAAAATGATGTTAGCATTTTCTATACAAAGAGAACTCCATATTCTTTACCAAAAAAGTGAAGCTTTTAAATTACTGTTCAAATTTTCTTACATATCTACTAGGAAAAACAAAATGATGGCATTAAGCCTTTGTATATCTACTAGTTCCGTGGCATATTTACAAACTGTAAGCTTCCATTATTGACCAAGAAAATACAACACTGTATGCATTGGTTCCATGTCATGTTCATCTCGGAGAGCAACAAATTATATCATATAATAGACGTCAATGACTGCAGCTGCCAAGAATATGCAATTGAGAGAGAAAGGAGTTCTTTAATGACTTGATCTAGACCACAACTTATATTACAATATTCTTGCTACTAAATCAACCTTGGATTCTATGGGTTCTTACCCAAACTGTGTAAAAAAATTATGACTTTTATCTTCCTACTGAAAATAGATTCCACACTTCTCGTCTATTTACCAGTTGACTTTGATAATTATACTGGTAAATTACTTTTCGCCATTCAATTTCTCTATAACAGTGCAATTCATAGCTAATTCAGACAATAACTTGGACATAAATAATCTACTCAAATAAATTTTATTTCCACATTCTGTAAAGTTTGGCTGGTGACCATACAATGATCTGAAGTTATTTTCCCTTCCTTTGTTTATAGATAGCAGTGTATTTGGACAATAGTATGGAATAAAATATCCTTCCCTAATCAATAAGTTTCTTCATTGTTTTAAATACTGTCTGGTACCACAGACTATGATCTAAGTTGAACTTTATGATCCGAGTTCATTAACATTTTTCTTACTACATGAGGTCCAGTTCCTACTCATGATATTATTTAAGTTTTTGAAAAAATAAGTATTACATCGATTTCTATATTTATGTAGATGAGCTAATTACCCAAACTACGAACAAGGTTGAGCACATTTGTCTTTTCCTCTAGTAAATAAGGTCTGGTTGAATTTTTATCCTACCACCCTTAATAAGTCCGATCTTAATCTTCCATCTCTAAAATGTTTAAAATCTACATACTCGACGTGATCATCCACTGATACAGACGAGCAAAACCTTCTAATCCCAATCCACAATGTAGTTTTATCGGTTTTGATTCCTAGATAATTAAGCCATCTTATACATTTTTGTGCATAACTAGAAACCGACATACCAATTTTTTTTTATCAGTTAATTAGCTTGAGTGTTTGAAATTGAAACCAGGTTAATTATCTTCTATGCATACAATGTCAAGTGCGTATGGTGCATTTTAACTTGTTTGTGTCTCCCATGGTCTACCAATACATACTGATATTTTTATGTGCAATGGCTTCTAATCTTAATTTTTTTTGTTCAGAACGAGCAAAAGGAAATTTCTGAATTATTATTTTTGACCTTTATTTATGTTCTATATGCAGCCCTACATTGATTTAGCAAACAACTATAGTACTGGAAAAAATTATGTATCGGAAGATTGCGTCAACATGAATATGAAGAAGTTCAAGAGTGTGGGATCTCTATCTTTTTTCATTTCATCTTAAGGAATTAGTGCTACTGTTTAGTGAAACTTATTTGATGGGACAAATAAGAAAGTTATTATATCCTACAACCGTTATTTCTATTGAGTGTTCTTTGGGATTGCTTTCTTATATTGCTATTTTATTTATTCTACATACAATAGATCATTGTTGAGGGAACATGAAAGCTATGTTTATGTTTTAAAGGATCAGCTGACAATCAGGTATATTTGCAATTTTGTAGGATAGTAATCTGGGGTTAGTCAAGCAAGTTGTGTCATCTCATTATAAACATAGTATTCATAGACTGACACAAACATATTTGACCCTCTCTCTTCCAGACATAGCAAGTATGGTATAGTTGGAGACTGCTAAGAAGGTTGAGTTGCATGTTCTGTAAATGGTACTTCACATTTATTGCAAATGTCTCTTGGATTTTTGTGTGAAAAATGTTTCCCATTCCTCAATTGTTTTAGTTATTCCATTTTTAAATTTTTTTTGTTTATGCTATAGAGGGGTGTTCCAATTGAAGTAGCCTCTAATTATGCCTTTTTATAATAATATTTTATTCAGATTCTAGATGGTGATATTTTTGTAACCATAAATCAAAAAGATGGGATGGTGAGCTTCAATGAGGATCCTGAGCAGTGCAAAACATGCTAGATAACTAAATGTAAAGATACTGCGATTTGATGGTATGTTTTGTTTAGAAAATATAATTACTCGAGTAATTAAACTATTCAGTTTGTCCATGTATGGTTGGATTTATTTGCTACATTGTAAATAGAAATTCTCTATGTTGCAATAGCTATTAGTTGTCATTTTCATATGTTCTTGATTTATTTTTATTATCTTTTTTGTTAACATTTCTTAATAGTTCCTAGCATCCTTTTGATAATTTGTTAATCAATTGGAAATATATGGTATATGTGTGAATACAGTTTGAAATGATATAACCATCCTTGTGCCTAAATATTTAAGTTTATGCCATCTGGTGTTCTTCTATATAACACTAGATAGTTTTTTCTTATTTGATTACTTTTAAATTGAAAAAATATTACTATGAGAAGTTTCTATGTTGTTGCGATTCTATGATATAAGGGGATTGGTTGTACCTTTTTCTTTCTGAGAAAAGAAAAAATTATATTTATATCTCTAGAAAGAAATAAAAATATACACTGTCTGAGCTTGATGGCTCTTGTTTTTCAAATCTAAAATTGTCTATGTCCTAGATTTGTATCCAAATACTAGTCTCCCCACAAAAATTTAGTCTTTTTAAGAGACCATCCCATGTTATTACATCATTACTACATAACACTCATGTAAAGACACAAGGGAATTAACCTTTTAGAACTTTATTCCCCCAGAGATCGAATCCACAAAGAGTCAAAAAATAGTAATGAGAGACTTGCACATGAGTTCATATGAATTGCTTGTACCTATATAAGTCAATGAAATATTTGTGTGGTAATATTTTAAACAGTGGACTACAAATAATAGTTTCTCAAAAATATTTCGCTAAATATAATACTTGTGGTTCTCATTCACAAGTCTTGGTAATATTCTTGTGGCATTGAAAATAAATACAAACTGCAACCTCTCTTACTCAGGTGTTTCTCTGTGTCACTATTTTGTTTTTTGGTTGTTGTTCCTTTTTTGTTTGTATAATAATAAGTTACTGAAGTTACCATAGCCAATAGCTCCAACCGAAATCCATTTGTTTGGTGAATAACAATTTCTTGAAGATTATCATCTCACATGGTGTCGTGTCAACTCCACTTATGATCAAGTTCTAATGATGGTGCAATCAACTAGGATGGTTGCATTGTATGCAGTATTTGACTTATCTCTCATATATGGTGGTGTTATATGCCTCACGGGAGTTCACTTCCATACCTTGAGGATCATGAGGAAGAAGAGGGATGGGAGATTGATTTATTGACTTTTCTCAATAGCAGTTTCAGAACTGGATCATAAGATTGGAATAATAAAGAGAGCTTATTTCCCTAACCTAAGCAAATGCTGATTTAAGAGGATCATATTGTATACTTTCTTTGTTTTGTTGTTGATCCTGAAACAATGTGTGCTCTAATATCAACTCAGTGTTAAGGACAACCTTTAGTTTAGGGAGAAAATTATTTTAACAACAAGGATATTATTTTCCTAGCCTAAGGAGATGTTGTTTCAAGAGGACTAGATCATATATTCTCCTTTTTTAGTCGCTAATCCTGAGATGATGCCTGCTAAAAATTCAGTGAAGTGTGAAGGACAACCTTTAGTTCCAGGAGAAGATGATATTTTCTGCAGCAAGGAGGTGATAGCAGTTGTTGTTATTTCCTAATAGGGGAATCTGCTAACTTATTAATGATATTAGAGTGGAATTTTATTTCGCACTTGATTTTCAGTCTAAACCTAGGGATGATATGAACCTCCGGATTTCAAAGATTTAGGAACCATATTTGGTACTGAAACTTTTAGAAGCTGGAGGTGCATATAAAAAGAGGGTATAGATGGGTCTTTGCTAATACTTATAAAAATATGATCAGAACCAATGGTCTACTGTCTAACCTAAACTAATATGACATACCATCTTTGGCTTGTCTAAATGGTGTTGGTGCTGCTGAGCTTGAAGAATTTTCACTTGTTGACTAATATTGTATAGATGTTGAGGCAACAGTGTCCTGCATTTCGATATATCTGCAATTCCTCTACTAATATAAATTTCCCTTGAAAAGAATTAATCCCATAAAAACTCTCTTCTTCTGAAACCAACACCCATCAAAAGACACTCACAAGATGTCCAAATTCCTTATTAGCTATCTTCTTCACCAATCCTAGTTACCAAAACTCTGTTTATATTGTGTTTATAAGAGCATCAGGTCCATCCCCCATCCCTCGATTGATGTAAAGCAGATCTCTTTCTCCTATTCTTCTTCACAAATGCTGAGGGAAAGCTATCAGTTTACAAAACCAATCAAATCTCTATTTTCAGTTCATATTTTTGTGCTTCCAACTGCACCAATCAAACCATACATGACTAATCTCTCATTCCACAACAATATTTTTCAAATTCTAAGATCACCCACCAATAAAATTTTAACATATTACTCAATTCACAACAAAGATGACCGACATCCATATTAAATAATCATCTTTGGCTGCTCCTAGGACATGCACCTTTATCAGAAATAGTAGTTGATGCTTGACGAAGTTTCTCTTTACAATTCCTCTGAGGTAATCCCTCAGGATTTGCTTTTGTGACCTGTTTCATATTACAAGGTGAAACACCGTCACATTGATTTCCATCGCTTTTTTTTTCCATTGGTCAATCTAGGGGTTGAAGGGCTCTCCGCAATTGGTAAGCCATCAAAATAACTCTTTCTAAGGACTAAATCTGAGAATAATGCTTAGAAATTATATTGGGTAGCTTGGTGCTAGTGTTTTTAGTAATGTTGAAAGTTGAAACATGTTTAATGTAATTGATTACTAAAGAAATATTTGATATACTATACTGTAAACTTAGGATTTGGATATTCAAAATGAAAAATGAGCTTTGGGTGTGTTTCTGATACTAGTGTCTCCTCAAACCTCATTAGCTATTGGATAAATTCCTTTGGTTATACTCTGGTCAGATAAGCTTATATGTAGTCTCTAGCATGTCAACTTGGTCACCTTGGTCTTCAAAATATAGGATTTGGTTTTGCTTTTACAAGTACATGCAGGTTTTGGTTTATTGATTTCCCTTTTATTGCTTCTTTTGCAGTGGTTTCTGTGCTCCTAGTGACGTTCATGCATTCACCTCTGAGTTGAAAAATAAGTTGTTAACCAAATGTCAAGGAAAGGCTGAAACTGACTTTACTGTTACATTTTTATCATTCAAGCTAGCATTATCTTAGGAAATTTAACTAAGAGAATAACAAGCACAACAATTAAACATAAGAGACAATGAACACAAAGTTTTTCCTCGGGGAAACCATAAAGGAGAAAACCCCGCAACTTCCTCAGAGATAGAATTAGCACCAAAAGAAAAACCCCAAAAATAATAAGATGATCTCCCGACAACAGTGGTCTCTCTCTCTCTTGTCCCAACAAATTATTCTCTCTCATTTATGTGCTACAACTGAGTGTGAGTGAATGTGTGATAAATAGAGAGGCTTACTCTCTATTTATACTAATTACCGACTTGGAAATAACTCACTAGGGCCGACTTCTCTAGGAGATTCTAATAACCCTAGGTCCCCACAACTGCGGGGACTTTAACCCTTGATCAATAGGAGAGTTACCCACAATGAATTTACATGACTTGTTTAAATTATTGAATCTCTCAATAGGAACATCGAGGTATGACATGACTCAATTACATTACAAATACTTCCCAGAATAAACATCAGGGTACAATACATGAGATATACAAGTGAATACATTTAGAAGTTACAAATACATCAACATTTACTCAGGAAGTGAAAGAGATATGTGAGGAGTATGATGAAAAAGGTATAGAGAAAGATGAATTTATGCTAGAGATTGATGATGGGAAATCTAGATCATGTATTGATGAAAGCTTAAAGGATTCTGTAGAGAAAGTACTATTTACAAGAAATGATAAAATCCAAGAAGAAACTGATGAGTCAGAGGAAACATTGAAAATGAAAAAATATACATCTAATAAAATGCATTATGAGAATTTTTCCAATAAACATGATATTAAGAGGGAATTAAATCTGTAGGAAAACTAGCAAAAGACACATCGATAGGTGAGAATAAGAAAAATCCTGCTACATCCCTAATATCGTATGATAAGAAAGACAGGAAGATGCTCAATTCAGTTTAGGTTGGTTTTAAAAAGAAAATTTCATTATCAACATCTAAATACGACAATATGACGTCCATTCTAAAGATAAAGAAGCCTACAACCCATTTTGAGGACCATTTGAGGTTTGATGTTGCTGTTGCAGTTCCTACAAGCCATTTTGAGAACCATTTGAGGTTTGACGTTTCTGGTGCAACGTCTTTAATAAATGAGCTAGAGTTGATGACAAAAAAGAGAGATTTTAAAAGGTCATTAGAGAGTGAAATCAATATTCATAACGATGGAGACAATATTTTGAATTTTTCTTCTTATCTTGAATAGATTAGGATACAATCACCAGATACAGGCATTATTTCAGAGCAGACCATGAGTGAACAACAGTTTGGTTAGAAAAGGAAAAACATTAAAAAAGAAATCAGAGGTTCTCGATTAGTGCCTGAAAGTGAGTTCCTAGATCATAAAAAAATAGTGATGGATAACATTGTTAGCAACTTTGAATTTTTTAAACATGGAAACACTGAAGAGAGCATTCAGGTTTCAAATTGTAAAGAAAATTTGATGTGTGAAAAAATATTTTGAAAATATTCATGAAAAATCTATTCCTAATGTCAAAGATCATGTGCTTTCTACATTTGTGACTAAATACAATGAAGTTAGGGTAGTTCCAGACACTTCTTTGCATCAAAATTCCGTTCCGAAGAAGAATATAAAGCTCTTGAAGAATCTAATTCGGGGTTATCAACTCTACCAAAGAGATCAGATAATCAAATAAAGATAAATATTCGCATAGAAGAAGAAAATGTTCTTGAAGTATTATCTGGAGTAGATCATCGAAAGAAAAGGAAACAGATCAAGGAAAGGAAACATAAACTTAACTTTGATGAACATTTTCATTCGGTAAAAAGGGAAAGAATTGAAGTTGAAGATGAAACCAAGCAAATTGTAGAAGGTTTGAATAAAGGAGGCATAGCAAGTGCCAATGACAATAATGGAGAAAATATGGAATCGGATAATGCTTGTGTGTTAAATGAATGCCATTTGAGAACTAATAATATCTCAAGTTCTAATAGTCTTGAAATTGAAGGTGATTTGCTACATGGGAAGATGTCTTCAATTTTTTTAT
Source organism: Pseudotsuga menziesii (assembly GCA_001517045.1). NCBI lineage: Eukaryota > Viridiplantae > Streptophyta > Pinopsida > Pinales > Pinaceae > Pseudotsuga > Pseudotsuga menziesii. The sequence continues at coordinate 263,891 of LPNX010604167.1, read as the reverse complement.
GGAAAGGCCTATGCATTTTCCACCAAAGGATGATAAATATTGTTTGAGAAGTATCCTACTGAGTGATGAAGTTTCCTTGCCTCCCTATAAACGACGTCACTGAGCTCAGGAAGCTATGTCGACATGTGTTTTGGAGATTTCAACTGCTTTAGTGGAGCTAGTGGCAACCGGTGTGACTAGACAGGATGATGCATACAAGATTTCTGGAGATGAAAAATATTATACTAAATGCTTTGATAATGAAAAGAAGTCAATTAAGGGAAATGAGGAATGTGTCAAAGTAGACACATTGATCCAAAAAAAATCAACATAAACATGAAGTAGTAAGAAACTTGTGGTGTCGTCAGAGTCATATCAATACTTTATAAGGTTTTCTTCAGAACCTGCTAAATGGGTAGAGGAGAAGTAGATGGATCCATGGTTTGAAGATTCAATGTCCTCTAAGAATATTGATAAATGGCATATTGGAGATAAGGATGAGATGAGTGAACATGCTAAAATGTCTACTGAATCATTGGCTGATAAAAGAATGAAAGAACAAAATATATAGAGCGTGACTGCACCAGTGCTTCCTTCTCCAAAGAACCAAGATGTTTCTATTAATTCTGTCACAGTAGTCTTGAGACAAAGCACAAAATTACAGGATATTTGGGACAAATTAGGCATGAAATGACATAATGCTACTGCAATAGGAGGTTGCAGCTCTGTATAATCAATAATGGAATAAAATCAATAATACAATGTCGTGCAGAATGCATGAATTCCAATACAATTCAAACTCAATGGAGGTCATTCAAATTGCATGGATGGGTGTAGCTTAACTGACTGTAGCCACACTGAATACACTTAGTTAACCACTAATCTAGCCATGATTGACTCTAACTGAGTCCTAACTAAATCAGAGTGCAATAAATGACTGATTCTAACAGAATGTAACTCAAATACATGTCACTGCATGTCAATCGGTAGGTGGTAGCACATCATTAACTCCATATAGCTTCGATGAAGTGAAATGCATTGATACTGGTCATTAGAAATTGTTGGAGGTGCATTAAATCACTCTAGTTTACCCAAATCAGCCCAAAATAGACAATGACATGAGGGAGGCACCTTTACAACTTAACTTAAAGTGATTTTTAGGTGAAACAACAATCATTTAGCTATTTGGTGCACTTATGACACTCATATTACCCCAGAATTGCTCCTTGATTGAAGGAGGAAGCTTAGTTAGCCTTTCTAATTGAACGAGAAGGCATAGTTGGCATCCCTAATTGAAGGAGGGCATGAGTGTGCTCATGCTGATGTCATAATGTGCTGATGATGATTCCAATTAAGTCAATAAACTCAGGATAGTGGGTAATTAGGTCACAATTGACTAAATAAAGTTTGTAAGTTGGATAATGACTCCAACACCCCCCCTTAAGCTATACTAAGGAGGAGTAAAAATACAATGCATGAAATGCTAGGGCCCAGAAACAAAGGCCATATATAGGTCACCCTATACAAAAAGTAACTCTAACAATGCTCAAAATAAAATGCTAAGTGAGGAAAGAGGGAAAACCCAGTGGGAACAAAAGCCCCCCTCAATTTGAACACTGAAGAATTAATTGATCACCTTGATGAACTCACCCCCAATAGTGAATGGAGGTAAGTGAAATTTTCTCTGTAAATATCTTGGTGAAGATATCTGCAATCTGCTCATCTATAGGGAAGTATTGAAGAACAATGGTCTTGTCATGCACCAACTCTCTGATGTAGTGGATGTGTATCCAAAATGTTTGGTCCTCTTCCTAGTAACTGGATCTGTGTAGATATTAATAACACTTTTACTATCACAAAATATGACTATGGACAAAGAACTACCAATCCCAAACTCTGAAAGAATTCCTTGCAACCAAACAGCTTGGATGCAAGCATTCACTGCTCCTCTATACTCAGCTTCTGCTGAAGACAATGAAATGGAAGCCTTATTTTTACTATACCATAAAATGGGTCCACCGCCAAACATAAATACATACCTAGAAGTGGACTTCTGATTTATGGAATCCCATGCCCAATCTGAATTAGTAAAACTGACCCACTCTAGCTCAGAATTTGCAGCATAGTGAATGTCGTAGGATCTTGTGCCATGAATGCACTGAAGGATCCTCTTGGATTCCTTCCAATGGATCTCATGAGTCTTCAACATATATCATTATACAACATTCACAGCATAAAAAATATTAGGCCGTGAATGTGTCAAGTAAAGCAAGCTACCGATCAACTGGAGGTAAATTGTGGGATCCATGGGTGGAGTTGTTTTTCCCTCTTCAAGATGATTCTTGAGAGGAAAGGGAATGGTGCAGAATTTCAATCAGAAATGTTAAACTTCACTAACAGTTCTACAATATATTTAGACTGATTTACCATTATCCCATCAAAGTCTTGTGCGATTTCGAGCCCCAAAAACTGTTTCAGCAGACCCAAATCACTCATCTCAAATGCATCATGGAGGGAAGTTTTTATGAAAGCAATGACGGAGAAAGTGTGATTTTAGTTATCAAAATATCATCAAAATATAAGACAATTATCAGAATATTACCATCATACTGCTTAAAATACACATTAGGATCAAATTTTCATCTCTCGAAGTTTTTGAAAGCAGAAAGGAATCCATCTTGGCATACCATGATCTTGGGGCTTGTTTCAACCCGTATAATGACTTCTGAAATTTGCAAACCAAAGAAGGATCTGATATATAGCCCTCAAGATGATTTATGTATATTTTCTCATGTATGTATCCATGAATAAATGCACTCTTGACATCCATATGATGCACCTCCCAGTGCTTGGATGTGGCAATGGCCAAAACTAGTCGAATAGAGTCCATCTTTGCCACCGGTGCAAAGGTCTCATGATAGTCCACTCCATGGACCTAGGAGAACCATTTTGAAACCAGAATTTCCTTATGTTTTCAGTTTTTTACATCAACAGCAACCTTTTTCCAAAACACCCACTTGCATTGAACTAATTTCCTCCCAGGTGGAAGAGAAACTAGCTCCCAAGTAGCATTTTTCTGAAGAAAATTAAACTCTTCGTCCATAGCAGCTTTCCATATCGGATCTTTCTGAGCATGGTATTAGGACTTAGGATATGAACCAATAATTAAATAACAGGTATCTTACAGCAATTAATCATGACAAGATATGGTGATACCTACTCTTTAAAAATCAGACCGGGTTCTTCTTGGATCAACAAGATTTCCAATGTTTCCCCAACGGAAGAGTGTCTTTTTGGCCCAAGTTGGGAGATGTGTTTCCACTTAAAAATATGATTATGAACCTGATATATCTTGATCACTGATATCATATATAATTTATTAAAAATCATAGCCTTCACTCCCACTTTCATCACCCAAATGATCAGCAGAACAGGAGGGAATTTCAATAGAATATTCTTCAACTAGTTCTACCTCTTGGAGAGGCTCTTCAAATCGGACACTTCTTTCAATGAAAATTTGTTTGGTTCTGATATTCATAATATTTAATCCATTAGATTCTTCTAGATATCCAATTAAAAAACATTCAATACTTTGCGGTTGCAAATCTTTTCTCTTGTCATGCGAAATTCGGGCCCATGCAGTGGAACCAAACACCCTGAAATTTAACACATCCGACTTGTGTCCAAAATAGGATTCGAAAGGAGTATTTCCTTTCATGAAAGAGTGAGGTAATATATTCTGAATGTATGAAGCAAAATTCATGGACTCATCCCATAAACTCTTTAGCCAAACTCTTGGATTCCAGCATGCAAGTGGTCATCTCCTTGAGAGCCTAATTCTTTCTCTCCGCTACATCGTTCTGCTGGGGAGTGTAGGGAATGGAGTGTTGGATATTGATCCCACTAGATGAAAATATTTGTAGTTATTAATAACTGATATATTCCATCCATTATCATATCTCAAATATTTAATCTTTCTCCCAGAGGCATTCTCAACTAGTGCTTTCAACTCAATGAATTTTTCCAAAACTTCATATTTTTTCTTGATAAAGAAAACCCAAGTGTATCTAGAAAAATAATCTATGAAGGTGATTACACACTGATATCCATTCATGGATGTGGTGGGAATAGGTATTATGATATCAGAATGAATCCGCCCCAAGATACTTGATGCACGACTTTCCTTTCCCCAATCAAACTTGTCCTCATGGTGCTTTCACACAATACAACCTTTGCAAATTCCTTTGGAAGTTTTGATTGCTATGAGGCATTCAACCATGGAATTTTTATGAATTTTATACAAGTAATTGAAGTTTAAATGACCAAATCTCTCATGCCATAGTCTACTGAACTCATTTCGATGAGTTAGAAGAGAGGTGGGATTTGCATCCGACAAAAAATGGGAAAACTCATAGGCCTTAACATGATGGTTTGCTAATCATGTTGCAACAAGTTTCCAAGATGCAATCTCAGTGATTTATACGTCATTGGGGATAAATTTTACTCTCCTAGGAACTTCAGTATGAGTCATTTTATATACGCTCAGGAGGTTGGAGGCCAAGGAGGGTACATACAGAACATCAAAAAAAGCTTCCATGTTCAAGATTTACAGTACCTTTTCCTTTCTAAATGATGGTAGAATCATCTCCCATGTGGATGGAAATGATTTTTTCAGTGTCCAGGGATGAGAAGGAATATCTGCTTGCCATCATGTGATTCAAATCTCTAGATTCTATGAGGAGAGCATTAGGCTTCAAGGTGCTTGCCATGAGAGAATGTCCTCTTTCTTGTTGGGTATCCCGATATTGATTATCTCTCTTCTGAACACTCTCTGGAATATTGATATTGTTTATCTTGAGGAGAGAAGTCATATCATTAATATTCTTCTTCATGCAGGCATGTTTAGGGTGGAATCCCTTCCCACAATAGGAACACTTGACTTTCTCTTTTCCTTGGTTTACTTTGTTCTTGTGTTTCTTTGAGCTGCAGGACTCTTCTTGCCGTTGGTTCTTTTCTTTATGCTTTGGAGCATCAAATTTATCCTTTCGATTCTTCTTCTTCCCTTTACCCTTCGAATCTTTTGGCCCCAAAGAAAAAAAAATCTTAATCTCTTGAGGATCTGAGGATCCCCATCTGTACAAGGTTTTCATGCTCGTTTGTGAGGGTCTTGATGAAGGCATCAAGAGAAGGAATTTTCCAATTTGGGGTTGTTAGCTTCCCAGTATGGAATGTTGAAACAAACACTGAATAGTACGAACTAAGCTTTGAGAGGATATCTAGGATGAGCTGATCATCATCCTTCTCAACCTTGCACTGCTTTAACTAGAGCACCAAATGTTTGAATTTTGTGAAAAATTCATTCATAGTTTTGAAGTTGTCTGCATTCGGGAAAATCAACTCATTCTCAAGCTGTTAGATTTGTAGATCATCTTGTTTATCAAACAAGGAAGCGAGATGATCCCAAAGCTCATTCAGATTCGTCAATCCCGAGATGTGGAAAAGAAGATATTTGGAGATAGAAAAGCACAAGAAACCATAAGCCTCATTCAGCTTATTCCAGTATTTTATCTTCTCTGTAGTAGCATTAGGCTCTGTTTTTGTTTTCATTGTGACCCGATAGAGTCCTTTTGAATGGAGATGAATCTCCATATCCTCCTTCCATTAGTGGTAATTGAAAGAGGTAAGAGGATCCAGAGTAGAATCCATGGAGGTGTTTTAGATAATGCAATCAAGAACCTATAAAAACCTGCAATCAACACAAAAAGGGCACCGTAAGGTCCGACAGCCTGCGCATTTCAAGTTTTAATCACACCCAACATAATTGATCAAGTAATCTTGATCAACAATTCCTTTACTTGGGTTATTAAGTGGTAAACCTTCGGCTTCTGGTGCAGTGTTGGAAATTTTGAGCTTTTTGCTCAATTTTGCATGCTAGCTCCATCAAAAATCATGTTTTTTTGAAGAATGAGATTCGTGTCGCCGTGGCTTTGATACCATATTAATTATGTCACAACAATTTTGAGACAAAGAATAGACTTACATGAGATTCAAGACAAATTAGGCATGAAATAACATAACAGTACTGCAATAGGTGGTTGCAGTTCTGTATAATAAATAATGGAATAAAATCAATAATACAATGTCATGCAAAATGCATGAATGCCAAGACAATTAGAATTCAATGGAGGTCATTTGAATTGCATGGATCATTGTAGCTTAAATGACTGTAGCCACACTGAACACACTTAGTTAACCACTAATCTAGACATGATTGACTCTAACCTAGTCCTAACTGAATCAGAGTGTAATAAATGACTGAGTCTAACTAAATGTAACTCAAGTACATGTCACTGCATGTCAATCAGTAGGTGGTAGCACATCATTAACTCCATATAGCTCCAATGAAGTGAACTGCACTGATACTGGTCATCAGAAGTTGTTGGAGGCGCATTAACTCACTCCAGTTCACCCAAATCATCCCAAAATAGATAATGACATGAGGGAGGTTCCTTCATAACTCAGCTTAACTAATTTTTAGGTGAAACAACAATCAGTTAGCTATTTGGTGCACTTATGACACTCAGATCACCCCAGAATTGCTCCCTGATTGGAAGAGGAAGCCTAGTTAGCCTCTCTGATTGAAGGAGAAGGCTTATTTGGACTCCTTGATTGAAGGAGGGTGTGGGTGAGCTCATGTTGATGTCATGGTGTGCTGATGATGATTCCAATTCAGTCAATAAATGTAGGATAGTGGGTAAGTAGGCCAAGATTGACCAAATAAAATGTGTAAGTTGGATAATGACTCCAACAGTTTCAAATTTAGCTTCAAGGAAATTCAATTCAATCAAAACACCTCCTATCAAGGCTTATGTTGCACAAAAGCGTGAGGATGAGCAATATGAATACAAGTCAAAGGGAATTAGGGTAAAAAAATATTGTGTGACCCCAACAAAGAAAAATAGTAGATGCCTTAAGAAAGATCATGGGAAGTCTGGATCAGAGAATTTTAACCAAGGGTAATTAGCTAAGAAGTTGTCTATTCACAAGCATGAGCAAGTTTCCCCTATAAAATCTGGCGTTGAACCTTCGTCAGAAAAGGTGACAGGTTCATAAAAATTTAAGGTGAAGATAAACGGTACTACAACAATGAAATTGGATGATGTGTCACTATCTATAGAGTTGCAGTTAGAAAAATAAAACAAGCTTAGACAAGTGTAAGTCTTATATTAATTTAGTTGTGTTTCAAATTACAGTTTTTTTCCTTTTGTTGTTATATTTAGATTCCCAATTTCCCACTTATTAATGTTCATATTGTCCTTCCTTTGTTTTTCTTAACATTTTGGATTATGTTACAGGTATGATGCTGCAAAAGAAGTAAAATTCAGAACTATGTCAAATAATTCTGACATTGCTACCCCATGCACATCTATGAAGAATCTTATAGCAGATGCACAAGCTAAGCGAGAACAAGCACGTTTTGCAGTTCTGCCCCATTCTGTTTCAATTGAAGAAATTCAGAATTCTATTCCATTTATTTCCAGTCCTTCACCAATCCGAGGGAGTAGTTTAGATCACAGTTCACTACTCCAACTTCACCTAGATGGTGAGGCAACTGAGGACACAAAGGAATCCATTTCCCATACAAAATCAAGAAGTCCCAGAGTTAATGTGCAGTAGTGGGGTCTCCCAAATACGATGGATGTGGAATAAAGTGAAGAAGGTAAAATAAGACTAGAGTGAAAATCAGTTGGAGGGACACTAAGTGGGGATACAGAAGCAACAATTTCCAAGGAAACTTTTGAAGGAATGCTAGAGACGATTTCAAGGACGAAGGAAAGTATTGGAAGAGCATCATGTCATGCTATTTACTGTGAAAAATATAGCCTTGCTGGTGAGGTAAGCTTGATATCTGTTATTTTCCAGTATGGTAAACAAGCAGGTCATTTCATTTTTGCTTATTGTGGTTTTTACTTTTCGAAAATTAATGATGAAAATTGTCAAGGATTAGAGTGAAGAATGAATATCTTACATGTGGATCATTTCTGCATTCATAGTGACTTATGAGAATCCTAAACATTGGATATTTTTCCATGCATTAACTTATTTGTCAATGTCTTTTTAGTTAGAACTTTTAACCTCTTACATATGGATAAGGATACTATATCAAAAGACCAAACTGTTGTCTTTAGCAAGATGCACAGTATCCCCTTCCATTCTCTACTACCCAATGGTCTCTTGTTGGCCATGGGATTTACCTATCCTCCCTAGAATTGATTGTCTTGGATTGACTGAGCACACAAAAATATAGAAAGGCTACAGGATTACACTCACATTCTAATATTATATTATGTTTTTTCTGAGTCACTCTACAATATTAGGATCTAGGTGAAACTTTGCCACCTATTATGCATGATGACTTGCATTGATTTAGAGGCCAAAGTAGGATCCCTCTGCCATGATAGATCTCATTTGTAACAAAGGTGAAAATTGATGTCCATGCATGAAGAAATTACCAAGAACAAGAAACCTCTTAATTACCTATCTTCCTATTGCATTGGTAAGGCCCAATATTTTATTTCCTACTTGAATTTACCCAAAGAAAGTATCCATATGCACCCTGCCGCAATTGCATTACAATTGGTTTCTATAGAACTTGTTGGAGTGTGTAGTACTAAGATAATGGAAATGGGCCATACATCAAATATAAAAATCCTTGATGTATGCATGAGGGGCCTTGTATCAATAGCATTTTACAGATTAGATATATATCCAAAATAAATTGTTTCAAGCTTAGAGTTGAGGTGTTTAGCCAGAGAATAAGATCATGGAACCAGCTAAAAAGTTTCGAGGGATTTCCCATGTAGTGATATTGGTTGTTTATGATGCCTCCTCTAATGTTATAGCATTGATTCAGTTGGAGATCAGATCAATTATGAATTTAGAAACTTGATCTGGGAAGTATGATGATCCTAGCTGGCCATGTATTACAGACTAAGATTGGTATTTTTCCCTTTCATTGACAGGTTTGTATAGTTGGACTACATATGTCTAAAGTAAATGCTTCAAGATTACTGTTATAGTGTTAGCTAGAGAACATACCTAAGTTACCAGGATACGGATTCATATTCGGATCCAGATATAGATTCGCTAGATTTTAAAAAACCCAAGATCCGAATATGATGGGGAAACGACAAGTACAAATAAATATAAAATATTTTTATAATAAATACAAAAGATAGAATGAAGAAACAAAAATATTTAGGAAACACAATAGTAGAACTATAAGTTATTGCCAAAAAAGAGAGTTCATGTACCATAAATGATAATTTGATAAGTTGTGATATTGATAATTTTAAAAACCATTTCAGCATGAACTTGAAGCAGGTCATAATAGAATTTTTGTGAGATACATCCACATGTCCCTATCAGCAGGGAATAAAGTGGTTTTGTTGAACGCTATGGAAAGACTACAGAACAATGTAGGTGAAGTGAGCAACAACATAGTACATAAATATAGCTTAGCCCTTGAAAACGACCTTGACCATAAAGATATATCAAATAAAAACATTGAAAGCAGACCTTGTTATTGATATATCAAAGTTCAAGAGCATATCTTGACGTAAGGACAGATCAGACCTTGAGCATGAATGGGGTTTATGCTAGCCATTAGGTGTTTAGGGTTTTTTATTTTTTTCATTAAACACTAATTTTTGGGGGGATCAATGGGTCATAGAAGCACTGGAAGTTTCAGGATCCATTTGAAAATTTTAGGAATTGTTTGTTTTTTCACAAGACACGTTGGAAAATTTCAGGATTTTTTATTTTTATTTTTCGCAGAATCTGTTTCATGGGACTAGAGTACGATTCCTTCTGCAGGGGATCCGTTTCAATGGTTTATCCTCCTCGGATACGTATAGGATCCATGGATCCATGGATCCTACACATTATGGTGGTGGATCCGGTAACACAGGAACATACTTAGAAATCTTCAGGATGGTGTAAGAAGGGAAAATTTTCTAGAAACAATGAATGACGTGGGTCTGATTTATCATACAGTCAAAGCGAGCACACTCTGAGAACTGGAAGTTGTACCTTGTTCAAGAAAGAGAGGAAGGACTGAGTTAACTCTTGGATGAGGTAGGCACATCTTTGGTTGTTTAATACAAATGTTATTTTGAAAATGGTCATTGGATGATGGTTTTGTTGCAACTTCGATGCTTTGTGTGACTATGATTGCAATGTTGGAATTATTTGTCTCATGGTTGCCACTTATGTAACTGCAGTTGATGAATTTGTTCCAAAACAATTGAAATTTGTTGAATGTGAAGGAAATTTGATTGTGCAAATTGAATTTCAAAATGTTGGAAAATTTCAAATATTAATTGTAATTTTTAGGAGAAAAATAGTTAATTAGAAAAACTTAGGTGAAATATTTTGTGAATATGAATTTCTTGAGTTTTTTTCAAAGTTTTGAGAAAATTTTTATGGATTTCATAACCTTCTTGATCATATATTGTGAACTTATACAATCTATCACAATTTTTCGACCATTAGATACTCAAAGTTGTGTATTGATCCTTTTTACCATTATAAAGGACTTTGTAAGTTAGGTTCCCAATTTCTTAAAGGGTGCTAGCTCAATGGAAGATCATCCTCCTTACAATAAGGAGGCTGGTGGTTCGATTCCTCCATTCCCTAATGATTTTATAATAACGGTTACAAACAACTAAATTAGTAAGAAAGAAAAGAGGTAAGTGACCAAACAATGGGAGATAAGTGACTAAACAAAATGGCCAAAATTGGTATATAAAACTACTAAAAAGGACTAAATTAGTGACCAAAAATTGAGAGATGCAAAACTAGGAATTAAAAAGGATGCAACAAGTAGTGCTAATGATGAAGCCAAACATGGTGTTGATATGGTAAAAAAATAAGACGTGAAACTAGGCATTAAAAAGGATGCAACACATGGCACTAATGATGAAGCCAAACATGGCATTGATATCGTATCAAAATAAGACGTTACTTTGGATGAAAACATGGCACTACATAGGAAGCAAAATATGGCGCAACAATAGAAGAAATATTTGGCGTCATTTTTGTAGCAAAACACGATGCAAAAAAGGAAGCAAAAATTGGTGCAAATTTGGAAGTGAAAATTGGCACATATTTGGAAGTAAAACATGGTGTAAAATGGGATGCTAAAGTGGTAGAAAAAATGGATGTAATATTGGATGCTAATTTGGATGCTAACATGGTGCTATTAAGGATGAAAATATGGCACTAACGGGGATGCCATTTAAGAAGCAAAAGAAGACACATGTTAGGAAGAAAAATAGGACGTTATTTAGGAAGCAAAGTTGGATGCTATTCTGGAAGAAAAAAATAGACGCTATTTTGGATGTCATAAAGGATGCTATATAGGAAGCAAAAAAGAACATTTTTTGAGATGCTTTAAGTTTTGTCCATGACACATCCCATTTATCGTCTAGTTTAACCACTCAATGTTAAAAAAAAATACACTAAAAAGGGATGCTAAATGGGACACTAATTCCAGAATTTGTTGTAGTGAACCGAAAACTAAGCCACTCTCATGTATTAAATTCGAATTACCTATCATGGATTCGAATTGCATGGATTTTTATGTCATTGCATTGCATTTTATCACTAATTCTGATTATTAATAAGCAAATATACAACTGCAACTCCTTATTCCGCTGTTTGATGTGATTTCTGAGTAAAATTGATGTATGAAATCTATTGTAAGTTTCTTTCTTGTTCCTTAGATTGTTGTGCCTCCATTTTATAGTTTCTTTAGGTAAATTTATGTGGCTTATAAATAAGTGTACTTATCTGTGATGGTTTTCGATAAGTCTCTTTGGTAATATGAGACTTCACCACATCCAATCCATGGTTAAGATCCTAATATCACATGTGTTATTCTATCTACCTTATAGAAAAAATAATTTTCAATCAAGGAAAAATCCATTATGATAGATTTCCATATAATGGAACAATGGTGCCATTTTTTAATATGCCTTTATATTTCGCTCTTTGATTGTCTCTGGCATGATATACTTATATTGAATAACAACAAACCATAATCTCTTGGCCACAATTAGTCTCAAGGGACACTTAGTATCTAATGCCTCGTTATAAAAATGGATATGTTTTATGCCCCATCCACCTTGATCCTATGGAAAAGAAACCTGACCCTAGCTCAACCATGCTAGAACACTCTTATATATTTCTCAAAAACTCCTTTGGGAATAAAACCAAATGCATCCAACAAACAAATATATTTTCCAATACAACCTTGACAAGAACAAGACTGTCACCATGAGATAACCATTGAAAATGCAATATATACAAATTTTTTTCCACTTTAGCAATTAGACATTTCCATTCCTTCCTACCATATGCATTTTGTTTTAGATAGAATTCCAATTAATTTAATACATCCTCTATGTTAGACCTCTAAAAGGGAATAAATAAAAGAAAAAACTTTTATCATCCTCATCTAGACCGAAGAAAGAAATTGAAGACATTTGAATATTTATCAGCATGCTAGTGGATGCCAATAAAGTTTAATATTTTCTCTAAATTTGTTTCATATTTCTAATTACCATCATAGAATAGCAAGATATTGGCTACAAAAAGAGGGTGAGACCAAGAAAAAATGTGACCAACATTTATAACTCTAAAACTCATTCATTTCTTAGCATCCAATAGATATTTAGAATCCACTCATGCTCCATAGTGTTGATTAGGTGTTCTTTTTGCATGTTTGACTATCAAACATGGATGTTTGGTTCTAGATTTTTCAAAAACATACCCATATTTGTTCATGTCTTCGTTGTTGTTGAGCACAACCAGCTCAAAATACTCAGGTTTAACCCAAAATAGATTGTTGTTACAATGTACCTTCTCCTTAAGTGTTGCACAAGGCCATTTAGATGTGGGAAAAGAGCCCATAATTGCACCAACATGTTAGGGAAGGTTTCAACCTTGAACTTACTATTGAAGGGAATAGTGTTCCAAGATAAGATGTGGTGTCTAAGACACTATTGAACCACTTAAGCATAGAGCATTATAATCAGAACATCACAATGCATGATGAGTATGGAATACATCTCATATTGTGATTTCCATGTTATACAACCCAAAGGGTCACCTATTTATAGTTTCCATATCTAACCAAATTCTAGGAAGTAAATGGGATTTGGTCCATAAATAGGGGTCGTTGGAATTAACTCTTTCCACAAAATCCATACCATCCTAAATTCTAGTCGATTGTTGTAGTTGCATCAACCATGGTCATAATTCCAACCATTCAATTGACTATTTAGTCACCCTGCCAATTCCAATCGACAACTCTTCTAATCACCTATTGCCTAACGACTTATTATCTCAGGAGTATCTATAGGTGTGATGAACCATCAAGATATTAGGTTCCAACACCCCCCTGTATCAACAAAATGCTCTAGAGATTCAAGAGGTGAAATTACATGTTATTAACACCCCTCCATAATTGCAACTTCCTAAAGCTTGATCATAGCCCAAATTTTCACAAACTTATCCTATTGTAAAGGATTCATAAATACATTAGTGACCTCGTCATCCATTATGCAATAAATAAGTGAGACAATATTCTCTTGTACCAACTAGCTCAAATAATTAACATGAAGTTAAACATGCTTCATCTTTCTATGAAAAACATGATAATAAAAAATTTAAATATCACCTTGATTATCATAGTAAATAATAATAGAGGTCTGAAAAAGAAATCCAAGCTCATAAAGAAGCTAACGAATCCAAAATACCTATATTCCTGCATTTCCAGCACCACTATACTTGGATTCTGTAGTTAAAAGAGATAATTCCTTAGGATTCTTACATGACAAAACTAGGGGTCTAGAACTCAATAAAAACACATAGCCATAAGTAGACTTTATCTCATCAATGACACCACACTATTCAGAATCATCGTACATGACTAGTGGTTCTGTATTGCAACAATACTTGATCCCATACTGATAAGTACCCTTAATATAGAAAATAATTTTCTATGTATCCTTCCAAAGACTTTCTCAATGATCCTGCATGAATCTAGAAACCACACTAACAATAAAGGAGATATTTAGTCAATTGTGAATCAAATAGATTAGGCTACCAACCAACTATTCATACCGAGTGTCATAGACTCATGGAGAGTCAAAGTCTCTTGACAACTTCTCTCTTGACTGATAAGGTGTAGCACATGACTTAAAAACATACATATTGAATCATTTCAAAAGATAGAAGGCATATTTAGGGTGAGAAAGAAATATATCATCATGCATTTGCAAAATTCATATTGAATCATTTCAAAAGATACAAGGCATATTTAGGTTGAGTAAGAAATATATCATCATGCATTTGCAAAATTTGAATGCCAAGAAAGAAATGAAAAATACCAAGGTTAGTCATCTCAAAGGTATTTATAAGTTGTTTCTTCAAACCCATAATTAAATTGACATTATTGTCAATTATGACTAAATCATCAACATACAAGGCCATAATCAATCTATCACCATGTGCATGCAATGCATAAATATTGTGGTCATATTCATGTGTGAAGCCAATATTAACAAAAAAGATCAATATTTTCATACCGATCATGAGGTGCTTATTTCAATCCATACAATGATTTATTGAGTCGAAAAATAAGGCAAGAATTTGTCATGAATCTTGGAGGTTGCTCCATATAGAATTCTTGAGTCAGATCACCATGAATAAATGCATTTTTACTATCCATATGATGAAGCTCCCATCCAAATCAATCAATAAGGGAAAGTATCAGTCAAGCAAAATTCATCTTTGCGACAGGAGAAAAGGTTTCAGTATATTCGATACCTTATTTTTTAGAAAATCCATTGGCAACCAAACACGATTTGTGGTGTTCAACAACACCATAAGAGCTAAACTTGGTATTATATACCTATCGACATTTCATGTCAATATTACTTGTAATTGAGGAACAAGTTCCCACATCTAATTCTTCTTCAAGGAATTAATTTCAACATACATAGCAGTTTCCCATTTGGGTATACCCTGAGAATCAACACATGTATCAGGATCATAGGTTTCAAGTACATGTTCCATCAAGAAAACACTTCCACATTATCTATGTCTACGTGCATGTTGACCGATACTGAGATTTCCAACATCTGATCTAGTAGATTCAATCATCTTAATATCCCATCGAGGTAAGAAGGTCGTCGATTATTCAAGTCGACTATCAACAATTAGCTAAGGTGAAGAAGTCAAACTATTGACTTCAGTAGTCACAGTAGACTGACTACTAATTGATCCATGAGAAGAATTCATACATCTAGTTGGGAATCCATATACGAGTACATACGATTCAGATGCTTCAATAATTTCAAGGATAAATTATGCATTAGACCAAAGGATAAATTCAATAGCTTACTTATTTAAGTCATCTCATCAAACTTCACACTTCTACTTAAGATGATATTTTGTTTGATAGGGTCAAACAATCTATAGGATTTCGACTCATTAGAGTACTCCATCATGATGTAGGCATGTCTCTTTGCATCAATTTTCTTTATATAGTATTTACTTATATGTGCCCATGCAACACATCCAAAGTTTTTGAGGTTTCTGAAAGAGTCATGGCAATGACAGCTCTAGCTAGAACAAGGTTCAGGAGATTATATGAGCAGTAAACAACTTTTTCCTAGAATTTCTATAGAATATATTTGGTCTGTAGTAGGAACCTGGCCATTTCTACCAAATTATGATTCTTATACTCCGTGAAATCATTTTTTTGAGGAGTGTGAGGGACATATATCTTCTAAGAGATACCATTTTATAGGATATATTCTGCATACTGTCATCTCACATATTCACCACCATTGTTTGATCTCAAACATTTAATGGATCAACCACATTGCTTCTCAGCCAATTCTCTAAAGTCCTTAACTATTTCAAAGAATTGACTCTTATTCTTAAAGAAAAAACCCCATGTATATCAAGATAAATCATCAAGAAAGGTCAAAATATACTTCACACCTACTAGTGAAGGTTTGTTCATGCAATAGAGATCACTGTGAAAAATATCTAGCCGGTCATGTGTGTTAGCACTCAGAATCGCACCCAAGATTGCAGAAGGTGGACCCTGAGGTAACATCAGAGACACTTTAGGAAAGGGAGATGGATTCTCCATTTCCAGAAAGGGATCTCTCACAGATATATAACAAGGCCAGATACAAACATGAAATGAAATTCAGATACTGTTGTGGTTGAAAAAGGGTAAGGATAGATTGGGATATGGAGTCACAATTATTAAGAAAAACAGAGAAATTTACATGGGAAATGCCTGCAAAAGAAAGATAATACTCTGGTTACAGTCAATATGTTTTTGGTTTAGTGGAAAGGAGGAAAAGATGATAGTACATTAACACAGAGAACCAGTTAGATGAATTCTGCATTAACTTTGGTAGAAACAATTCATGAATATCTGAGACGACAGATAGAGCATAACTAAGTATGAATTCTGAATTTGTCACACACTTATCTCAAATATGAAGGAAAACATAATGGAAATATTAACAAGGAGAAAATGCACATACAGAAGAGAAATCATAGTATGTAATTGAGAAATATACATGAATTTTTGCATTCAAAGTCTAGCGTCTGGCTCTACAACTTTATTAAAGACAGTTCTCAAAATTACATAACACAAACTTATCACGGGTTTCAACCATTTCTTCCTCTGTTGAGGGCATTCTTATAGTGTCTTAGACCCCCAAGACTAACCTCAAAACAGGGCCAAAATTAGTTACAAATTGAGAAACAAACTTCTAACAAACTGTAACGTGGCATATTTTCCACGGTTTACATAAAACAAAAAATAATGGGGGCAACGTACATGCTGGATTTAAAACAATAATGCGTATTCAGAATCCTGGCTCGCTTGATCATCCTACAATTGTCCATTTGATCCTCATAACGCTTAGGAATTTCCTCATTGGTGCAACTAGTATTTACTTTTTCCATAATTTTCAATTGTCTTCAATTGATCAGCAGCTGGTATCTCTAGACTGATCATCTCCTTAGCCAATACATTGAGCTCTATGTTTTCTGGATAAGAGAAATCTAGCAGCTGGGTACATGTAGCCTTGAAGTCAAACAACATTTCGAATTCTCCAGTTAATTTTTCAATCACAGTTTTACCTGACAGGGTTTGTTGCTGCATATCGTCAAACTGTCTATGATCATGTCTACAATTTATTAACCTGTCATTGCACTCCTTCTGAGACAACATTCCTCCTTTCTCTTCCTAAAAGAAAGGAATCCCTCTTTTGAATAGAGGATTAAAAATATGAATGAATATTTAACCTGATATGCATAACATCAATCTTTGCTTGAACTGTTTCCAAATGATGATATTTATTCACCACTTTTCTTTCCCATGCGATGAGCAAAAATCTATCTTGGATATTTTCTTTCTTGATGTCTTCTTCTGTTAAATTGTTCAAGAAATTGATTGCATTATTAGTTGTGTCCATGGACCTTTTTCTCAATACTTTCCTTACAATTTAAAAAAAATTCTAGCTGCTTGTGTAACAATTTATTTATCCAGAATGAAATCTAAATAGGGCATGAGCTTGCATGCTTATCCTATTAGTACATCCCAGATAAGATGTTTTGCTCCTTGTAAGGCTGCCTGGCCTAAAACTTGTTTTGCTAATTTTTTATTCCTTTCTACCAGATCCTTACACTTATCTTCCAACCTATTTCTTTCCTGTTCTTTCTTTGCAGCCATGTCTTCCAAATATTTATTTTGTTTCTTCAAGCCAATGATTTCTAAATATTTGAGACTGACCCAATACATGGATTGAGAAAGAGAATATGTACCTGATAGTATAGAAGATGAAAAAACTAACACTTCTTGTTCCTCATCCTTTTCCTTCAGTCCTTTTAGTTCCTTTTCCAAATTTGCTTGCTTTGTTTCAAAATATTTATTTTTCATCCCAGAGTCCTGCATCTCTCTCCCATTTTTTTTCCTTCTCTTCAAATATCGGCAACCTTGCCTTACAATCAATTAGTTCAGTATTTAAATCTTTCTTCTCTTTTCCAAACTCTGTCAGCTCAGAGTTTTGTATTATTTGATTAGAGGGGATTCTTAGATTCTTTTTAAGCAATTGGATTACATTTTATTTTTCCTTTAACAACTTCTGTGTGGAAGCTCCCTTATCAGCTTGACTGTAAACTACTGAAAATTCCACTTGAATCTTATTTATCTGCATTTGATGGGACTTATTTTCCACTTTCTCCTTTTTGAGCAAGTCCTCCACTCTTTTCTTGCTAGATTGTAACCTTGATACCTGCAATGTTGCATGTAACAGATCAATGTAAATGATATCTCTTGTTTCTATATGTAAATGGATCATATCAATAGTAGGAATATTCTTCAAATTCATCCTTAAGTCAGCCACTTTATTTCCTGTAGTCACTGCCAAATTTAAGGTGTCTTTAGCCTAATCCCTAACAATCACCAGGGATACATCTTGACTAGGAAATTTTCTTACTTCATCATATAACTTCATATTTTCATCAAAGGTATTTTCACCTACATATTTATATTTATGTAGCAATTCGGTTCTAGACTTGTACTTATCTACAGTTCCTTCAAGAACATTATAAGATGTGTACTCCTAGATTTCAAAGGTTGGGCCTTTGACCTTCACATTTTTCTTTTTGCCTTTAGTCTTTGCAACCCAGACAAGTTTTCTTGGCTTTTCAATCTTTAATTTCTTGGGTGTTCTGGCAGTGTCCTCCTCATCTACATCCGTGGCTTTTGGAAAATCTCTCTTATTTATCTTTTCAGAGAAACTATCCAATGGAGTGATATGGGTTGTTGTAGCAACAATAATAGAAAGATATTCTTGAGGAGGATAACCCTCTTTTGCAGGTGAAAGTGAATCCTCTTACATATCCTCAGTAACATTACTATCATTGGTATAGTCTATCCAATTTTATGCCTTAGACAGTCCTGCCACCTCAGAATGCTCAAATGGTTTGTTTTTATTTTCATTTCTCCTATCTGAGATGATATGGTGTGGGTCATAATCGACTGAAGCTTCCATTGAAAATCCCATTTCTCTGAGCATGCTTTCAATCGTTGAAAGGGCTGCTTTACTCTTAATGGTAAGAGGACCAACTGTCAATGGAAATTTGATCCCTGAAGGCTTCTTGTAGCTCATGAAATGCTCATCTTCAACTATTAGCCTTTGTCGAATCAATTCTAATGCAAACACCCCCACTCTCAAAAATTCTGGCACGCCATAAGGCTGGTGAGAAAATCCATATACCCTAATCAAAGTATTGTGTTTAGAAAGGAACCAATCCCCTACTCTTCTTTCAGGTGATAACTGCAATAACTCTTTCATTTATGGCAGGACTCTGGGCAAATTCTCTTAAAAGAAGACATTATATACTAGGGCCATAAGAAAATTCATAAAATTGCAATAATATTTACTAATCTCCTCTGTTATAACCATCTCAGGGAGTTGTAGGTTATCCTCATTGAATGTTAAAAGCATGCTCGTCAGAAAATATTGAAACCTGAAATTTCTCATCTTGTGGAAGTTTATCAACTAAGAACGAATGTTCTCAGCTAAAAACTCTTCAAATTTAAGATGTGATGACTACATGGATTGGCTCAATGGGTCAGACCCTACTTGACTGGTGCTAAGGGTGAATATTAGGCTTAATAAGGGTTCTGTGATGAATTTATTCGTATCCATACCTAAAAACTGACTTGTCAGAGTTATCAGAGACTATGTTTCTTCATTGAACAAGTTGTAATCAATGGGAAAAGGGTGATTTAACAACTGAATCTCAGGTTTTTAGCAGGTTTTGAAGAAATATTCTTTTTTTCGACTGGGGAATCTCATAGAAACTGGAGTAGATATTATTCTTTGTATTCTTTAGACGTTTGGGAAAAATCAACGGGGATTAGCAGAGTGTTTCAGATGACAATGGAGTTTATTGGACACAGTATATTAGACCCAGACGCATCCATTATTACCCCTTCGGAAGGAGATTAGTTACTGGCGCACCACTCGATGAACTATGGTAAATTAGGGGTTTGTTCAATAGAAAAATAAAAGAAATATGAACTGAATACTCCATGAGTATCAATTCCCTGGTCTTGTAGGATTTTCAATTTTCTTTTGGTTTTTTCTACATTATCATTTAGTAGGATAGTATCAAATATTTCAGAATCTTTATGTTATAAGGTATCTTCAAGATTTTGGTACTCGATATTTTGAACGTCTAAATTCTCCATTCCATCCATGCAATACTAGTCTAGCAGAGAAGTGAACCTACCAGGTTAGTTTGACTGATCGATTGGAAGGTTTTTTTTATGATGGTGTCTTCTACATAGTTCAAATGATCATTTTCCAATGGTCCAAAAAAAACAAATGGTTTGAATCCACATGCTGTCCTTTATATTATTTTATTCCTCCTATCGACTATGGATATTTTCCAATCATATAGAACTTCATCCGTAGATCTGGGACCTTTTAATCTGGTCCCTTTAATCTTGATCACGGTTACTCATGCTTTCCCGTTCCCGCTATATAACCCTTCAATATGCTCCTTTTTATATGAAAAACTCCCCAAATATGAACCGTCCATTCATGGCTTCCACTCACTTACCAAAATCCTTCTTTATCGCTCTTTGAAATGATAGAATCCTTGTCAACCTTTAATCTGAACCATACCTCATCCGAGCCGTCAAAAGGTGGGGCCATTTTAACATTTTGTTGAACACCATTCTATATTCTTTCATGCATCTCTAATTTTTGGAATGGATATCATCCATCGATCAAAAGCCACTTTACATCCCGCTGTTTAAACTGGAAAGGCCTACCAAATTTCACAGAATTTAAAAGTGATTTCCTCCATGCATGTTCAATCAACGTAATCATTTTCTACCATAGATCTATTTCCTACTTGATCTCCACGATTGAAACATTCCCTCTCTTTAAACCATTCCACTAATTTGAAATGCGATCTTCGACGAGCACGTTAGATCAGCGGAATTCACCTCCGCCGTTGATCTAAACCATTTTTGATCTTGGCCTTTGAAACTTGCGGGTGCTTAAGTGATTTTGCAAATCCAAAAAGTACTTTTCATCGTGAAATTTTGATTTGGGAAATAGATTTCCCCCTTTGATATGACCTGACCATTGATCGCCGCCATCGGAATACATCCCTTTTTACACCATTTTGTTGATCTAAACATTTTACTTCTCCTTGTTCCTACCTTCGCTAAAATTCTTGAACCTGTTCACTTAATCCTTTTGTTTCCTGCAGAAACTCATTAATATCTTCCAAGGTCGTATGATATAAAAATTTGATAGATTTTATTTCTCCTTTCACAAGTACAATCCCCTCCAACTATTTAGCACAAAACAGTGCTAACAAGTGGCTCCATCTAGGTAAGCTATCCTCCCTATGAGGTAGCAAAGAACCCGTAGACTAGGTGTCGAATCCATTGGGAGGCTCCCCATGTTTTAGACCTCAAAACTTTTTATTATTGTTGTTTCTCTAAACAAAAACAAAGAAAAAGGGAAAATGGTCACCATTCTACATATTATGGCCTTCTCTTTGGGCTTGAAATCTTATGGGATCACTATTTGTATAGCTTGAAAATAAAGAAATATATACAACTATGATATAGAAGTTTACCTCTTCCTTTCGAGTCAAATAATGCTTGAGAAACCTTCCATTTAATGGACCCCCTTCCAGCAGAGATCCATCTTGATGCTGCAGAATGAAAGAATTATATCCTATGTGTGCAACAATGATATAAGGACCCACCCACATGCGATCAAACTTCCCATGTTTCCCTTTTTCTTCGTGAGGTGCATCCCATTTCAGAACCAAATCATCAATCAAAAATTTTTCCTCCTTGACCTTCCTATGAAAATTACTCTTCATTTTTCTTGATGCATATGTACTTTACTATAGGCCTTATATCTCAACTCATTTGATTCTATAATTTTATTGATCCTTCTTTGCACATTATTTGGCTCATTCTATGGTTCCTGCAACATCCTCATGACAGACACTCCCAAGGATGTTGGAAAAACTACCTCTGCTCCATATACCAACTAGAATGGTGACATTCCAATTGCTCTTTTTGTGTTAATTCTGTCATCCCACAAACCATATTTCAGCTTTGTATGCCAGTCTCTCCTGCTATCTTCCAATAACTTCTTAATAATCCTTACCAACTCTTATTTGAAGATTTCGCTAGCCCATTACTCTATGGGTAATAGGTAGTAGAATGGTTGAGGCTAATATGATATTTATGACAAAAAATAATCATCTTCTTAGATTTGAAAGCTTATGCATTCTGTCACTATTCTCTTGGGGCACCCAAACCTAGCCAAAATGTTCTCTTCTAGAAAACCCATAATTACTGCATTAGTAGCTCTCTTGGTAGGTATTGCTTCAATCCACTTTGTAAAATAGTTTGTGGCTATCAATATCCATTTATGCTGTCCAGGAGAGGTTGGGTTTATCTCCCCAATGAAGTCTATCCCCCACTATTGAAAAGGTGCTTCTATAGATATTGGGTTGAGAGGAAGTGGAACAAGTTTCCTCTTACCATAAAAAATGTGGCATTGGTGGCACTTAGTGATCTCTTCATAAACATCAAAAAACAATGAGGGCCAGCAGAAACCAGCTCTCAAAATTTTGTTTGTTGTTACTTTCTAAGAATGGTGCCCCCCATAATATCCCTTATGAAATTCCTCTATAGTCTACCAGGCCTCATTCTCCAAACGATATATTTAATAAAATGCCACTTGGATCTTTCCAATATAGATATTCATTCAGGATACAAAACTTGGTAGATTTTAGCTTTACTGACCTTTCCCTTGTTTTGCTCAACCTTGCAGGAGCTTATAAATTTCGAAGCACATACAAAATGTCAGAATACCATGGGGATATGGATGAATCAGGCATTACCTGTACCTCTGTGTCCAGCTGGTTCAAATGACTGGTCAAGAAATTTAGTTGCAAGGAATCACAGTTGGAATTTGTCATCATATTTTACAACCCTTTACCTTAAACCAATTTGGTAGGTTTTATCTCAATGTCATATTCCAAAAACACAACCATCCATTTTTCTCTTTTACCCTCCGGATCAGGCTGTGTGAGGATGCCCTTCACCACATTACTAGGAACATAACAAATTATGTGTGAATGAAGAACATAGACCCTGAAATATTTCAGATATTTTACTAGGGCATATGCTTATTTCTCCATTATGTCATATTTCAACTCCCCATCCATTAATACTTTGCTAAAAAAGGATATAGGCTATTTAGTGTTTTGATCAAATTTCTGTAACAATACTCTAGCCATAGTGTGCTCAGAAACATAAGAAAAACTTAAAAAAACTTTGTTGAAGTCCAGAATTACTAGAATAGGGGCTTCTGTGATAGCCTGTTTTATATCCCTGAAATATCTCCTAGCATCCCCTGTCCATTTAATCTCATGGTCTTTTTTCAACATGTTGGTGATATTCATTAGTATTTCAACAAAACTGTGGATGAACCTTCTTAGAAAATTTACCTATGCGATGAAAGATTGCACTTATTTTTTTCTCCTTGGCTCTTCAACCTTCTGGATTGCTTTGATCCTCTCTATATTGATCCTTATTCCATCCTTTTAAATGACATGTCCCAACAATTTTCCTTCCTCTAACCCAAAGTTCAATTTCCTGGGGTTTAATGATATTCTATACTTCTTACATTTTCGGAAAAATTTCTCCAAGTTTCTGATATGTCCCCTATCATATCTAGAGTACACAGTAATATCATCCATATAGACAACTACGAACTTATATTTTTCCTCTGCAAAGGTAATGTCCATGGCACGCTAGAAAGTGGCTCCTGCATTCATTAGACCAAAGGGAATCTTAGCATACATGAAAGTACCCCATGGTGTAGTGAAGGAAGTCTTCTCTTGATCTTCAGGAAACATATTTATCTGATTGTACCCTGAAAAAACATCCATGTTGGAAATCCTCTCAGACCCTACCATTGTCTATAAAATGTGTTCCATCTTGGGCAAAGGATAGTTGTCTTTCAAGGAGACTCTGTTAAGATTTCTTAAATCTATACATTGTTTGATTTCACCATTCTTCTTCCTAACAAGCACTAGATTCACAACCCACTTGAAAAACCTCAGAGTTACAATGATCTTGGCATTGAACAATTTTCTGATCTCCTTCTCAATGGCGGGAAACAACTTTGGATTAACTCTTCTCAGTTTCTATCTAAAAGGTTTCTCGCCAGGTTTTATAGGGATAGTATGTTGTATGATGGAGGTATCATACTTCTTAAGATCCTCATAGATCCATGCAAATAAGTCTGTGTACTTTTTCATCAAATTGATATAATATTCTTTTTCCTTTCCAAGGAAAGCTCCTTGACAATCTTATGATCTTTGGTTTCTCTTTGGTCCCTATATTTTTATCTCCGACAACATCATCGACAGGCTTCATCTTCATATTCTTAGAGACATTGTTTTGGTCGAACAACCTCTCTAGAGGGATCGGGCCTCTGGGAATATCATTACCTTTCAACTGCACTATATCTTTCCCTCCTAGTAAATCCTTGTATTTCACGTTTTCAACAATCCCTTCTTCACTATCTTTAGCATCTTGAAAAACCTCAAGATGATCATTTTTATCATCTATTTGAGTATTTACAAACTCACCAGATAGATACAAAAATATCTTAATATGCATATCGTATTCAAATACCTGCCAGTATTTGGAATTATCTGGTATGGAAGGTCTGCTTACAATGTCAAATTTGTACATCCTTTGGCCAGCCGTGGGGGTTTTAAATTTTCCAGCAGCAACAACTAAGGAGTCAGCCACTGTGTTTTCATGTCTGGGGACTACTATAATTGTATGTTAGGTAAAATAATTACCAAACATATCCCACACTTCATTTCTATAGGCCCTCATTCTAGGATTCTTGGTTTGATAGTTGTGATTTACCTGATTTATTACTAGTTCTGAATCACCTATGACTTGTATCCTTTTGGCCCCCATATATGTCAAAGCATGCAACCCTAACAATAAAGCTTCATACTCTGCCACATTTTTAGTACAGTCAAAAGTTAACTTATAATACAGGCTTTCAAAATCCCGATGGGAGAAATAATATACACACCAGCACCTGCACCAACTTTAGCCATCGATCCATCAAAATACATGGTCCAGAGGCCTTCCTCTTTCTATTTCTTCTCTAAGGATTCTTGTTTATTTGCAAACTCTTCTTCCTCCTTCCCTTCAATAGGTGCATAAATTTCAATCTCATAGGAAGAAACATCATTAAATAAAATTGAAGATTCCAAGTTAGTATCAACATCATATATAGCATGATCGTTTGGTTTGTCTTGGATGCTAGCTACATATGGGGATCTTTTCTCACTGTACAACCTTTTACTCCCTCTAGCCATAGGAATGTTAGCATAGGACATGTCCATTTGCAGACTTCCTTTTAACTTAGAGGTCCAAGACCTTGACAGTAACACGCCAAATTTTAGGGGAATGTATGCTACAACAACATACATTACCACAGTTTTAGAGGGAATTTCTGTCAAATTCACTACCATATCCTTAATCAGTCCAAGAAATTTTACGCTTCTAGAATAAAAAGAGTACACATCTTTATAGGGTCTAGTAACTTCTAATCCCAATATTTCTACTACTCCCTTTGGCATCAAATTATGGGAGGCACCAGCGTGGCACCAGCATCCAACATGGCATTGTGCGCAACCATATCATGGAAATTTAGACTCAAGTAGAAAGGGTGGGATTCATCTTCATCTCCACTTTCAAGTTTAGACCCAAAAACAATAGTGGGAGCATCATCATTCACTTCTAAGATATCAGGTTGAAACTCTCCCTGATTCCTAACAATGGTTGTTATCTTGTCTCTATATTCTCTATTTCTTAGAAACTCATTAAAAGGGATGGGGATTTTTACTTTTGAAAGTTTTGTTTGCAGTTTGAAGGAAGAAACATTTTTTTCCACATCTGTTAGTGCTAGCTGTTTAACTTCCTTGGTCTTTTCTACTTTATCCATACGCTCTTTATGTACAACTTGTTCCTTTTGTTTTTCTTTTTTCTTATCAGTTTCCTGTTGACTACTAGAAGGATGATTTGGATTTAGCCTTCCTTTATTAACACTAACATCTCTATTTCTCAAATGAATCTTCCTTTGGACATCATCCATAGCATGTAGGTACCCCCTTTAGTACTCCTTCTAATTCTATCTCAAAATCCTTATTATCATCCTCTTGAGCGTGTCGTTTATGTTCTATTTCTATGAGGTATATATCAGAATCTAAATCATCTAAATGGAGGATTTTAACTTTGGTAGGCTCCTCTCCACCTTCACCATCAACATAGTTTTCTGGGAAAGGCGGTTGTATCTGCTGGTCATTTGGATTTCTAGGGTTTCTTAGATCCTTCTATCTAATTTGTGGGGGTTGAGGAGGATTGGGCCTTCTAAAATTAGGATTTCTGATTTGAGGTTCAACTTGTTCCCTGTTCAGTGGCCTGTTATCTATAGTCAGTTTATCCATCATTTTCTCCATTTCCTTCAATATCATCTCAAATTTTATATCACTAGGGGAGGCAGTAGCAGAAGTAGAAGGTATAAGTTCTTCCACGATTATTATTTTATCAATTTCTATTCTATGCTTCATCCTTCCACATGCCATCATGTTGGCTTCTACTTCTAATGCATCTTTAAACATGTGAGGATACTAGCTGATTTTCTATCTCTCTCAATAATAAATCAAAAACACTTTCAAAAGCATTAGCATAGTGGATTTTTGCAGCACCTACCAGAGGTTTGATATCAACAGGGATGGAGTTATATACTCTAATGAAATGACTTGAGAATTCATGGACAGACTCAAACCCCCATTTCTTGAGACTTTTATATTGAGATAATATTTGTAATGGGATATTCTCGTCATCCCACCTCTCTAAGAATGCAGCCTGGAATGCTTGGAATGTACGAATGGATCCAACATGGAAGTCCCTAAACCATTTCTTGGCTTCCCCAGTCAGGATTTGTGCAAATAGTCTCATATTAACATCTTCATAATTAACTTCTTCTAGATCAATGAAGTCATCAAACCTATCCACATGTTGTATGGCTGAGAAGTTACCTTCCCCATCATACAAGGTATTCTTTGGGAATAATTCAGAGGGAGGTCATGCAATGCAGCAGGAAGAACCAAAGGAGAAAATATTGCAACCATTAGTCTAGGTGGATTTGGAACTATAGGAGGAGCCTAGAAGGCTGGAGGGTTTTGAACAACTGGTGGGATATAAGGCTCAAAGTTTTGAAAAGTAGGTTTTCTTGCACCAGTTTTCTCAGAGCTTTGAAGGTTCTGCCAAAGACAGTCAAGAATATACGACTCTAACCCACTGGGATTCAATTTTGTGTTTTTTATGTCAGACTCTGTTTTGGACTTTAATAGTGATTTTTCAAAATTAGTTTCACACACCGAATCTTGAATGCTATGAAAATCCTCAATAGATGAATTTTCAAATTTAGGAATCTCTAATTGGTCTTTTCCTTTATTTCTAAGAAACTTATTTGGGTTATGCACACCTTGTAAGATTTTAGTTTCAGAATTACCTCATGTATGTGGCATTTTGGAAGCCAGGATTCCTTCTACAATTTTCTCAAAACCACAGTGGATTCTCCGGGGAAAATATACAACCTTATTCGATTGCAGAAATATTTGTTTGCCTATAGAGACCTTTTCCTCTTAGAATCTTTGTCATTATCCCAGGGATGATTTGCACTTTCACATCCCTATAAACAATGCCATTTTGTTAGCACTCAGAATCACACCCAAGGATGTAGAAGGTGGACCCCAAGGTATAAATAGAAACGCTTTAGGGAAGGGAGTTGTCTTCTTCATTTCCAGAGAGGGATCTCACACAGATATATAACAAGGCTAGATACAAACATGAAATGAAATTCAGATACTGTTGTGGTTGAAATAGGGTAAGGGTAGATTGGTCTATGGAGCCATAGTTATCAAGAAACACAAGGTAATATGCATGGGAAATGTCTGCAAAATAAATATAATACTTCGTTTGTGGTCAATATGTTTGTGGTCTAGTGGAAATGAGGAAAAGATGACAGTCCATAAATACAGAGCACCAGTTAGATGAATTCTTTATAAAATTTGATAGAAACAGTTTGTGAATATCTGAGACGACATACAGAGCATAACTAAGTATGAATTATGAATCTATCACACACTTATCTCATATATGAAGGAAACCATAATGGAAATATTAACCAGGAGAACATGCACATAAAGAAGAGAAATCAATGACTGTAACTAAGAAATATACATGAATTTTTGCATTCAAAGGCCAGTGTCCGGCTCAGTGACTTTATTAAAGACATATCTCAAAATTACATAACACAAAAGTCTCACAGGTTTCAACCCTTTATTCCTCTATTGAGGGAATACTTATAGTGTCTTAGACCCCAGAGACCAACCTCGAAACATGGCCAAAATTAGTTACAAATTGAGAAACAAACTTCTAAAAAGATGAATGAATTATTTAACCTGATTATGTATAACATCAATATTTTCTTGAAATTTTTCCAAATGACGATATTTATTCACCACTTTTATTGCCCATGTGATGACCAAAAATATATCCTGAATATTTGCTTGCTTGATGTCTTATTCTGTGAAATTGTTCAAGAAACTGATTGCATTATTAACTGTGTCCA
Organism: Pseudotsuga menziesii; assembly: GCA_001517045.1. Classification (NCBI taxonomy): domain Eukaryota; kingdom Viridiplantae; phylum Streptophyta; class Pinopsida; order Pinales; family Pinaceae; genus Pseudotsuga; species Pseudotsuga menziesii. The sequence goes on along the minus strand of LPNX010604167.1, from coordinate 235,020 downwards.
TGGACCTTTTGTTTAATACTTTCCTTACCATCTCAACATTTTTCTAGTTTCTTGTGTAACAATTTCTTTTGTATAGAATGAAATCTAAATAAGGCTTGAGCTTGGCTTCTTCTGCTATCGGTACATCCTAGATAAGATGTTTTTATCCTTGTAAGGATTTCTAGCTTGAAAGTTGTTTTTCCAAATTTGTTATTCCTTTCTACCATATACTTACACTTATCTTCCAACCTCTTTCTTTGTAGCCATGTCTTCCAATTTTTTTTTTTTCAAACCGGTGATTTCTAAAGCTTTGAGACTGACCTCAGACATGGCTCAAGAAAGAGAAGCTGTACCTGAGTGTATAGAAGATGAAACAACTGGAACTTGTTGTTCCTCATCCTTTTCCTTCAGTTCTTTCAGTTCCTTTTCCAACTCTTCTTACTTTGTTTCAAAAGCCTTTTCTTTTTCATCCTAGAGTCCTCCATATTTCTCCCACTGTTTTTCCTTCTCTTCAAATTTCAACAACCTTGCCTTACAATCAATTAGTTCAATATTTAAACCTTCCTTCTCTTTTTCAAACTCTGTCAGCTCAGAGGTTTGTGTGAGTTGAGTAGAGGGGATGGTTAGATTCTTTTTAAGCAATTGGATTTCATTTCCTTTTTCCTTTAACAGCTTCTATGTGGTAGCTCCCTTCTCAACCCAACTGTCAGCTACCAACTTCCACTTGAATCTTCTTTATCTACATTTGATGGGCATTATTTTCCAGTTTCTTCTTTCTGAGCAAGTCCTCCACTCTTTTTTTGCTATATTATAACCTTGATACTTGCAATGTTTCTTGTAACAGATCAGCGCAAATGATGTCTCCTATTTCTCTGTGTAAATGGATCGTATCAGTAGGAGGAATATTCTTCAAATTCATCCTCAACTCAGTTACTTTATTTCCTGTAGTCACTTCCAAATTTAAGGTGTCTTTAGCGTGATCCCTAACAGTCACCAGGGATACATCTTGACCAGGAAATTTTCTTAATTCATCATATAACTTCATCTTTTCATCAAAGGTATTTTCACCTACATCTTTATATTTATCTAGCAATTCAGTTCTAGACTTGTACTTATATGCAGTTCCTTCAGGAACATTATCAAATGTGTACTCCTAGATTTCAAAGGTTGGGAATTTGGCCTTCACATTTTTCTTTCTGCCTTTAGTCTTTGTAACCTAGACAAGTTTTCCTGTCTTTTCAATATTAAATTTCTTGGGTGTTCTGGCATTGTCCTCCTCATCTACATCCGTGTATTTTGGGAAATCCCTCCTATTTATCTTTTCAGAGAAACTAGCCAATGGAGTGATATGGGTAGCTATAGAAATAATCCTATAAATATCTTGTTGAGGAGGAGAACCCCCTTGTGCAGGTGAAAGTGAATCCTCTTGCATATCTGCACCATCATTACTATCCTTGGGATAGTCTATCCAATTTGATTCCTTCGACAGTCCTGCCAACTTAGAATGCTCAAATGGTTTGTTTTTATTTTCTTGTCTCGTATCTGAGATAATATGGTGCTGGTCATAATCGACTAAAGCTTCCATTGGTACATGGAAATTTGATCCCTGAAGGCTTCTTATAGTTTAGAAAATGCTCATATTCAACTATTAGCCTTTATCTAATCATTTCTAATGCAAACACCCTCACTGTCAAAAATGCTGGCAGGACATAAGGCTGATGAGAAAATCCATATACCCTAATCACAGTATTATGTTCAAAAAGGAACCAATCCCCTAGTACTCTTATTTCAGGTGATAACCGCAATAACTCTTTCATTTCTAGCAGGACTCTGGGAAATTTCTCTTGGAAGAAGACATTACATACTAGGGCCATAAGAAAATTCATAAAATTACAATAATATTTACTCATCTCCTCTGTTATAACCATCTCTAGGATTTTTAGTTTATCCTCATTGAATATTAAAAACATACTCATTAGAAAAGACTGAAACCTAAAATTTCTCGTCTTGTGGAAGTTTATCAGCTGAGAAGGAATGTTCTCAGCTAAAAAATCATAAAATTTAAGACGTGATGATTGCATGGACTGACTCAATGGCTCATACCCTACTTGATCGGTGATGAGGGTGAATACTAGGCTCAACAAGGGTTTTGTGACGAATTTATTCGTATTCATACCTACCAACTAACTTGCTAGGTTTATCAGAGACTGTGTTTCTTCATTGAACAAGTTGTAATCAATAGGAAATGGATGATTTAGCAACCAACTCTCAGATTTTGAGTAGGTTTTGAAGAAGGATTCTTTTTGTTCGATTGGGAACTCTCGGAAAAATTGGAGTAGGTATTCTTCTTTTTATTCTTTATATGTTTGGGATAAATCAGCGGGGATCAGTGGAGTGTTTCATATGACAAGGTATTTTGTTGGACACATGATCTTAGACCCATACGTATTCATTATTACCCCTTCCGAAGGAGATTAGTTACTGGTGCACCACTCGACGAACTCTGGGAAATTAGGGGTTTGTTCAACAGAAAAATAAAGAAATACAAACTGAATACTCCATGAGTATAAATTCCCTGGTATTGTAGTATTTTCAATTTGCTTTTGGTTGTTTCTACATTATCATTTAGTGGGATAGTATAAAATATTTTAGAATATTTATCTTCTAGTGTATCTTCAACATTCTGGTACTCAATATTTTGAACTTCTAAATCCTCCATTCTAGCCATGAAATACTAGTCTAGTAGAGAAGTGAACCTACCAGGTCAGTTTGACAGATTGACTGAAATGTTTGTCCATGGTGGCATCTTCTACATAGTTCGAATGATCGTTTTCCAACACTCTAGAAAAAACAAATGGTTTGAATCCATGTGCTGAAATTTATATTATTTTATTTCTCCTATTGACTATGCATCTTTTCCAATCAAATGGAACTTCATCCGTAGATCTAAGACCTTTTCATTTTATCCCTTTAATCTTGATCACTAGTTACTCATACTGTCCTGTTCCCACTATATCACCATTCAATATCATCCTTTTTATCTGAAAAAAACTCCCCAAATATGAACCGTCCATTCGTGGCTTCCACTCACTTACCAAAATCCTTCTTTCTCCCTCTTTGAAATGGAGGAATCCTTGTCAACCTTTAATATGGACCATACCTCATCTGGGTGATCAAAAGGTGGTTCCATTTTAACATTATGCTGAAATACAGACTTTATTCTTTTGTGCATATCTAATATCTGGAATGGATCTCAGCCATCGATGAAAATCCACTATACATCTCGTCGTTCAAACTGGAAAGGCCTGCCAAATTTTGCAGAATTTAAAAGTGATTTCCTCTGCTTCAATTAGCGGAATCATTTTTTTCCATAGATCTATTTTCGATTGGATTTCCACCGTTGAAACCTACCCTCTCTTTAAAAAATTCTTAATATTTGAAATGCGGTCTTCTACGAGCACTCTAGATCAGCGGAATTCACCTCCATCGTTGATCTAAACCATCTTCGATATTGGCCTTTGAAACTTACGGGTGTTTAAGTGATTCTGTGAATCCAAAAAGTAATTTTCATCATGCACTTTTGATTTGTAAAATAGATTTTACTCATTCATATGAACTGACCATTGATTTCCGCCATCGGACACAACCCTTTTTACACCACTTCATTGATCATTTTACTTCTTCTCGTTCCTGCCTTCGCTAAAATTCTTGAACCTGTTCACTTAAGCCTTTTGTTTCCTGCACAAACTCATTAATATCTTCCAAGGTCATATGATATAAAAATTTGATACACCTTATTTCTCCTTTCATAGGTCTAATCCCCTCCAACTATTTAGCACAAAAACAGTGCTAACAATGTTCATTGTGCACGCCATGATTTCCCTAAATCAAAGGGTGCTTGATGATGCTTTCCAAGCATACATATGTTACAAACTCCATCAAGTGGAATAGTATTTTGGAGACCAGTAACCATCATCATATTTGTACTTTGAAAGTTTAGATGATCAAGTCATTCATGCTAAATTTGACTTATGTCGTCGATTTGAGTGACAAATTCAATCTCTCCAGATCTCTTTCAAGAGATACCATTTTATATGATATATATTTTGACTATCGTCTCACATATTCACCACCATTGTTTGATCTCAAAAATTTAATGGGTCAATCACATTGCTTCTCAGCCAATGCTGTAAAATCCTTAACTATTTCAAAGAATTGACTCTTATACTTAAAGACACAAACCCATGTATATCAAGATAAATGATCAATAAAGGTCAAAATATACTTTGCACCTTCTAGTGAAGGTTTGTTCATGCAACATAGATCACTATGAACATGCTCTAGTTAGTCTTATGCATGCCATGTTTTCCTTTCTAGTCAGTCCTATGCATGCCATGATTTCCCTAAATCAAAGGGTGTTTGATGATGCTTTCTAAGAGTACATCGTTACAAAATCCATAAGGTGGAATAGTATTTGGGAGACCAATAACCATGATCATCTTCATACTTTGAAATTTTAGATGACCAAGTCATTCGTACCAAATTTGACTTCTGTCGTCGATTTTAGTGACAAGAGTAGTTGTTCTATTCATCCTAGAAATATTAATGGGAGGATCACATATCTTATAAAAATTTTATTTGGGATCCAACACCCTTGAGTAAATAGGTCCCCCCCCCAAGCCTCAAAACCTTTACAATAAAGTGATCTGACCAAAACTCAAAAGTCTTCTTTGTCTTGGTCAATTGAGAAAATGACATCAGGTTTGCACTCAGGCTAGGTACATGATAGAGATTGGATATGTGACCATGTTGGAATTAGACCTATCCATTTCTAGAAACAATGAGGGAGTACTCATCGATGACATAAATATTCTCTTTAGGAGCACCACTTAAGGAATAAAATAGAGAAGCATCATTTCCCATATGATGAGTACACCCAGAGTCCACTATCCATTTGATTTGATTGGTGCGAGCATGTAATGCATGGGAAGTGCTAATAAATAAGGTATAATTTTCATAAGGTATATTGTTTAGTTATCGAGTCCAGGAACTATTCTCAAGATGATTTACCTTCCCTTCTAAATCCTTCATCTTCTTCTAGCAGTTCTTCTCGACATGTCTTCTTCTTACAATATTTTTTTGTCAACACTGAATCTTCAGTTTTCCCTTTTGTATATTGGTTAATACATTCAAGTTGGTGATCATCTGATCTTGTTCCTTAATATTTGGCTTGGCCTTGCTTTTTAGCAAGCGATCATAGTTTTTTCCATTAATATTCCCTTGTTCAAGAAACTTCTCTTGGTATTAATCAACAGATCACAAAATGTATCAAAGGAAAAATACTTACCATCTTACTTGTGTGACATCCAATTTTCTCAAATGGAGGAACAAAATACATCATTTGATGTCTTCAAATTCATCAAAATCAACTCAATGCGTTGTCCATCCTTCTTCAAAAAATCCTTTCCACATTCAACCAATTCCAGTTGTAGCTCCTTAACACGAGCTAAATAGTCCTCGATTCGTTCAAATGAAAGAGGTTATAGAGAGATCTAATATTTCTTTATCTTCATCACTACACCTACATTTATCTTGTTTAACCGAGTCTTATGCTTGTTCTAGATGGCATCAGGACAGTCGATTCGACTTGTATGGAAGTGAATTTCTCTCGAAATGTAGGTCGTGTACTTCTTTACATCTCTGGAAAACTTGAAATTGACATATGTCGGGTCAGTAATAACAAACTTCACTAACTTCCATGGCCGTTTACTTTTCAGCAAGGTCTCTATATATGTAGTCCATATTGCATAATTATGCCCATTAAGAACAACATATTCTACCTTGGAATTCATGGTTCCGATCTAATAAATATGATCAAGGTTCGAGGAGAGGTATAAATAAAAAAATCTTTCTCTAAGAGTCAATCAACCCTAGATATGAATCAACGCAATTTGTAGACAACAGGGGTATTTCATAAACCTGACTCTGACACCATGTTAGGGAACATATTAACCTTGAACTATTAAAGAGAACGAAAATAAAAGAAGGGAATAATATTCCAAGATAAGAGGCGGTGTCTAAAGACACCATTGAAGAACTTAAGCACATATCATTATGACCAGAACATCATAATTCATAATGAGTATGGAATACATCTCATACCACAACCTCCATGTTAGACAAATCAAAGGGTTTCCTATTTATAGTTTCGATATCTAACAAAATTCCAGGAAGTAAGGGGGATCTGGCATATAAATAGGGGTCATTGGGATTAACTATTTCCATGAGATCTATAGTGTCTCAAATTTTAGTTGGTTTTTTTAGTCATGTTGACCATGGTCGTGCTGACCATTCAGTCGTCTTCTTAACTAATTGTTCAGTTACTCTACTGGCTCATGTTGATTTCTCCACTAGTCACCTATCGTCTAATGGCTGATTTTTTCTAGAATATCCAAAGGCGTCACGATGAACCATAAAGAACTTAGGCTACAACACCCCCCCCCATTAGAGCAATGTGTTAAAGATTTATGAGGTGAAATTACTTATTCTAAACACCCCCACATAAGTGTATCTTCCTTAATCTCAATATAGAGGTGTTATTAAACGATCAATAATGCCATTAAATCATCAAACTTAGTACCTAAATCTGGTTGAATAGTTTCTTAATTTGATGATTTCTCCAATTTATCATTGATTAATGGTTCCTTTATGCCCTATTCCATCAACATCATTGATTCTACCATATTCCTCTTTGGTATTGTTGGTGTTGATGTTTGTATCTTTATTTCCTACTTTCTTGATAATGAAGGTGTTTACAAGGTTACACATTCAATGGTTTCATTCGTTCTACATACCCATATCATCATGCTTCTCATCAAGGATAATTTCATGCTCTATACTCCATGCTTGACCTTTTATTACCATTTTCTTTGAGCTAANGTGTGTGTGTGTGTGTGTGTGTGTGTGTGTGTGTGTGTGTGTGTGTGTGTGTGTGTGTGTGTGTGTGTGTGTGTGTGTGTGTGTGTGTGTGTGTGCATGTGTGTGTGTGTGTTGTGTACATAATGTGAATATTTTTTATGTATCACATTTGAAATAAATGAAAATGATAAAAATTATTAATTTTATGTAACATATGTTTCTAACTATATCTTCTTTGTGTTTTTTTATTGCAGATATGGATCACAATGAAGATGTATTGAGATAAATTGTGTCTCTTAAATACGTTGGGTATATATTATATTCTTGGAATGTGCATGTGGAGGGAAGGTGCGCATGTCAGCGCTGCATCTGGGTGATCCCATCTGTCAGCGTTGCATCTGGCTATTTTTTGGAATTTAGTGTAAAAAATTGTAACTTAATCCCGATTAAGGGATTGGATTCTTTTTCCTAATCTAGGTTAACAAATTAGGGTATTGGATGTTGTTGAATACCTATATTTTTTATTGTGAGGATTCATAATGTAATGAAGAGAAAATAGGAGGTGTGGCTCCAAGGTTTTCTAGTTTTCCCGATTAAGGGTTTCTAGGGTAAATCTCTATGTTTGTGTGTGAATGTTGTGTTGTGATCTCTATTTTTCTTAAAAGAATCTGTATGATTTTCTTCTCTGCACAGGTTTAAAACTTACATGTGGTATCAGAGCTCTATTTTGGCATCACGAGGACACCTTTGTTGCTAAGGGTTCAACGTGGTTGATAGATCTTGGGTCTGCGATAAACTTGGGTTCAACAGGAGCTTTGCAGTGTTGATTTGTGCATTGAAAGAGAATGGCGAGCACTTCAAGAATTGAGATCAAGAAATTTAACGACCATAATTTTGAGCTATGGAAGCTCAAAATGGAGGATCTTCTTGTAGATCGGGAACAGTGGATTGATGTGGATTCGGGTATGAAACCCACTGCAACGTCACAAGATGATTGGGATAAATTAGAAAGATGGGTGAGGATTACAATACAATTGTGCTTATTGGAATTTCTGTTGTTGAATGTATTTGGTGAAGATAGTGCAGTAAATCTTTGGGAAAAACTAGGGAGTTTGTATCAATCAAAATCCCTTGTGAACAATTTGATTCTACAAAATAAGTTGTTTCACCTCAGAATGGATGAGAATGACACTTTAGAAAAGCATTTGAATGTCTACAATACTTTGGTAAGTCATATAAACTTTGTTGGTATTAGAATGGCTAAAGAAGATAAATGTATTACATTATTCTGTTCTTTGTCAGATTCTTGGGACAACCTAATTGTTGCAATAGGTAGTGCTAGCTAGGTGACCTTAAATTTTAATGAAATTGTATCATCCTTACTATCAGAAGAGATGAGGAAAACCATGGATAATCATAATGTGTATGTTTTGTTTGTGAGAGGTCACCCCCAGGAGAGAAACAAAATTAAAGGATATGGGGGAGATCTAAATATACAGGTATATCTAAATCCATAGGAAAATGAATAAGGAAGTGTTGGAAATGCGGTAAATTCAGGCACCATAAAAAGGATTGCAGGTCTAAGAATGTTGAGAAAGTAAAGGGATATGAGGATATCCCTTCCACAGAGGAAAATAAATCCTCAAAAGAAGGAGGGGATGTGTACCTAGCTTCCATGGGTAATCATTCATAACGTGATATATGGTTTATTGAATCAGATGCAACATGTCATATGACACCTCATAGGGAGTGGTTCTGTGAATATGAAAAGTACAATGGAGGATATGTGTACTTGGGAGATTATTCCCCAGCCAGTATCATTGGGCATGGTAGAGTCAAGCTAAGACTAAAGGATGGAAGGATTAGAAATCTACATGGAGTGATACATGTTCCAAATCTAGAAAGAAACTTAATATCTATTGGAAAGATGGATGTTGCAGGTGTAAAGACTGTGTGTGGAGATGGTAGTTGCAAAGTGGTTCGAGGATCAATGGTATTGATGAGGGAAGTTTGGCATGGAACTTTGTACAAACTATTGGGAAAAAAAATCATTGATGAATGTAACATTTTTGTTGTGCTTAAGGAAGGAGGTAAAGATGACAAAAACCTAACTGCATCAGGAGGAAATACAATGCTATGGAATCAAAGATTGGGGCATACCACAGAAAATGGACTTTGAGCATTACAAGGAAAAGGTACGGTTGAATGTATGACTGATTGCACTCTGGATTTTAATTTCTGTGAACATTGCATATATGTAAAACAAAATTGAGTAATATTTTCATCTAGTGCTACAAGAGCAAAGGGAATTCTAGAGTCCATCATCAATTCTATCATTAAAACCACCAATTGTGTGTGCATCATACATTCCCAACAATGGAGGTCAATTAATACATAGTGATGTGTTTGGACATGTTCTTGTTCCATCACTAGGAAAAATGTGTATTATGTTTCATTTATATATGATTTCTCAAGGAACATATGGATCTATTCCTTCGAAAAAAATCTGAAGTATTTGTGAAGTTTAAAGAATTTAAGGCTCTTGTAGAAAATCAGTCAGAAAAGAAAATAAAGGTGTTGAGGATATATAATGGTGGAGAGTTCCATGGGAAGGAATTTGAGTACTTTTGTAAGAAGTGTGGTATAGAAAGGAAAAAGAATAATCCATACACACCTCAACAGAATGGAGTTGCTAAGAGGATGAATAGGAAGTTGATGGAAAAGGAAAGGAGCATGCTAAGAAGTGTTGGGATAGGAAACGAATTTTGGGTGGAAGTAGTGGAGACATCATGTTACTTGGTAAGCCAATCACCCACATCAGCATTGATTGACAAAACTTTACAAGAGGTAAGGACTGGTAAGAAACCCTCTATTAAGCATCTGACATTTTTTGGTAAGAAACCCTACATTTTCCAAAGGAGAAAAGGAGCAACTTGGATAAAAAGATGAGAAGTGTATCTTTATTGTATATAAAGATGGTATGAAAGTTTATAAGCTTTGGAATACTATAACTAAGAATATTATTATTTACAGTCGAGATGTTCCGTTTCAAGAGGTCAAAGAAGTCCCCAGATAGGAAGTGAATCCAATGGAAAAGGAACCAGAAAAAATAGAATTTGAGTTAGAAGGCGAAGAATATGACTCAATAGAAGAAGATGAATCAGAATATGAAGGTCCTCATACTCCAGTTGTGAGGAGATCATCTCGAGAAATAAGGAAAATAGAAAGGTATTCCCCTCTTGATTTTTGCTCTCATTTTGCAATGTCTATTACTGATGATGATCCTATAAATATGAAGGAAGTTGTTGATTCAGAGGATAACGATCTCTGGAAAAAGGCTATGGTTGAAGAAATGGATTCCTTAGACAAAAATGAAGCTTGGAATCTAGTCTAGTTACCATATGGAAGAAAATCCTTTGGGAGAAAATGACTATTTAAAAAGAAGTTGAATGCAGAAGGTAAAGTGGAGAAGCACAAATCCCGCTTGGTAGCAAAGGGATATTCTCAGGTAGAGGAAATTGATTTTGGTGAAATATTTTCTCCAGTTGGAAAATTAACTTCTATTAAATTTCTTCTTTTTATTACTGTTGCTTTTGATCTTGAAGTAGAGCAGATGGATGTGAAGACAAAATTCTTACATGTGGATCTGGAAGAATAAATATACATGAAACAACCATAAGGGTTCATAGTAAAGGGAAAGAATGAGTTGGTATGTAAACTAAAGAAGTTCCTTTATGGTCTAAAGCAATCTCCAAGGATGTGGTACCAAAAGTTTGACACATACATACTTGGATTGGGGTTTGTGAGAATAAAAGCTGATCATTCTAAACAAGTTGGTGCTCACTTCATTAACATAGTACTGTATGTTGATGACATGTTTCTGATTGGAAACAACAAAGATGTTATAAAGGAGGTGAAGTCTCAACTATCCTCCAAATTTGATTTGAAAGATCTCGATGCTACAGACTTCATTATGGGAATGGAGATAAGAAGAGATCGCGCAAAGAAGATGATCAATTTAAATAAAAAAAATATGTTGAGATGGTACTACAGATATTTAACATACAAGAAAGTAAGTCAGTCAAGGTTCATATTCTTGTAGGTGTAAAGTTATCTGTAGAGCAGTGTCCCAAGACACAGGAAGAAGAAGAAGACATGTCATGAGTTCCATATGCCAGTGTAGTTGGTAGTTTGATGTATGCAATGATATGTACAAGACCCAAAAATTTCTCATGCAGTGGGAGTTTTGAGCAGATATATGCCAAAACTAGGAAAGGAGCATTGGAAAACTGTAAAGGGGGTCTTCAGATATTTGTGTGGCACCACATATTATGCAATCTACTACTAAGGAAGACCTGGACCAAAAGATTTATAAATGTACATATATTTTTTGGTTTAGACTGGCCTGGAGATATTGATCAGAGAAGATATACAAGTGGGTATGTTTTTAACCTTTGGATGAGCTATCAGTTGAATGAGCAAGAGACAATATGTAGTTTCACTCTCCACTATAGAATCTGAATACATGGCAGCCACTCATGCAAGCAAAGAAGTTGTGTGGTTGCAAAGATTGTGTTCAGGTATTGGGTTTGTTGAAAAAGATGTAAGGTTAGATTGTGATAGCTAAAGTGCAATCCTCCCAGCAAAGAACCCAGCTTATCATGCTAAGAAAAAGAATATTGATGTGTAATATCACTTTGTGAGAGATATGGTTGAAGACAAGAAGGTGCTGCTGGAAAAGGTTGACACCGTAAAAAATGTTGCAGACTCATTAACAAAGTTTATTAGTACAAATAATTTCTCTTGGTGTAGAGAATCTATGGGCATTTCTTCTCTAAACCTATCTCTTTATGAGTACATGACTCATTGCTATGCAAAGGAAATGATAAGTGCGAGAATGTTGGGTATATGTTATATTCTTTGCATGTGCGCATGGAGGGAAGGTGTGCATGTCAGTGTTGCATCTAGGCGATTTCAAAATTTTTGGTTGTTTTTGGATTTTTTTGTAAAAATGTGTAAATTAATCTTAGTTAAGGGATTGGAGTCTTTTTCCTAATCTGGGTTAACAAATTAGGGTATTGGATACTGTTGAATACCTATATTGTGTATTGTGAGGATTCATAATGTAATGAAAAGAAAATAGGATGTGTGGCTACGGGGTTTTCTGGTTTTCTCGATTAAGGGTTTCCAGGGTAAATCTTTGTGTTTATGTGTGAATGTTGTGTTGTGATATCTATTTTTCTTAAAATAATCTGTATACTTTGCTTCTCTACACAGGTTTAAAAACTTACAAAATCCATTAGCACTATATTTATGGGTGGAGACCCAATTTGACACTCTCTTGTCTATACCATTGATTCCATTATCGACACAATCATACATGCTAATGGGTAACTCTATAGCATTTCCTCTTTTTGAGGGAGGAAAAATGAAAGTATGTTGATGGCTTAGAACACTATGCCATAAAAAGACTAAAGATACATATTTTCCTTATTTAGAGACCCTAGAATAGTTGAAGTCTTAAACACTAACCGTCCCCACATTTCAATTGAATGGTGTACCCACCAACCATTCATTGATAACTAGATGGATAGTTGGTACATGGTGTTCGATGTCCCCTCCCAACAACAATATGGAAGTCCATTTTTAATTCCTTAGGAAGATGTATGCAAAGTTTGTGTTGGGGAAGCATATAAACTATTTCCATTGTTTGTCATTCTAGAGTGTTGGGTTGGGGATTCCAAAAACCAATAGGGTGTGAGACATAGAGATTCCAATTTCATATCCCCTCCACCATGTAGGCCACTTCTGAGGGTGGAATTCCCACCTATACAACGATTGCTTCCTGATACACATGATGCATTGCTACATTTGACACATACCATGGGTCATCATGCCACCTTTGTTGTGGGAATTTTCCAAATAGAGACAATGTATACTAATCATAAAATACTATCAGCTACAGGTTAGGAAGGACCATCAACTACTAGAAAGGGAGGACCATCCACTCCAAGAGCTCCTTCCCATTATTTCACTTCGTGTGGCTATGTATGGTATATCCTTTAACATGTGGGTTTTTGTTTCTTATGGTTCATAGATATAGATATTGTTTTCTCATATTTTTATGTTATTAACTTGTAGTTTCTTGGTTAATGTCCCTTAGGGGAGGATATTGATCATGCTTCCATTTTAGACACTTTGGTGCCTGAGTTCACATGCATATATCAACTACATGTATATATTTTGAACATGTTACATTATTAGTTGATGTTAGGTTTGTAATAAATGCATATATTTGACTATTTGAGAACTCGATACTTATAACCATTGTGAGAGGAGAAACGTCAAGTGGCCCCCACCGTAGAGACTTCAGTTCCCGAGTTTACAAGCAAAAATCAACAAGAGGTATCTTTTTTTAACATGTTACATTGTTAGTTTATGTTAGTTTTGAAATAAATGCATCTATTTGGCTATTTGAGCACTCAGTATTTGCAGTGATTGAGAGAGGAAAGCAGTTAGGTTCCCCCAACCATTGAGACTTCAGTGCCTAAGTTCACAGGAAGTACTCAACAAGAGGTATATTTTTTGAACATGTTACATTGTTAGGTGATGTTAGTTTTGTAATAAATTCTTCTATTTGACTATTTGAGCACTCGATGTTTGCAGACGTTTAGAGAGGAGAGTCATGTGTATGCTAATCGGTCCACTCCTCGAAATATGGGGGAAATACATAGAGATAGGTAATTTTCTTAACCTTAAATTATAGATATTTGTTTTTAACACGTACATTTCACCACACATGTTTAACCATTTCTCTAATGTCTTAATGAATTCATGTATGTTTATATTTATTCCTAGAGATCCCTCTTCTTGGGACTTGACAAGATTAGTGGAGAAATTAGGCATTGTTGTATCAGAGATGGAAGCATCTCACATAGAGATAACTATTTTAAAATTTGTACCATGTTAATTCAAGTGCTTGATCATCGATTCAAGCATATAACATCTAACTAATTGGTTTCTCATAGCCATTGTCAATAGACAAGCCTTATCCCTCAAGTTTAGTTGTTGATGTTGTTGATATGGATGTTCATCCAACAACACCACCTCCTACCCAAGGAGGTGGATATCCTAGTCTAGAGTTAGTCTTTATGATAAGAAATATTCATCTAATATATATTAGTATATTAATGAGTTCAAATGTTTTATTCAATTCAGTCAATGTTGTTCATAATTGGTATATAAAATGATTGGTTATCTATAATGTTTACAGACGATGATTCAAGACAGGAGATCCTTGAGGTGGAGGTCAAGGAAGTAATCCATACCTCATATGGACACGGTGAGTGTTTAATAAAAACTAGTGATTGTAACACCTCGGTTTTGACCCTGTTGCATTAGACGTATATGATGTATATATTGTAAATGATCATGGCGTGAAGCTAAAGGCTAAGGCCCCACCATTGATTGGTTATGCTATGGTTCGGATTAAATTGTCACCAATGGTATATCAAGGCATGCAACATACATATCAAGTTTTGTCATCATGTAAATATGCATCTTTAATTAAAAATAACCTGACCAGCTATGTTCGCGGCAACTAAATTGAGAAGGGGCATGATTTTCACAAGGATAAGGGTGGGGGATGTCAAACCTTGGGCATTGAGGGAAAAAGCCATGTGTCATATTTCCTTGTTTTACTCCAACCACCACCATTAAGAACTGCTGATGTTAGTTGGGGCAGTTATGGCTGGGAGTGGAGTGTGGCAGGACTGTCAGTCCTTGCCCACACGCACACTCCACCAGCGGATGGAACCTCACGTTGGGCAGAGGAATAACTACTACGCATTCTCGCTATTGTCTATTCATCCACGCGCATAGGAGGAGCTGTTCATCCTCACGCAGGGACCATTGTCTGTTCATTATTCTCACGCACAGGATTTTTCCTGGTTTTTACTACACAGTTTTCCTCTACGGATTTTGTGGATGGTGTGGGTGGATACTTTCCTTACAGACTGATTGTGGGTTTGTGGTGGTCTCCCTTACGTTGTGTTTTCTATGGTCTTCTTTACATTTTGGGGATGGGAGTCTGTTCATTTTCACACATAGAAATATACTCTGTTTGATCTCACGCAGTCAGGAGGGGAGCCGATTATCGGTTGTCATTCACATTTTTCCACAGAGTGGAATCGGGTGTGTTTTCCCTCTGTATTTTGGGGATCTGGTGCCAGTTTCCTTCACGCACAGGCTAAGAGTATGTATTTTCTTCCCTAGTTCGATATGTGTAAGTCTTTTCTACTTGCTTAGTTGTCCACGACAGACTGCTGTCTTTCCTCATGTTGTGATTGCGTTTGCTGTTGCATTTGGGACTGTTGTAATTCGCTTGGGGGTCGTTTTGGCCACGATAGGGCCAAGAATGACTCAGGAGACGTTTTCCCTGTTTAAGCTGTGAGAGTTGATTAATTGCATGCGTGCATTGGTTGGTCTTCAGACTGTGTTGGGAGCAGGGATAGGGGATTGGTTTGCTTGATAAACCTGGTGTGTTTGGAAACCACACAGATAGAGCTAGAGGGCTGGCTTTCTTCTCCACAACCCCTGAATAGCACTGGAAGGGAATGCAAGGCCTAAGGGACTATGCATCAGAGAAGGGACTGATTCCTTGTGTTGGGTGTGTGTGGGTGTCTTTGAAGTCAGGCTAGTTCTGGTGTAGGTGTTTCTAGCTCTGTAATGGGCTCACCATCTTAGCATTTAGCCTTCCCAACTCCTTGATGGCCTGATAAACCCAACTGTGTTGGCTTGGCTGTGTTTTGTGTAACCTTGGCTATGTGTAATCCTGCTTGTTCCCTATTCCTTGGAGAATCATGCCCAGCTCGGGGGTGGCAGTGTTGTTGAGAGATTAAGGAGCACGCTGGCCTATGGTTGGGTGGAACGTTGCAGCGACGTAGCTGGTTGCGGAACGAATTCTTACAAGATAAGTAACCTTGTCTATTTTACTTCTGCAACCCTATTTACTGTTAATGATTATGATGAACATGTTGAATGAATGCTTGTATGAACGTATGTTTGCTTCCGCTATGTATGATAAATAATTGCATCTGTGTATGTTCCACTTCAATGCATCTTGTTTTCAACATTCTGTTTCAGCATTTTTATGAATTCACATGTTCATGGGGCTCTCATCCCGGATGGTTAACGCCATGGTAGCGTCCTCTTCGTCGGTCAGAGGGTTGGGGACGTTACAGTGATTAGTAAGTGATTTTTTGAGTTTGCATTAAAATTGTTGAAATCAATCTCATAGTTGATCGCTAGAATTGTTCTTTGGCTTGCAAACTCAAGAGATGAAATGGATACTATATGTAGGCATGTTTGACTTACAT
>LPNX010604167.1:174090-218077 GCA_001517045.1 Pseudotsuga menziesii | reverse complement strand
TATATAATGGAAGCCACATGCCATATGTATATATTGTACTTAAAGTATTTCAGCTATATATAAAATCTACATTGATGTGTAGTATTTGTGCAAGTATTGTGTATTTTGTATTTCGACGCTACTTTGATGTTGTATTCTAAAGTATTTAAGTGACACGCATGGAATCTTGCATATTGTTACGACCCCCAAATACTTCATTTATTATTCGTTAAAACTCACTTCTATGTGACCATATATTTATTTTTCACAATAATAAGAATGTAGTATATACAAAGGGAATGTTTTGGTCACAATATACACTTTGTAATGGGAATTCATGAAAAGGTAAAACTGATTCACTACATACAATATATACACAATGAATTCAAGTATGTTAATCATGATACAACTAATTTGGTAAACCAAATTAGTGGATAATATAATTTGGTTGGTTCTTTAAAGCAACATACACATCCAAAATATCCACTTGTTGAAGGATTAGATACCTAAAGGCCTAAAATAAGTCTCGCAAAGAATACCTACCCATTATCAGCCTACGAAACATCTCTACTAGCCATACTTATCATAACATCCTGCAATACATCCATCAGTCCAAGGTATAATTCATAAAGTACATCCTCATGAATGACATGGCATGGCTTCATCTCAAGGCATAATATGGAATCAATTGTTGGAATCACATCGTTGATCACATCTGCATGCACTGAACTTCGAGTCTCAGCAAAAAATATGGGAAAAAATCCCCATACATTAAATGGTATAAGAGGATTACCAATTATTGTCATAAATCGTGGAAATTTAGATAATCTAAGGTTGTATCTAGCATCTTATTTTAGGATAAATTTCTGAGCGTGGGAAGTAACTTAACCCCGACACTAAATATATCTAAATAGGCATGGAATGTCGTGCATATCGACATTGGAAGCACTAAGACCTTAATTCCTATGTATTGTGTTTGTTTCTTAGTTTTGGTTTTGTTCTTAAATGTGGAAAGTGCCATGTTGGACTATTAGATTTTTTAATATTAGTGGATTTGAATGTAAGTAGTGCATGGATTAGGTTCGAATTCAACAACTTTGTGATTGTTAGGTCCCAAGTTTTCCACTATATTTTAACACAATTACCTAGAAAATGTAAATAGTCACACACAAAAATGAAGAGTAAAAGTACAAAAGGAGATTGCTAGAGTACCAAATTGTGGTAGTTGACTGTTGGAAGTGAGGTGGGGATAAGTGGCGTGTTAAAAGAGATTTGCAAAAAAAAAATAAGTGTAAAATTACAAAATATAATTATAAATGAAATGACTATTGCATTTTAAAAAACATTAGTGTTTTGCATGTGGTATTGCATACTAAGGTTGTTGACCCCATCGATGTTTATAATTATTAGGGACTTTAGATAATGAGGGAACATAACATGAAATATTGGAATTTTAGATAATGGGATATTGAAATATTATATAATGAGGGAACATAGAGGACTTCATGGCCTATCATTTTCTCCATTCAAGGTATCACTTCATCAATATGGTTTGGTAGAGGTTTGTAACACAACCCTAGTGATTATTTTTCATTGAACCAATCTTGATCTTTGATAGCGACTTTCAAGAAACAATTAGGCTTTCAACCGTAGTGAATATCATTTCAACTCCCCTTTTATTCACTATTTGGAAGTTGTTTTGAATTGTTGGCATTGAGTTTGCAGCTTAGATTTTACTCTTTCACATCCTTTGGTTCGAAGTAGTTTTTTATGGTCATCTTACATTACTTTGATGAAGTAATTGTTTTTCTAGTTCATGTATTTGTCTATTGTTGCAACAAGTCTTCATATGTGAAATTGTGATTTATTTCAACCTTAGAATAAATTCTAAGAAATAAATCTTTTAATGATTTTTATGTTGAAACAAAGGATTTCATACCTAAAAAATATAGCAACTGTTTTAAAAATAAAATTCCTAATATCAATGTCTTTTAAGAGAGTAGTGTGGTCGATATTTCTCTCACCAACAAGTTATACATTCTTGTTAAACATCATAACACTCAACATCCACAAAATATTGTTATTAACATGCATACACTCAAATATTGTTATTAGTCACACATGACCAATACAACTATGCCAATAATCATTTTTAGTGAAAATGAGAAAAACCCTCGATTATGAGATCCATTAACAAGATGAACACTAGGAGACATACCCATGGGAGAGAGTTTCCCCTAAATATAATGCATTATCATGAGTCTATCAAACTTGGTGGTTTGTTGGTATAAGCCATGGTCATCACTTTATGGCGAGTTGCAACTCACCTTCTTAAGCCTTTTAAGGACACTTGGTGAATCTGTCACTACGACATAAGAAACAAACTGAGCAATAGATTTGATTTCTATAAGATCTTGCTTGTGTTTTCTTTTTAAGATATAACATCACGAGTCATTCTCTAAGACAATATTGTGTGCATTCAGGATTGGGGCTTGTTTGTTGAGGTAGGGATCTTGAGTTGGACTCATGAACTTGGAGAAGAATATTGAGTTGGACTTAAGAATGACTAAGCCTTCCATATAAAGGTTATTCCTCATGTGTTGAGGTGAATTCTTTGATTTATCAAAGTGATGATGTTGTAAGATCTTGTTGGACAAGGCTCCAAACTTATTTATGAAGTTATATTCTCATGTGGACCTCTAGTTACAGTAGGTACCCATGTGGTGAACCTCCAGTTATAATAGGTACCTATGCGGTGGACCTCCAATTATAGTAGGTACCCATGCGATGGACCTCCAATTATATAGGTAAACGATTTGTAGGTTGAAGCATTAATGTTGTGTGATGTATTACTCACCATGGTTACTAATTTCTATTAAGTCTCTGTTGCAACTGCAACATTTTCCCAAAATTCTAAAAAAATTTGGACCCTCCTTTACTTTGAATAAGTTGGTTTTCTTCCTGGTTTCAGTCTGATGACTTTTGATTTATGGATTTTGGAACGTTTTCCAGCTCTTTGGATTGCTGCCAATCGATCTGTTTTTTCTTCTTTAATGCTTGAAATAATCCCATCCTTGATCGAGCTCATCATTGTTTTTGCATATCTTTCAAAAACTTTTGAACCGGGAGTTAAGTTATTGGATTTTCCACCGTTTCGGGTAGTTTTTTTATTCTTCATCGGAAGGGTTTAGTTCTCCCTCGTCCGACGTCATGGAAAGATCTTCACTCCAGGCGTCCGTCGTTGCGGATCATGTTGGGATTTGACTTTATCTTACCCTCCAATCTGCGCTTTGAGTTGTCGTCCGACTGTGTATTGGAGGCTGTTTGCTTCGTGCTGTCCGCCGCTGCGGATGGAGTGCAACTTATGAACGCCGACCGTTACGGAGGAATCCCAGTTGTCTGTCTCTGATCTCGGTCCTCACCGACGCCCGATCTTTGTTGATTCACGCATTCTATTAGCCGTTGCAGGTGAGTTTGTGCTGGGGACTGCCCGCCGTTGTGGAAGGTCTGGGGTTCTAGCCGCCCGACTCAGATTTGGTTTCGCGGCCGATTTAGAGCTCTCGCGCATGCGACTCTTTTATATATACAAGGGGTGATTTGGAATATGGTATTATTTTATTTTGGCTCGAGCTGTCATTGTCCTCTCCGCATGGTCGAACCCTCGAACTCCGTGGACTATCGTGCTGGTGCTTGCATCCAGGTGTCAGTTGGAAGCTCAACCATCCTCGCCTCATCAGCTGCGCAGCAATGCCAGGTAGGCTCGTTATTGCCCTACCTAGTGCTATTCAAGGTTTTGATTGGGTGATGTTTGCTGCGGTTGGGGGTATTACTAGGGTTGTGTACACATTTCCCGTTCTGCCTGCATATGAAGTTTACCCCGCGACTAGGTGCCATACTCGTTTTTTTTGTGTTTTGCGCCCGCGTATTGAGATTTTTCCGGTTCAGTTAACTGTTTGTGGCTAGGAGGGGCGTTTTCTTTTTTTTAAAAGCCTGCGTATTATCTTTTGACCCCGGCTGTATTATTTCGCCTAGCGCAGTGGATGAAGGCAAGGTACAGGCAGCCGTTATGCCGCCTGCATCTGGTTTTCCTTACGATGATGAAGCCCAGAGAGGTTTTGCGGTGGTTTTCTTGCGGTCGAATGTTTCCTCCACTGGCGTTTTTTTTGTTTACCTGTTTTCGAACCCCGCTTTTTCGCCCGCGCTGTCCCGCGTAGTCCGTCAATCTCGGCTGTCTGAAACCCTAGGTGTTTATGAGGGCTGTGTCGCTAAAGTGTTTGCAATTTGAGGATGTCGTGGATTGTGGCTCTGGTGAGAGCGCTGTGTGCAATTTTTTTTTTTATTGATGCCTACAGTATCTAGCCGCACCGATGTAACTATCTTTCCGTGAGCTGCATAGGCTATTGCCGTTTTTACCCTTGATAAAGCCATGTCCTCGAAATGTTTGATTTTGGGAAGGATACATTTGCACCTTGCGTTTAAGATTCATACTTGTGCTTTATGAGTTGTTATCATGAAGGAAATGGCATACTGTGAAAGAATGTAGATTTAATGCCAGCCAAATTATGATTGGTCAAGTTTAGTATCATACAGCAGAAGGACATTGTTCATTATATTGCACAGGAATGAGTCTGTTCATGCTAGTAGTTCTGATAATCAAGGCAGTGTGGGGTTGTGCATACATGCATTGGTTTCTCTGCCTGCTTTCACATTAAGTACATAAAATGGCACTGTGTATATGAATGTAAATTTATTATGCGATGTTGTGGATATCATACAAAAGGCTTTGCATCATATAGACAAAAGCACGAAGTAGTGTGCGTTTGATGAGTCAAATATGCAAACTTATATTATAGTTTCATCATTCAGTTGCAGCCATAATGTACATAGATAGAACAAAGTGCTACACTCTGTCAGGTAAATGTATGCACTTAAATGCCTTGATACTACAATGTTATATATGGCAGGAAGAAGCCGAACTTACAATGTCCAAAAGGCAGAAAAAGAAGGCCCCTATGGTCGAAGAACAATCAGCAATAGAGGTCGTCACATAGATAGAATATATATATGAGGACACCCATTGTGTCTCTGGTGTGGAGCCTGAGTATAAATGGGGTGATATATACAGACTGATTTCCCGCAAGGAAGTCCCAGACATGGGTCTCGAAGAAGAACCCATTTATGCCAACATAGAAAAATCCGCCATCATGAAGGTTCTCAGCTACCAGACCAGAGTTGTTCCCATGCTCTGATATAATGAAATGGATTTTTCCCCATACAAACAACAACACAATGCTTATAGGAAATGTCGAAGGTCACGGCTACGCTGCATTTAGCCCGGGATATGTGGCGTTGGCTTACCACTTGCCAGAACCTCAAGTATTTCTATCTAATGATTGGATGGATAACCTCAGGATGGATTTGGTGGAGACCCTGAAGAGAATGCTCTTGCCGAGAAAGCTCTATCGACACAGAACAACCGAGGATTATGATACAGCGAGTTTAAGAGCCCCTTACAGGTTTATAGCTCTGATGCTAAATAGGATCTTTGGCAGAGCCAATGGTAGACTTTTCAAATTTGAGTGGATACCCCTTATATTCCATGTGGCGACAGAAGGAACAGTCTTCAACTGGGCCAGCCTAGTATCAAGTAGTCTCTCTTCTTGCGTAGCTGCAGCCTTGGGAGGAGGAGAAGCCCGTAAAAAATCCGAATTCTATATGAGTTCAATTTTGATAGACTGCATACTATGTAACCAGCCTTTCCCCGGCCTCAAGTGTGCCTAGGACAGGGAGAGAATGCCTGTATATGCAGCTTACAAACCATTGTGCCCTCATCAGTACCACAATCACTACAAAGAGGTCTGTGAGCATTTCATTATGCCGTTGTACACGCTTATCTTTCGGAAGGAATGTAATTGCATGTCGGAAGATGCTATGCATGTGATAGAGGAACATGGAGATTACTTCTTGACAGACAATGGTATGTATCTTAGAATGTATGGAGGGTCGAAGACACCTTATCTGCTGCCAAAGTACGCAACGGATTATGTAATCCATAAAGAGGCGATCATGCAGGTGTTCATTGACGGAATTGGTCATTTCTTGTTCCAGCATAAGAAGACTGCATATCCCCCTTTACCATTCAAGTTGGGTAGCTGTAAATTCACCAATGTGAAACAAGCTGCCGAATTCATAGAGGAACTAGGGAAGTTCCATTTTGGGGAGATGCCTTTCCAGAGAAATGACACTCATGGTAAAGTAGCTGAGCACTGTAAGAAGCACAAGGTGTTTTTCGAGTACACCAATCATTTCGATAGTGAAGAATCCGTCTTCAGGAATGCCCCAAACATGACGGCACTCAGCAGAAGATTCAAACCAAAGAACCCCACCAAAGGTGGAAAAGGGGCAGAGCAAGCCAAATCTGAACAAGCCAGAGCTAAAGAAGGAGCCAAAAGGATAAGGGAGGAAGCTCAAAGGCTGGAAAAGGAAGCTGCAGAATGGATACAGAAAGGAGAAGAAGAAAAAAGAAAAGCTGCCCAAGAAGCAGCTGAAAAGGCACAAGAGGAAGCCAAAGAAACAGAAGAGGCAGCCAGACTGGCAGCTGAGGAAGCAAAAATAAAGCTAGAAGAAGAGCTCCACAAGCAGGAGGCTGAAAAGACAGAGCTGCCACAACAATCAATTGCTAAAACTTCAACAGGACAGACCCAGGAGGAGGCAAACCCCGAGGCACAAATCCTTCAGGTACCTGCTGTTAGCACTCTGGTGGCCCCTACGCTCCAGCTAATACCTTTCACTCAGAAAAAAGGAGAGGAAGTTCCCGACTTCAGCACTGTCTATTATGACAGGGCCACCAAAATAATAATGAGGAGGATGAAAAAGAATGTGGAAACGAAAGGTCTATCAGGAAAGATAGTCACAGATACTGCTGTCATGCTAGGGACGGACAAGGATCCTAGGTTCACGAAAAGAGCAGGGGTTTCCATGATTGATGCATCCGAGGACAACATAAACAAGGTGATGATTGAACTAGAGTCAATTAAGAAGACCTCTGCTCAGCTAAAAGATACACTGAGAAAAGAAAGAGATGAAGGTAATAGACTCAAGAGGAAATACGAGCAAATGCAAAGGGAACTGGAATCCTCAAAAAGTGAAGTCTATACCCTTCAAGTGGAGATGCAAGCAAAGGGAACAGCACAGGAGTCCCTAGAAAATGCACAATAGGAAGCCCAACGTCTAAAGAGTGATAAGGAGCAGTTATTGGCAAAGGTGATAGAACTGGAAGAGCAGCAGAAAGTCATCTATGAGGCCAGTGATTCACAGGTTCAAGAGCTGAAAGGGCAGCTAGCTTCTCTGACTACTGATCTGGAGGCAGCCAAGGAACAGCAAGTTGATTTGCAGCCATTTAAAGAATATATCCTGGCTCAAAAAGCTCAAATGCTACAGCTGCAGACGGCTCTGGAAGAAGAGAGATGCAAAGTTCTTCAGATGGACAGCAGGATAGAGGAGATCATAGAAACTTCCTCCTCTTTCGTAGATAGGTCCCAAGATGTTCTTGAGGTCTTGAAATACAGAATGGAAAGACCAGAAGATGATGCTGAGGTTCCAAAAGGGCTGCCAGTGAAGGACCATCAAACCCTCAGGAAATATCACAGCCTAGTAGAGTTTGCCATCAGCACTGCTGAAGACTTTAAGAAGGTTGTCCGAAGGACACAGGTAGCATGCTCAGAATATTTTAAAAGGTTCCTTAATGCATACAACCGCTGCCAGACAGAGGCCGAGCTTAGGTTTGAAGAGTTCCCGGATCACGAGACCTTTGTGGACATATTGCAGAAAAGGCATCAAGATGTAGAGGCCAGGACGCAGCAGATTAAATCCATTGATGCCATAGTACTGAAGAATGAAGTGAGCCACGTAGCCGTTAGCATACAGAATTTAGAAGACCAGCTTCGGTTGAGCCCAGCAAGGATCGAGGCCATCAAGAACCAAGTTGACAAGTTTGAAATTAACATCCAGTTCCTAGAGCCATGCGCTTTTGGAGGCCTCGCTGCTGAAGCAGCAGCGTGGAAAAAATTCCTTGAAAGCCAGGCGGGACCCTCCTAATAAAGGACTGGTCAAACTTTGTAATAACTTAATATTTTTGTAAAAGTTGGAGAAATGAAGCGTTGGGAAAGCAAAAGGTTGGGAAGCCCAAAGGTCACTTTGGGCAGCCCAACCATTTTGACCTTTTGTATAAAAATAGGAAGCGTAGAAGGAATAGGGGCTTTTTTCCTGAGTAAGACTGGAAGGTTATTGTCAGAAGAGCTACTTCCTTTTGCAATAAAATATTACAGTTTTCCTGTTGAAAGAAGATTGGTGGGATTTCGAATATTTTTCCATGGAGAGTTGAAATATGAACTACTTTGTTTTTCAGCATTGTATCCATGAATCGTGAGATTGTTCTAACTTTACGACCTATGTCTGTGTTTAATGATTTCCAATTTATTTTATGAAATAACCACCATGAGTAATGTATGCTTGTCATAAACAATTAGCTATCTGGTTGTGAAATATCTTTCATTGTTCATGCGTGTAAAGGTTAATCTCAGCTATCTGTAATTGCTTTTAATTACGTGTGCACATCCACATTACTCATACATATTAATTACAAAATTGGCTTCCCAGGGATAGGATTGATAGATAGGTAGGTAGGCATATAGATAAGTAGTTTGTTCATCTCATTTTCGCACGTGTGATTTAGATGCCGGTGAGTCTAAGACACGAGGTAAGAACCTGCGCATCACATTGTGACTGCTCCCTGCATCCTTCACCACCCTGCATAATTAGTTAGATGTTTGCATTTCATATTTAAGTCAAAAATAAAAATTCCAGTGGACCGAGCCGCAACCAGTAAAGCCTTTGTTTGTGTTTGACCTACGGTAGCCGAATCGCAAAACCGGACGGATTCCCTATACCAAACAATCAACGGGCTAGTTGGGAACGTTGATTGGGGAGAATCCCTTACTATTGCCGCCTGCGAATTTCCAGGCCCCAACAGTTTTGGCGCTAGAAGGAGGGCCGCCAGTAAAAGGCTGGCCGTGGAACTTAATTTCCCGAAACCATCCTATCAGCGGATGTTTGAAGCTTTCAACCTAACCCAAGTGTTCGCAGTTGCTGGTGCTATCCTTGAATGATTGTTTTTTTCCAGTGGCTTATCTGTTACCTTTGCTCATGGATGGCAATCAACCCAACCCTCTGCACGCATGGAGAGCTCGGTCCCCTCTGAACTTAACACCTCCTTTGCATAACCTTCCTCAAGCCTTTGACAAGATCTTGCCCAAGTTTGACCCTGTGGAAAATATCGCTGTAGATGATCACCTTCAAAGCTTCTACCTAGCATTAGAAGGGCTAAGGGCTGGGGAGTATGAAGATGTGGTTTGTAGACGTTTTCCACACACTCTGAAAGGAGCAGCAACATATTGGTACTTTGGTCTACCTTCAAACTCCATTCCAGATTGGGACACCTTTGAAAGGGTTTTCAAAAGTAGATACACAACTCAGAAAACACATGCCTCGTTGATGAAAGGGCTTGGTTTGTTAAGAAAAGAGAGGAATGAAAAGGTACATAGTTTCACTCAGAGATTTTCATTGTACTTAAAAAAATTTTCTGCTATGGACAGACCTTCAGACAAAGTTTTAATTGAATATTATACCTCAGCCCTAGGTCCTGAGCTGGCCATGTTTGCCAAAATGAAGTTCAAGCCTACCTTGGTGGAAACTTATGAGGAGGCCGAAAGAGTAGAGGCAGAAAGTGAGAGCATAGAGGATTACCCTGATTCATGTGAAGAGAAGACCACTGTAAGAAGAAGCTCACTGCTGTTTAAATCTAGAGAAGATCAACCACATGATTATCATGAGATGATGAAAGTGCTTCAGAAAATGTCCAACCAAATCGTATATCTGGAAAAGGAGAGGGACATTCAGAAAATAAATAAGCCACACTATCCAAAAAAGGAAGATAACAACCAATGGCAGGTCCCACCTCCTAATTTGGCATCAATAAACATAACAGAAGTGGAAAGGGATAATTTCTGTACCTTTCACCAAGAGCCTCATTCTAAGAAGAAGTGTCCTCAATGGTTACATTTAATGACATTGGTGATGAACAAGTTGTTGGATCCTAAATTGATTAAGGACAGTGGTGAGGAAGAAAAGGAGAAACAGATCATAAGCAAACCAGAGGATGATACTATGTTCTCATGGAATGGTATTTCACTGTTTAACATTGAAGATGACACTCCTAAATCTGAATGTACATCCATAATTAGAAAGGACAAAGTTTTCACAATACAAGACAATACAATGATTTCTAAGGTCAACAGTTTGCAGGAGAATGTTAAGAAACTAGATGAGGGCAAAGTGCATCAGAACAATACCCTCAACTAGAGGACAGAACCAACCACTGAGACTGTCGATCCTGTAGAGGAAAAGATAGGGGTCAGTGGGGAAAACTCTGATGAAACTCAAGAGCTAACAGAGGATATACCTATTCAAAACCAACTAGGAAAAGAAGACCAAGAACCAGGTTGGAAAGAAAACCTTGACACCCCTCCTTTTCTCTTGACTCTAAAGATGTTGAATTACAATGTGCATAATTTCTTAGTAGACTCTGGAGCAGCAGTAAATGTGATGCCCCTTGAGATTTGTAAAAGGATTAATGGACAGCTAGAGTCCACACCTCGTGAAGTAACGCAATTAGACCGCACAGGAGTCAAGATGGTGGGTGAAATGAAGAATGTCCTCATTTGTTTGGCTGCAAACAACAAAATATGTCAATTTATTGACATTATGGTGGCTGATATACCAAGGGGATATGGTCTCATTATAAACCGAGATTGGGCTGCCAGGATGAAAGGATATTTTGCTTCAGATTGGTCTCATCTGTGGTTTCCTCTCAAGGGTACCCCAAGTCATATAAAAATTCTGAGAGAACCATATATGAAGTATACTGTCACTAAGTTAGGAGAAGGAAATGAGTCTGTTGATTCTATCTTGGGGAACTACCTTATTGAGCTTAAGCTAGAGCATCATACCTCAAAAAGGGCCAGTCCTATGACGGGCACTCAGCCTAAGCTCCTTCAACTCCCTCAGGCTGAAAGAAATGACTACAGGATCTTAGATATGGGTTCCATTTCAATAACAACACAGTTGGACCATGGTTAGGCAATCCATTTCTAAATCCAGCTCATTCCTCAGTTCTTTTAATTTTATAATTTTTCAGGAATGGGCAAGTTTTTGTTTTCTTTTGTGCATAAATAAATTGCTTTGTTGCTTATGTTGTTTTCTTATTTTAGTGCTTTGATGTTTTCTTTCTTTCGATTACTTGCTTTGCTGCTGTTTTCTTTATAGCTTTTTTATTTTTCCTTTTGATTTTGAATAAAGAGGCAAACTTTTGGTTGCAATGGAAACGTCAGGGTTCTTTATTAACTAAAATCTTGACTGAAAGACTGTGCTTAAAAGTACAAAATGTCTTCTAGTAGCCATATTCCTAACGGGCAGAGCATTCAGATGAAGTCTTACTTAATCCATGTAAATAACTCAGAAGTGAGAAAGGTCTGAAGTACTATTTCGAGGCTCCGTCCACCTCACATTTTAATATCCAAGGGGGTGACAGCATAAGATCCACGGAAAGGAAGCAGAGTAAGATAGTATGTCATATATAAATGATCCCGAGCCATAAATTAAGAAAAGGCTAAAAGATATTAAGAGTCAAAGCTCCTGAAAGAAACAAGACATATCAAAGCGAAGCTCGAAAAAGCATTAATCTCAAAGCATAAAGTACCAAATGGCCACAAGATCCTCTCCATCAATGAATTGAAGTATGAAATATATCATTCACACAAAAGGACACTATGGGATAGAGGATCCTGAATTAAAATTCAGTAAGAAAGGCCTACAGGAAGACTCATATCAAAAGAACTAAAGTTCAAGAAAAACACAAAAGTGCAAATTGGCATGGGAATGAGGAACAAAAGGATTATACTGCTTACTATCTGTTACGATCCTGTGGTGTCCAAGCTGGAAACTACCTAAGGACAGGCAAAATCAACCTCACATACTTGGCCTCAAAAGAGTTATTCAGACTTAAAACACTGTTGATGTTACCTTCTCCCGAAAGAATGGACTTCATTTGAGTAACTTAAATGCATAATTTTGGCTGGCTTAGGAATGCAGACATCTAGAAGATTTCGATTTTATTCAGACAATCTTAAGCTGAGAAGGAGATTTGATTCAGAAATATGGGGTTCACCAGGTAGTCACCAATTGTTGAAGCTGCAACATTTTCCCAAAATTCTAAAAATTTTTGGACCCTCCTTTACTTTGAATAAGTTGGTTTTCTTCCTGGTTTTAGTCTGATGACTTTTGATCTATGGATTTTGGAACGTTTTCCAGCTCTTTGGATTGCTACCAATCGATCTGTTTTTTCTTCTTTAATTCTTGAAAGAATCCCATCCTTGATCGAGCTCATCGTTGTTTTTTCATATCTTTCAAAACCTTTTGAATCGGGAGTTAAGTTATTGGATTTTCCACCGTTTCGGGTGGTTTTTGATTCTTCATCGGAAGGGTTGAGTTCTCCCTCGTCCGACGTCGCGGACAGATATTCACTCTGGGCGTCTGCCGTTGTGGATCATGTTGGGATTTGACTTTATCTTACCCTCTGATCTGCGCTTTGAGTTTTCGTCTGGCTGTGTATCGGAGCCTGTTTGCTTCGTGCTGTCCGCCGCTGTGGATGGAGTGCAACTTATGAATGCCCGCCGTTGCGGAGGAATCCCAGTTGTCTGTCTCCGATCTCGGTCCTCAACGATGCCTGATCTTTGTTGATTCACGCGTTCTATTAGCCATTGCGCGTGAGTTGGTGCTGGGGACTGCCCGCCGTTGCGGAAGGTCTGGGGTTCTAGCCGCCCGACTCAGATTTGGTTTCGCGGCCGATTTAGAGCTCTCGCTCATGCGACTCTTTTATATATACGAGGGGTGATTTGGAATATGGTATTATTTTATTTTGGCTCGAGCTGTCGTTGTCCTCTCCGCGTGGTCGAACCCTCGAACTCCATGGACTATCGTGCTGGTGCTTGCGTCTAGGTGTTAGTTGGAAGCTCAACCGTCCTCGCCTCATCAGCTGCGCGGCACTGCCAGGTAGGATCGTTATCGCCCTACCTAGTGCTATTCAAGGTTTTGATTGGGTGATGTTTGCTGCGGTTGGGGGTATTACTAGGGTTGTGTACACATTTCCCGTTCTGCCTGCATACGAAGTTTTCCCCGCGGCT
The DNA here is from genome assembly GCA_001517045.1 of Pseudotsuga menziesii. Lineage (NCBI taxonomy): Eukaryota > Viridiplantae > Streptophyta > Pinopsida > Pinales > Pinaceae > Pseudotsuga > Pseudotsuga menziesii. Next base: position 204,800 of record LPNX010604167.1, on the reverse strand, counting down.
AGGTGCCATAGTCGTTTTTTTGTGTTTTGCGCCCGCGTATTGAGATTTTTCCAGTTTGGTTAACTGTTTGTGGCTAGGAGGGGTGTTTTATTTTTTTTAAAAGCCTGCGTATTATATTTTGACCCCGGCTGTATTATTTCGCCTAGCGCAGTGGATGAAGGCAAGGTGCAGGCGGCCGTTATGCTGCCTGCATCTGGTTTTCCTTACGATGATGGCTTTATTGCAGTCGAATGTTTCCTCCACTGGCGTTTTTTTCGTTTACCTATTTTTGAACCTCGACTTTTCACCCACGCTGTCCCGCGTAGTTCGTCAATCTCAGTTGTCTGAAACCCTAGGTGTTTATGAGGGTTGTGTCGCTAAAGTGTTTGCAATTTGAGGATGTCGTGGATAGTGGCTCTGGTGAGAGTGTCGTGTGCAAATTTTTTTTTTATTGATGCCCGCAGTATCTAGCCGCACCGATGTAACTATATTTCCACGAGCCGCATAGGCTATTGCCGTTTTTACCCTTGATAAAGCCATGTCATCGAAATGTTTGATTTTGGGAAGGATACATTTGCACCTTGCGTTTAAGATTCATACTTGTGCTTTATGAGTTTTTATCATGAAGGAAATGGCATACTGTGAAATAATGTAGATTTAATGCCAGCCAAATTATGATTGGTCAAGTTTAGTATCATACAGCAGAAGGACATTGTTCATTATATTGCACAGGAATGAGTCTGTTCATGCTAGTAGTTCTGATAATCAAGCTAGTGTGGGGTTGTGCATACATGCATTGGTTTCTCTGCCTGCTTTCACATTAAGTACATAAAATGGCACTGTGTATACGAATGTAAATTTATTATGCGATGTTGTGGATATCATACAAAAGGCTTTGCATCATATAGACAAAAGCATGAAGTAGTGTGCGTTTGATGAGTCAAATATGCAAACTTATATTATAGTTTCATTATTCAGTTGCTGCCATAATGTACATAGATAGAACAAAGTGCTACACTCTGTCAGGTAAATGTATGCACTTAAATTCCTTAATACTACAATGTTATATATGGCAGGAAGAAGCCTAACTTACAATGTCCAAAAGGTAGAAAAAGAAGGCCCCTATGGTCGAAGAACAATCAGAAATAGAGGTCGTCACACAGACAGAATATATATATGAGGACACCCAATGTGTCTCTGGTGTGGAGCCTGAGTATAAATGGGGTGATATATACAGACTAATTTCCCGCAAGGAAGTCCCAGACATGGGTCTCGAAGAAGAACCCATTTATGCCAACATAGAAAAATCCGCGATCATGAAGGTGGCTACCAGACCAGAGCTGTTCCCATGCTCTGATATAATGAAATGGATTCTTCCCCATACAAACAACAACACAATGCTTATAGGAAATGTCAAAGGTCAGGGCTACACTACATTTAGCCCGGGATATGTGGCATTGGCTTACCACCTGCCAGAACCTCAAGTCTTTCTATCTAATGATTGGCTGGATAACCTCAGGATGGATTTGGTGGAGACCCTAAAGAGAATGCTCTTACCGGGAAAGTTCTATCGACATAGAACAACCGATGATTATGATACAGCGAGTTTAAGAGCCCCTTACATGTTTATAGCTCTGATGCTAAATAGGATCTTTGGCAGAGCCAATGGCAGAATTTTCAAATTTGAGTGGATACCCCTTATATTCCATGTGGCGACAGAAGGAACAGTCTTCAACTGGGCCAGCCTAGTATCAAGTAGTCTCTCTTCTTGCGTAGCTGCAACCTTGGAGGAGGAGAAGCCCGTAAAAAATCCAAATTCTATATGAGTTCAATTTTGATAGACTGCATACTATGTAACCAGCCTTTCCCCGGCCTCAAGTGTGCCTGGGACAGGGAGAGAATGCCTGTATATGCGGCTTACAAACCATTGTGGGCTCATCATTACCACAGTCACTACAGAGAGGTCTGTGAGCATTTCATTATGCCACTGTACACACTTATCTTCCGGAAGGAATGTAATTGCATGTCGGAAGATGCTATGCAGGTGATAGAGGAACATGGAGATTACTTCTTGACAGACAATGGTATGTATCTTAGAATGTATGGAGGGTCAAAGACACCTTATCTGCTGCCAAAGTACGCAACGAATTATGTAATCCATAAAGAGGCGGTCAGGCAGGTGTTCATTGATGGAATTGGTCATTTCTTGTTCCAGCACAAGAAGACTGCATATCCCCCTTTACCATTCAAGCTGTGTAGCTGTAAATTCACCAATGTGAAACAAGCTGCCGAATTCATAGAGGAACTAGGGAAGTTCCATTTTGGGGAGATGCCTTTCCGGAGAAATGACACTCATGGTAAAGTAGCTGAGCATTGTAAGAAGCACAAGGTGTTTTTTGATTACACCCATCATTTCGGTAGTGAAGAATCCGTCTTCAGGAATGCCCCAAACATGACAGCACTCAGCAGAAGATTCAAACCAAAGAACCCCACCAAAGGTGGAAGAGGGGCAGAGCAAGCCAGAGCTAAAGAAGGAGCCAAAAGGATAAGGGAGGAAGCTCAGAGGCTGGAAAAGGAAGCTGCAGAATGGCTGCAGAAAGGAGAAGAAGAAAAAATAAAAGCTACCCAAGAAGCAGTTGAAAAGGCACAAGAGCAATCCAAAGAAACAGAAGAGGCAGCCAGACTGGCAGTTGAGGAAGCAAAAATAAAGCTAGAAGAAGAGCTCCACAAGCAGGAGGCTGAAAAAACAGAGCTGCCACAACAATCAATTGCTGAAACTTCAACAAGACAGACCCAAGAGGAGGCAAAACCCGAGGCACAAATCCTTCAGGTACCTGTTGTTAGCACTCTAGTGGCCCCTACGCTCCAGCTAATACCTTTCACTCAGAAAAAAGGAGAGGAAGTTCCCGACTTGAGCACTATCTATTATGACAGGGCCACCAAAATAATAATGAGGAGGATGGAAAAGAAGGTGGAAGCGAAAGGTCTATCAGGAAAGATGGTCATAGATACCGCTGTCATGCTAGGGACGGACAAGGATCCTAGGTTCACGATAAGAGAAGAGGATTCCATGATTGATGCATCTGAGGACAACATAAACAGGGTGATGATTGAACTAGAGTCAATTAAGAAGACCTCTGCTCAGCTAAAATATACACTGAGAAAAGAAAGAGATGAAGGTAATAGACTCAAGAGGAAATATGAGCACATGCAAAGGGAACTGGAATCCTCAAAAAGTGAAGTCTATACCCTTCAAGTGGAGATGCAAGAAAAGGGAACAGCACAGGAGTCCCTAGAAAATGCACAACAGGAAGCCCAAAGTCTAAAGAGTGATAAGGAGCAGTTATTGGCAAAGGTGATAGAACTGGAAGAGCAGCAGAAGGTCATCTATGAGGCCAGTGATTCACAGGTTCAAGAGCTGAAAGGGAAGCTAGTTTCTCTTACTACTGATCTGGAGGCGGCCAAGGAACAGCAAGTCGATTTGCAGCCGTTTAAAGAATATATCCTGGCTCAAAAAGCTCAAATGCTACAGCTGCAGATGACTCTAGAAGAAGAGAGATGCAAAGTTCTTCAAATGGACAGCAGGATAGAGGAGATCATAGAAACTTCCTCCTTTTTTGTAGACAGGTACCAATATGTTCTTGAGGTCTTGAACGCCAGAATGGAAAGACCAAAAGATGATGCCGAGGTTCCAGAAGGGCTGCTAGCGAAGGACCATCAAACCCTCAGGAAAGATCACAGCCTAGTAGAGTTTGCCATCAACACTGCTGAAGACTTTAAGAAGGCTGTCCGAAGGACACAGGTAGCATTCTTAGAATATTTTAAAAGGTTCCTTAATGCATACAACCGCTGCCAGACAGAGGCCGAGCTTAGGTTTGAAGAGTTCCCGGATCACGAGACCTTTGTGGACATATTGCAGAAAAGGCATCAAGATGTAGAGTCCAGGACACAGCAGATTAAATCCATTGATGCCATAGTACTGAAGAACGAAGTGGGCCACGTAGCCATTAGCATACAGATTTTAGAAGACCAGCTTCGGTTAAGCCCAGCAAGGATCGAGGCCATCAGGAACCAAGTTGACAAGTTTGAAATTAACATCCAGTTCCTAGAGCCATGCGCTTTTGGAGTCCTCACTGTTGAAGCAGCAGCGTGGAAAAAATTCCTTGAAAGCCAGGCGGGACCCTCCTAATAAAGGACTGGTCAAACTCTGTAATAATTTAATATTTTTGTAAAAGTTGGATAAATGAAGCGTTGGGAAAGCAAAAGGTTGGGAAGCCCAAAGATCACTTTGGGTAGCCCAACCATTTTGACCTTTTGTATAAAAATAGGAAGCGTAGAAGGAATAGGGGATTTTTTCCCGAGTAAGACTGGAAGGTTATTGTAAGAAGAACTACTTCCTTCTGCAATAAAATATTACAGTTTTCCTGTTGAAAGAAGATTGGTGGGATTTCAAATTTTTTTCCATGGAGAGTTGAAAGATGAACTACTTTGTTTTTCAGCATTGTATCCATGAATCATGAGATCGTTCTAACTTTACGACCTATGTCTGTGTTTAATTATTTCCGATTTATTTTATGAAATAACCACCATGAGTAATGTATGCTTGTCATAAACAATTAGCTATCTGGTTGTGAAATATCTTTCATTGTTCATGCATGTAAAGGTTAATATTAGCTATCTGTAATTGCTTTTAATTACGTGTGCACATCCACATTACTCATACATATTAATTACAAAATTTTCTTCCCGGGGATAGGATTGATAGATAGATAGGTAGGCATATAGATAAGTAGTTTGTTCATCTCATTTCTGCACGTGTGATTCAGATGCCGGCGAGTCTAATACGGGAGGTAAGAACCTGCGCATCACATTGTGACCGCTCCTTGCATCCTTCACCACCCTGCATAATTAGTTAGATGTTTGAATTTCATATTTAAGTCAAAAATACAAATTCTGGTGGACCGGGCCGCAACCGGTAAAGCCTTTGTTTGTGTTTGACCTACGGTAGTCGGACTGCAAAACCGAACGGATTCCCTATACCAAACAGTCAACGGGCTAGTTGGGAACGTTGATTGGGGAGAATCCCTTACTGTTGCCGCATGCGAATTTCCAGGCCCCAACAGTCTCCTATAGAGGTTGGCCACCTCTAGAGTGAATTAATTTAACATATGATCATTTGGTCCAGAGTAATATAATATGATCACAACATTTGAAAATATTCTTATTATAATATGATATGATAGCTAATTAAAGTTAGGACATATTGACCATGCAGTAAATATAAGAGATAAAGATAAATGCATAAAGAACAAAGAGAATTTGAATAGCTCATGAGATGAATTCAATGAATTTGTTAAGCTTCAGTTAAAGCTAAAATGTATGCAACATAATTTAATGAAAGGAGAAATCATAGTGGTCACTTCAGTAAGTGAATAAACATTATTTCAATTAAGAATAGTTAACTAAAGTTTTAATAAAAAGGAACTAGTTAACTAAAGTGGTTTGCATGGTGACACTTTAGTCAAACTAAAAGACGACACTTAAGTTATTACACGTGAGTTAAAACTATTGCATGATGACATTTAAGTTATCATTTTCACTAAGTGATCCTACATCTAGTTAAGAGGCAAGTTCACTCAGAAGATAGTTGAGCATTATTTGAATGCAAAAAATGGAAGGCATTGGAAAAACATGTATTTGCAGGATTGAAGAAACTAGAGCACATCAATTATTCAAGAAGGAAATTCACTATAGTTTGCATGGGAGGCTGATTCCTCATGCAGTGATTCACTATTCCTTGCATGCCAGTGGTTTTGACAAACTATTAATGTATTGAACTCGTTGAAAATTTCATCCAATTGATATCAATTCTCTATTTCTTTGTTTCTACACTTGGGGTGTTTGTTGTCTCTTATATTTCACCTAAGGTGTCGAAAGCAATATTCTATTGTTAAAGACATTCTTTGTTATCTATCATAATTATACTTTGAATATTTGCTGGAGTTTTTCAATCTCATAGTTTTGCTTGGGTCTTCCCCAGGGTACCTACTACGTTATGGTTGAATGTTTTATCTACATGAATGGTTCATTTTTTCAAGTATTCAATATTTCCGTACTTAAATAATTAAAGATCGAAGATCAACATTTTTGCAAGAAAAATTAAACATGGTATCAAATATCAGGGTGTGAAGGAGTTAATATTTGGAAAGAAAACTTGAACCTACGTAGATCCTAAGGATTTGATCAAAATACTTGAAGACAATGGAATTGATCTCAGTACGACTTGAAGACTATCTTGAGGACACTTCAAATTTCAACACATGGAAGGCCAGGGTTCTGAACATATTGGAGGAACATGAATTGGATAGCTACATATCCACTGTAGTAGAGGATCCCAGATCTAATGCATGGAAATTCAACTTCAAGAAGAACCAATCTAAGTCCATACGGATCATATATGATTCGGTGAAGGACAACTTGATGTTCGTGATTACTTCATTGAATAATGCAAATGAAGTTTTTGGATACATTCACAAACCTATATGATAAGAAGGCCCTAAGTCAAAATAAGTCATTGAAGAACAAGGTATGAAACCTAAAGATGGAGAAGGAGGAGATAATGTCCTATTTCTTCACCAATATTTCTATGAAAATGGCCAAGAGGTGCAACCTAACTTCGAGAGGTTTTGACATGACTTCCTTCAAGAGAAAGGACGAATATAGAGAAATATTGTGTGCACCAAAGAATACAAATTTTCTATTACGGTAAGGATGAAGAGAGGATTGATGATTTTGAGGTTCAGAGCAATCTCTCCATGTTGCGATTCGCCAGAGTCTTCACGAGGCTTCCTTCACCCATGTAAATATTTGCTACCTTGTGCATGGATCCAAATTTGTAATTTAATATGCAATAAGATTTCATCAAGAAATCCGATCAAGAGCTATGGACTCTAATAATCTCTACAAGAAAGCATAGATCAAGATCGATCCCACAAAAAATAAAAGATAAGTATTTGTATTTTCATTATATCATATTCTCTAATCAGATTTGATTTTTTTTAATATGTTTTATTACAATTATATGCATATTTGTATTCCTAGAATTAGGAAGTATGTTATGGTATAAATAATGAGAATATGTTATAGTTTTTCTTTTATTTGCTAATATTTAATCTCATGTAGTACATGTTATTATTGAATAAGTAGCATATAGTGATGCATAACATTCATGCGATATGGATGGAGGTCGTTCTAAGAAATTGGTTAAAATGTTTGCATGATTTTGTAAACTATTGCCATTGCATTGAAATTATTGAAGTTCATGATTATCCAAAGTTTTAAATCACTTGATTATATTTGGAATGTAGGGAATGACTGTATGCTATGAACTACAAGAAACGAATGAAAAGTATTGAATACATAGTCATTCCAATGGTAGATCCTAAAAGACAAAAGGACAAATATGGAGCCATCCAAAAAGAATGGAAACCTTGGTGGTTAAAACGAATCATCCAAAGCTTACATAATATATGTACTATTAGGTTTTTATCATTTAAGCTATATGATCTTAGGATCTTATCTGAGACAACAACATGCACACCAATAATCACAAGAGACAAGAGACACAAAGAATTTTCCTTGGGGAAACCATAAAGGAGAAAACCCTGCAACTTCCTTAGAGATAGAATGAGCACCAATGCCAGCAGTAAAACCCAAAGACAGAAAAGATGATCTCCATAGCTGTTCTCTCTCTCTCACTTGAGAGAGATTCTCCTCTCTCACTCATGCGCCCCAATTGAGTGAGTGTGTAGAAATGAGGAGAGCCTCACTTCTATTTATATTCTTCCGTTCACTTTATTTCCACTCCAACAAGTCGACCTCACTTAAGAATTACTCACCAGGGACAAATTCTCTAGGAGAGTCTAATAACCCTAGTGCCCCACAAGTGTGGGGACTTTACCCTCTGATAAACAAGGAGGGTTAACCTTAACTCAATTGTGGGGACTATTTCCCCGACTTATAGCGAAGGGTTAACCTCATTGAATTTACATGACTTTATTATATTAATGACTCTCCCGATAGGAACATCGGGGTACAATATAATATATACAAGTGATTACATTCTGAAGTTACAAATACATCAACACTCCCTCTTAACTAGGAAGGTATTCTCTTGACACAATTCATCAGCACAAGTCTTCTACTCTAGATCATCATCAAAATTGGATCATCACTGGATCAACATCAAGTATGGATCATCACTTGATCAACATCAAGTATGGATCATCACTGGATCATCATCAAGTCTTGATCATCACTGGATAAACATAAAGTCTGGATCATCACTGGATCAACATCAAGTCTGGATCATCACTTGATTTGGATCATCATTATATCATCAAGTTTGGATCATCACTTGATTTGGATTATCAACAAATCTGTATCATCACTGCTGGATCATCACGATCAAATGGTGCTATCTCAATTCTACTCATCACAGGAAGTACTATCTCAAATGGTGCCCTTTTTCATGCTAGTTGTAGGTCTAGCCTCCAGATAGGTATTCATCTTCTTCAACACTTATATCTGACCCAGTAAAAAAGGCCCACCTAGCACTTACATCTAGCCATGGGAGGAACACATCCACCACCATGTCAGAAAGGCATGCCCAACACTCACATCTGACCATGGGATGAACACATCAACCATGTCAGAAAGGCCCAACACTCACATTTGACCATTGGATGAACACATTAACCATGTCAGAAAGGCTCAGCACTTATATCTTACCATGGGATGAACTCATCAACCATGTAAGAAAGGCTCAGCACTTATATCTTACCATGGGATGAAAACATCAACCATGTAAGAAAGGTTCTGCACTTATATCCGATCATGTGGGATGAACACATCCCACAGTCACATCAGAATGGCACTGCACTTATATCTGACCATGGGATGAGCACATCAACCATGTCAGAAAGGATCACAGACTCATCACTTCCCTTTGGAGGGAACCTCGATCTGGAGAACACCAAGCTTCTCTCTGAAGTACTCAAACTTCACTCTAGGACCGATTACATCCGAGAAAAACCTAAAGGACTGATTACGTCTGAGCAACCTACGAGCTTCGCCAGGATTTATGCTCAGACAACCTATCTCACCAGCTATGCTAGAACTCCCTCTTTTGAGAGATATCGATCTGGATCACAAACTAGAGCTTCACTGCTCCTCTCTGCATCATACAAAAATGCAAGTCAGATCAATAAAATCAAATAGTAGTTTTCAAAAGAAACATACTACCTCCCAAATAACCAAGAAAGTGGCAACATCTTTTTCCTCGACTATACTCAGTGCCATACAGGACTCTGTCCTGCCAAACCAAGATATTACACCTTATCCCATACTAAAGAAGAACCCCGAAGTGCTCTTCATATCAATGGAACTGCCTTCCCAATACAAATCCACATAACCATCCAGGTTAATCATTTGATTCATATCATACTTGAGCCCATACTCAACTGTACCCTTCAGGTACCTCACTGCATGCTTTGCAGCCATTAGGTGAACATGTCTCTATGTGTTCATAGCAAAGAAAATATCTGGTCTTGTATTCGTTAGGTACATCAAGGGACAAATCAGCCGACGATACATCGTGGCATCAACTGTCTCTGATGATGAAACGATCAATAGCTTCAAGTTCGATGCCATAGGTGTGGTCATGGCCTTGCAACCCATCATCCCGAACCTCTTTAGGATCTTGACTGCATACTTCCCTTGTACCGGGGATATTTCATCCACATTCTACCACACCTCCATTCCTAGAAGGTAGTACATCATATCCAAGTCCTTCATATTGAAATCGGCAGCAAGTATCCTTCTTGCAACTTTAATGAGTTCCTATTTTCTTCCAGGAACAGATCATTGACATATAACAGGAGAATCACTAGTATTCCACCTTCAACCTTGAAGTAAAGGTTGGAATCCACTTTACTCTCAGTAAATCCTAGAGCCATTAGTAAGCTGTCCATCTTGTCGTACCGTGTCGAACCTCAAGATCTTCTGTAGTCACTCCCTCTGAAGTGGAGCATCATTATTCCTATGTCTTTTATACTCTATGCATTGAAACATTCTATACCGGAGTGACAAGTAGCTTCCTCTACTACTAATATTCTATGTATCCATCTAGGGTCACTGGATACCAAGATCCTCTATCTTGAAAACGTTCTTCTCGCACCCATCTGTGAGCTTGTCATCCTCTATAGGATTTCATCTTCAACCTTGTAGCAAAGGTTAAGATGTTCATCACTTTAGGTGATATTCAAGCTCTTCATGTATGTGTTATCCCATGTGTGTCTTCTGCGCTCGTATAGAGCCTTCTTTAATTTGCACACATGATTTTGCTTGTCACGTGTCTTAACTTCTAGTGGCTGCAAATGTATCTTCATAGTCTATGCCTTCTTTCCATGAGAAGCCTCATCCTACAAATATTTCTTTGTATCCCACGATGTTTCCATCTACTGCATGTTGGATCTTGTATATCCATATGGAATACATTACGGACTTCCATTCAGGTGTCGATACTGCATCCTAGACATCATTCTTCTTGAACTAGTGTTCTCCTTCCATTTCTTCTTGGCTACTTCTTCATAGCTGTAGGGCTCTGCATCAATGATGTCGCTCAACAATGTTCTCATAACTGCACTGTGTCTGAGACCTCTTTCTTTCTTTGAAATTATCGTCATATTATTCTTCATCTTCGATTCTTTCTTGAACTGTCGTCACTTGTTCTTCAGAACAAATCTCATCCTTCTTTTCTTGTAGGCAATTGTACGAGATATTTCCTACTAGCCAAATGCATTTGTATGGTTATAAACATTTCATAAGGAATATTCATAATGGAAAAGTCTTATGCATAAAGATATGATCATGCAACTATTTTATCCAACACAACATTCATCCATAACTCATGAAAAATTTCTAGATTCCTTCCATCTCTACCATGACATCATTGATATTGTGCACTAATCCAATATGTCAGCAAAGAGGTTTCATTCTAGATAATTAGCAATGGATAGTTGTATGAGCTACTTACCCATCACATGCATATTAGTAGTATACTGTCATTAATGCAAACTTCTGTCATGCATAACACATCAACTGAATATAGACAAATGCATAAAAAAATAATATCATGAAATGACAAATGAATACTTATCTTTATTTGTTTCATGGGTAGACTCCTTCTTGAGCCTTCTACTTCATCATCTTATTAATTCATGACATCATCATTTCTTATCCAAATGCTAATATGGATAAGAGGTTCTTTAAGAGTTGATTCCTCTGTATTCCTCATTGCTTGAGGGATCTTCTTTGAATTGTGTGTGCTTGATCTTCAGTTTCTCCCATCTTCTCTTTTCTTATTATGGGTATAGCTTCATATTGTGTGTGTTCTTCCCAAAGTTTGCTGAAATTAATCACTTCCTTCTGGAACACATTTGTTGAAAAAATGAATCCCATGATCCTCGAAGGCCATTCAAGGTGGTTATCACAACATCTGCATTCTATACTTCTTCATCCACTACTTCAAGTTGTTCTTTTATTTGAGAGACCCTTGCAAAGTATGACTGTATGGTCTCTACATTATGGATCTTCACATTCTTCAACTAGTTTCTCTACATTCTAGATATTCACATTCTTCAATTGGTTTCTCTACATTCTGGATCTTCACATTATTCAACTAGTTTCTTAAAGTCATCTTCTGATTTATGTCCTTCCATTCAAATATCTTGGTAAAGGAATCAAACATATCTTTAGGTGTCTTTAGGGAAGACACTTGTGGTATAAGGTGATTCTTGATTGAATCAACAATGATCTTCTTGGCGTTGACCAAGATATTCTTGAGTAAGGATTTTAGCCTCATCTCCCTCTGGAACTGGAACCTCTCCACTTATGTAGGTGTCAAATTCATTTCCTTCAAGAACTAGTGAGATCCTATAATTCCATGCTTGGAAGTTGTCAGCCTCACCAAGATTGTCATCAAGCTGATGTGATTAGTCATTTTGAAATGAGAACCTCAACTGTAAATAGAAAAACATTAGCTCTTACTGATTTGAGGTGTCTGTCCTGGTTCCAAAGCTGGCTGATCTAGGCTTTGTTAGAGAAAACCTAATTTTAAAAACTTGGAATATTTCAGATCTGATTGGATAGAAAGATATACCTCTTCAAGGAGAGCTGTCCAATGTACTCCTTTTTTTAAAAGAGTGGAGGGAAGCTCCTGGAACAGGAAGCCCTAGTTTTCCAATTTCTTCTATAGAAATGCCTGATATTGTTTCTGTGGTATCTCTGCAATTACTGCTCCTTTGTGTCTAAAATTTCGTACTAAGGTAACCTCGTCTGTCCTATTTCCCACAACATAGGTGTGACCAGAATTGGTTTCACCAATTGGGACTTATGATATTTTTCCCAAGGTGACTTATTTCAGGAATGTTCAGAATGGCGACGTTGTATGAACTTCCACGTGTCACTTTTTCATCATCAGGGTCTGAAAATTTTACCAAAGAAATTATAGTCCATGCCCTATATGGAACATCTTGTGAAATTTCATTTGGATATTTGTAGCCCGAGATATTGCAAATATCCCTAGGTGCCCTGTTTAGGGATCAATCCTGAAAGAGGCTAGAACCTTGATTTGGAGGAATCATATCTCCCAGAATACAACGAATATGAGTCTGAAAATTTTACACAGGGTACATAAGGAATTTATCTTTTTCCTATGAAAGTTTCATCTCCATATCCTTCTCCAATATCAAGATATAGAGAATTTACCAAAAGTACAAGTTTTGGTATTTTAGGGTTTTTAAGGCCCAGGGTCAAATTAAGGTTTGAATTTCTTGGAGTTTTACCCAACCAAAAATCTCGACCTTGGTCTCTAAATTTTGTTTTTTGAGGAGGAGAGAAATCCTATGCTAGGCTCACTAAAAAATTCCTCTTTTGTAAAAATCCCTAATTTCTTGCAGCAAAAATTGAAAATCCCCGAAATCAAATTCTGCTTCGACAGAAAGATGCGCTCTTCAATGGAGAGTTAGCCTAGCATCCTTTTGCTGAAGGATTGTGGAGAGAGACCCAAAAATTAAGAATCCCTAGCTTCTGCAGCTGCACAGTGTCTTCTTCTCAGGTTAGCTCTGATACCATGTTATATTTTTATCACTTAAGCTATATGATCTTAGGATCTTATATGAGAGAACAACATGTACAGCAATAATCACAAGATACAAGAGACACAAAGAATTTTCCTCAAGGAAACCATAAATGAGAAAACCACGCAACTTCCTTAGAGATAGAATGAGCCCCAATGGCAGCAGTAAAACCCAAAGACAGAAAAGATGATCTCCATAGTTGTTCTCTCTCTCACTTGAGAGAGATTCTCGTCTCTCACTCATGTGCCCCAGTTGAGTGAGTGTGTGTTGTGTGTATAAATGAGGAGAGCCTCACTTCTAATCATATTCTTTCATTCAATTTATTTTCACTCCAACAAGTCGGACTCACTTAATAATTACTTACCCGGGTTGACTTCTCTAGGAGAGTCTAATAACCCTAGTGCCCCACAACTGTGGGGACTTTACCCTCCGATCAACAAGGAGGGTTAACCTTAACTCAATTGTGGGGATTATTTCCCCAACTTAAAACAGAGGGTTAACCTAATTGACTTTACATGACTTTATTATATTAACGAATCTATCGATAGGAACATCGGGGTACAATATAAGATATACAAGTGTATACATTTCAAAGTTACAAATACATCAACATGTACTAGGTAAAAAGGAACAATGAAGTCAGTAGGGATGTGACATTCCATGAAAAGGATGCATTCAAGCGAACGAAAGAGATTCATTATGATACAAACACAGAGGAGATAGAAACTCCCATGTTAGAGGACTCAAATTCTGGTTCTCCCCATTCATAGGTTTAGAGAGAGATTCCAAAAGTGTACTCAAATTTTCGAAATTCATGAAGAACCAGTAAAAATGGTTAATGATCCCCCTACTAAGAGGATATCTGCATGGTGATCATATATATATAAGGTGTTAACACAAAAAAATTGTTCACCTAGCTCTACATGGTCTAAACCTCATACATACATCATATTCATACCATATTTCCCTTACTTTTGACATTCCCAATTGTATTTCCACAAAAATGGTCCAAAACATTATTATTTACTATGGTTTACCCTCACTTTATCCAAAAATGGGTCAAAAACCCTTAAAAAGGGTCAAAACCCCTAAAAAGGGTAAAAAATACTAAAAAAGATTCAAAAGCCCTAAAAAAGAGAAAGGATAAAAAAAACCACAGGAAAATACCATGGGTCAAATAATACCATGGGTAACCACATTGGGTCAACAAACCCTAGAACCATTCTATAAATACATTGTGAAGGGCTCTCCCAAAATACCTTTTTTCACCTTTTTTCCCATTTTTCATTTTGAGTACTTTGGGACACCTTTTACTCTCAGGTATTCACACTTTTTTCCATCATATCATTTCCATACCATTCCCAATTAGTATGTTGATACATTCTTCGTACCCACCTGGAGAGCCAGCCTGTGGAGAGGAAGGCCACTTCTGAGACGACCACAGTGGCCCACTTTACAAGAAAGAAGGTATAGCTTTTGTTTATTTGTATTTTATTTAGTTTATCCCTTGTATATATATTTTCTTTATGTTACTGATCTTGTTTACTATTTTATTTTTCCATGAACTCTCCCTAACGATCCCATTGACGTAAGGCTGGTACTTTTGCACATAACAAGGGTAAAAACCATGTTACAATTTTTCAACTCCATTGGTTGATCCTCTTGGATCCCTATTTTTCAGGTTAGCTATAGGTTTGTATTTAGTTTATGCCTCAATCGTCACTAATCGATCCCCCGAGTGGTCGATCTGAACCTTTACCGCGTTGGTGCCTGCTCCACCAACCCCTGTTGGCTCAGTCTTTTTTGTTTTTTTTCTAATTCGATACCAGTCACACTTATCGGGCCGCAAGCCATGAAAGAGTCACTCCTTTATGCCTGATAAATGCAACCTAGGTAGCGACCTTATCCCCGACATGCGTGACCTAGCTCACATAGCTCGATCACACCTATCCTAGCTGACGGAGTGACCCTAGTCCCCCCTATGACCCTGTTCTGAGTATCTTAGTCACATCTGATTCTCTGTTAGGAATGAGTTGGTTGTTTTCTATCTAAATCTACTCTTCCTCTCTGTTCTGTGTGACCCAGATCGCATCTGCTCCCCTTACAGGCTTGACTGTCAATTTACAGTATGCTTTTCATGCCTGTTTTAGACCCCTATCTATCCCACACTCCGTCCATACCCATTTTTCCTTTCCAGACCTGCTTTGTTATAGCCCCTTGCTTGTTTTTTGTAAAAATTCCATTGTTACTCTTTGGTTTCAATATTGGAAGGAAATTTTTATATACAAATGCACACACATTCACACCATTAAGTGAATGTACTCGGTTCATGATCCCGAGCAGAGCCTTAAAAATAATTAATTAAATTAATAACATACTGATCAACGTATACACCCCATCCGCTTAACTATGGGAATTACTTGGGCATAGCACTAAAAATCATTGTGAGGTCACAGGAACCTCAAAGTAGATGGCCATTGAGAGGACCTTCCAAGCGAAAAGGGAAATGACCCCCACTCGATTGACTAGTTCCAACCCGTGAAGAAAACCAAGAGCTATCGTTTGTGGAAAAGTGGTTATCAATTTTACCTAAGCCATGGAGTGAGGGAAACTTCCCCAATACGCAAGCTATCAAACAACATTGGTGACCAAGTGACTCCCTTGAACCATTAGGAAGTTGTTTAAAACCGGTGTCCATATTCATTTCTTGTCACCAAACTAGGTCATCATTTCTCCACCACGTTATTCCTATCGGCTTAGGGGGAACACCCCTCAGTTCGGTTCTTTGAACCATCACTGTTGAAGCAATATTTGACATCACTCCCCACATTCATAGCCACACATAACCTCCGAGGCTGATTTGGATTCCTACCAATCCAAACCCACTTTGTTCACTACCCCATCTATCCCCTTGACGGGCACACATCTATATCCCTTCCATGGAGGCATAGTTGGTGGTGGACCTACGTCCTTGCCACCCATCATCACAGGTATCCCCTCTAGTGGTCCCATCACCACTACACACATTGTTGTTGGTACACTACCCACTAGTGGCAGCCCCGCACTAGCTACCATGGTTCCTACGATACCACCTTTTATACCTGGGGGTAGTGCCCCTTCCACATCCATTCCAAATATCCCTACTATGGGAATTCAACTACATCCAATCCCTGTCATGTGTGGGACCTATGTTACTAAGTCCACCACCACCATTTCTAGTCTCCCTCGAGCCAAACTCGATTCTATCCTACCTTTCATGGCTAGCCTTAACCTGCCAAATTTGGAAATATTAACAAATGAGCCCATCCGTCATCAACCACACTGGCCTCCCATGCCTAAAAAACTTCCCTCAGACATCCCAAAATTTGAGGGAAAGGAAGGAGAGGATCCCAGAAACATATAATGTCTTTCCACTTATGGTGTTCATTGAACAACATCATGGATGAATCTGTTAGATTGAGGTTGTTCCAGCACACACTTATGGGTGCTGCGACCAAATGGTACATCGAGCTGCCTCATGCCACTTACCCTAATTTCTCCTCACTTTCCTCAAGGTTCCTTCAATACTTTCAACTACCCATCCGATATGAAGAGGGAGTGGAAATCCTTTTATCCTGCCGCCAATCCACAACTACCCGCATCATGGATCACATCCATGAGTGGCGACGTCGACATAGCTTGTGCAAAATCCAATTGGATGATAGGATTTTCCTTGATTGGTTTCTCAAAACCTTAATCCCACCCATAACCAAGGACATCGCATTTGAGTGACCCCAAATCGAGGAGGAGGCCATCCTAAAGGCCCAATAGTTTGACTTGATTTATGCCCAGTCTAGTTACCTATACACCTTCATACTTGATGCTCCCCACACTGACACCTCTCGCTGTGATACGTCGGGGGCATCCCACACCACTGATGGAGTCATCGACTCTATCACATATCACCCTCATTTCTATGTAGCACCTCCCATGATTTCACCACACCCAGGTAAAACCCATCGTGTTTCCCAACCCAAGTATGCTCCCGATTACTCATGTGTGATGGCTCATTCCAGAGCCACCCCCTCCTACGAACCTCCTGCACCAACTCATCACGTCCATGGACCAACCTTTTTGACACAATCATGTTATGGATAAGCGACGAGGTTTGAAGCCCCTCTAGCCCCTACAATATATTATGCACCACCTATGCAACCCACTCTGGCCCCGACTCCTTCAATTTCTACATGACATGTTTATACTCAGCAAAACCTTCCTAACCAACCCTCCCCTAATAACCAACAAGGACAGGGAAAGAACAAGCCAGGAATAAATCGAGGCAATAATCAACCCCAATGAGGCAGCCAACGGGCCAACCCTCCAAACAATAATGGTTCCAACCCACCTGCAAAGAATCCCCAGCATCCCAATTGGCATGGGAATAAACCACAGTTATAGACCAACCATCCATGTGCTATTTGCAACACCTATATTCATTACACTCATCTGTGTCCTCACATGGATCGCATCCAACAAATTCTCCATAATGACTCTCAACGTGATCCCAACGCAACTGCTATGGCTCAACCAAACCCAATGCCACCAGGTCCTCCACCTATGGTGCTCCAAAATCCCCTACCACACCAAGGAATGGTTGCAACCCAACCATTGGCCCCACCTGCTCCTGTAGCAGCCCCACCTGCAGAGGCTGGTGTCCATCACCTCATGATGTTGTCATCCAAAGTCAACCTCCAAAATCGATGAAACCAATATGGCTCCACCACAAAAAACACTGACCCATTAGCAGTGTCTACCTATACAACTTTTGATATGTCTCTACACTTACCAAGACCCACTGGAGATGGGGTGGCCAGAGTCCCACAGTTTCCTATGCGTTGTGTCGCAAATAATGGTACTTCTAGAGCTTCCCTCAATGATAGCATAGTTGATTACTTGGACCAATATCCTACAGCCATGTCCACTATGGAAGTGCTTAAGACTTGTCCATCACAATGTAAAGCATTGTTGTTTGTGCTAGGTGTCGTTGATCCCTTAGATTCTAGGTTGATCACATTCAACTTGGATCAAGGTGAACCTAGGATGTCGTCTACCATTTCCTTCTAGGTTCCGATCTCAATTTGGAATTTGGTCATACATCGATGCATCATTTATGAAGGGGCATCCACCTGCATTATGTCAACTACCATTTGACATAAACTCAGGTCCCCTACCCTTCAATCTTCCACTACTGCTCTTCGCACCTACGATGGTCGCTCTTCTCATCCCTAGGGGATTCTTGTGAATGTCCCTATCAAGTTAGCTGGAAAAATGGTTTTGATTGATATTGAGGTTGTCAATGCCCAACTTGACTATAACCTGCTCCTAGGATGTAGCTACATGTATGCCATGCGAGCTGTGGCCTCTACCATATTTCGAATCCTGATGTTCCCTCATGATGGGACGATTGTGACTGTCGACCAGCTGACTTACTATGATGCTAAGGGGATGGCCACGTAGGAACACGTCCTTTTGACTATTAGCTCCACCATTAACAATGTGTCCATTCCCTGTTTATCTGTTGTTGTCCTGGGACTGTTCTCCAACACTCCTATGATGAACACCTTTTTGTCCTTACCACCTCCACCTACCTCGCCTGACGTTTCAGATTCGTGTACTATCTCATCCAGTACCATCCTAGACACATCGTAACCTTAATTGCAACCACAACTATAATAACCTAGGAATTATGGGGGTTCTTTCTTGATCCACACGATCCCCTTCCTTTTTACACCATCTGGCATCGTGAGCAATCATATTATGGCTACTCTAAACTTACCAAATTTCACATTGGGAATTCCTGTGTGGTACCTCGATCCACCCACTCAACCTTCGGCTCCCCAAGTTGTGTTGACTCCTGTCCAACCCCTTGAGATATTGTCATTCCTACCTTCCATTCCATCGAAGACTACTCCTATCTCCATGCTTGTCCCTCCTCCTCCAAAGAAGGCTAGGGGCAAGGCCACCAAAGCAACGACCGAACCTCATCTGTCTCCCCCTTGCGCATTGTGCGATATCCAAGGTCACGTGACATGAAATTGTCTAGATTTTCCTATCCTTCGCACCCACATGGATGCCATGGATATGTTCGATGGCACTACAGTAGTCATCATCCTAGATCCACCAACAGTTAAGAACAAGTCATTGCAAACCAACCATCCTTGCACAGTTTGCGGCTTGTATGGTCATTACTCTCACCATTTCCTAGAATTTCCTAAGTATCGGTCAACCCTTTGCAACCTTTAGAAACACTCTTGTGAGTTTGACATCACTTTCGTAGAGGAGATCCACCCTTCGACGTCTTCCTCAGACACAACCAACACCATATACATGATCTCCAGTTCCGCTAGTCCTCCCGTCTACCCAGTCATAGAGGATCCCTCCGATCTATCTACGTGTTGCTTCAACAATGATGAGGAGATTCTTGAAGCTCTTTTGACTCCTGAGTACCCTTGAGATGATATGCACCATCGCTCATTCTTTATTCCTGATGAACCTCTCTCATGATCAGATCAATACTCAGTTGAATCCATAGATTTCATCCATGGCGAATTCGACTGGTTCAAGAACCCCATTCCGTCACCCAATGACTTTGAAGAAGGTAATATGTCGAATATTTCACCAAAAATTAAGGTGAACATATCAATCAACCCTGAGGTAGTTGAATAAATTACACTCGAATCATATTTCTCCCTTGAAGAAGTGGCTTCCTACAAAGCACTTTTTCAGGAGTTTCATGATATCTTCACTTGGTCCTATACTGAGATTCCTAGGCTTGATCCATCCATCGTTGAACATTGTATCAACACTTGGCCCGATGTTGCACTCGTGCACCAAAATAAAAGACCCAATCACCCCTAAAAGGGTCTTGTTGTCATAGCTAAGATCGAAAAACTATGCAAAGCAAGTTTCATATACCCCATCGTGCATACCACTTGGGTTTCTAATCCCGTTCTCGTTAATAAAAAACAAGGTACCATTCATGTATGTACTGAATTTCATGATTCAAACTTGGCATGTCCCAAGGAAAATTTCCCCACTCCATTCATTGACCATATCATTGATTCATGTACTGGACATGAGGTATTTTCTTTCATTGATGGTTTTTCTGGTTATTGCCAAATTCTGATCTGGAAAGAAGACGAGTACAAGATTGCTTTCACAACCCCCTGGGGAAAATTTGCGTATAGAGTCATGTCATTTGTCCTTAAAAATGATGGAGCCACTTTTCATAGGGCCATGACATTATGCTTCAATGACCTTATCCATATCATATTGGTATACTTAGATGACCTCACGGCTCACTCTCGGAAGCGTTCACAACATCTAGATGACTTATGAAAACTATTCTTACGATGTCGCAAATACAACATTTGCTTACACCCTATCAAGTGTGTGTTTTGTGTCCCAGCTGGGACTTTACTTGGGTTTATCATCTCTCACAAAGGGATTGCGTTCGACTCTTTGAAAGTCCAATACATTCTGAATATCCCCTCACCACGTACCCTGTGTCAGCTGCAGAGTCTCCAAGGCAAGGCCGATTTCCTTCATCATTTCATTCCAGACTATGTGACAAAGGTGCATGGCTTCTTACGACTGGTCCGTACCAAAATTCTGTTTGTTTGGGATAAACATGCACAAGATGCTTTTAATGCATTGAAAGAAGATCTGGCTTCCGATCCATTGTTTTCTCCACCTGACTTCACTAAGGATTTCATTCTCTATGTGTCGGCATATTAAAATTCCATCGCTGGAGTTTTGGTCCAATAAGATGATTCTCTTCAAGAGCATGTGATCTATTATGTAAGTCAGAAGCTTTCCTTCCCCCCTTTATGTTACTCACATGAAGAGAAGATGGCCCTCGCTGTCATCTTTTATGTTCAGAAGCTATGCCATTACATCCTTTTGAGCCACACTCGAGTCGTGTACAATTCCAACCCCATGAGGTATCTCTTGAGTCACTGCCTTGTTCAAGGCCATGTTTCCAAGTGGATTGTCATTCTCCAAGAGTATGATTTGGAATTTGTTGACCCTAAAAGCACCAAAGCTCTAGCATTAGCTTCCTTAATTAAAGACCTCCCTCCGTTGTTTGCTTCATCACCTATTACAATCAACATTCCAGGAAAATTTCTATTTGTCATATCCATGGAATACCCCTAGTATGGGGGCATTCTCCTGTACCTATGCACTCAAAAATCCAAGGATCATTTAAGCCACAAAGATCGTTGACGCATTCAAAACCAATTTGCTCGCTATCTCCTCATAGGGGGTGTCTTGTACCATCGAGGCATCGATACCATATTTATTTGTTGCCTCACCCATGATGAGGCTGAAAAAGTATTGAATGACTGTCACAGTGGAGCCTGTGGTGGCCACCTCTCTGGTTTGGTCACCGCCTAGAATATTCTTCATGCCGGTTATTTTTGGCCTACCATTTTTTCTGATTACATCCATGCAGTTCAACACTGCCGCAATTGTTAACTCTTTGCTCCAAAATGAAGGAATCCTCCCACGCCGTTACATCCCATGGTCACAGTCGGTCTCTTCTATAAGTGGGTGATTAACTTCATGACTTGTAATCCCACATCGGATGGCTGTCATAATTACATCATTGTGGTCCTTGACTATTTCACTAAATGGGATGAGGCTATTCCTACATTCAATTGTAAGGACAAAATGTAGGCGTGTTTCTTTTTCAACCACATTATCACCCATTTCGGTGTCCCCCAACAGATAGTATCAGACCATGGTTCTCACTTTTAGGATGTGGTTTGGACAGAGCTTGCGACCATGTTGAAGTTTGAACACTAGTACTTCTTCGCATACTACCATCAGGGAAATTTTCAAGTTGAGGTTGTCAATAAGATCCTCAAAACCATGCTCCAATAAATGGTGGACAAACATAAATCCAACTGGCATCATTTTCACTTCTCTACCCTTTGGGCCTATTGTACATCCACAAAGACCGTCACCGGTTTTACCCCATTTCACTTAGTACATGGTGTCGAGTCAGTACTTCTCATTGAGATGAAGATTCCATCACTACACCTTGCTGTTGAGCTTCTCCCCAATACCTTTCCATTAGAACAATGCCGTATTATGCTTTAACAAACCAATGAGTACCGTTGTGCTTCTCTCCATATGATTGAAGCGGATAAGACTCGGTCGAAGTCACAATTTGACTCCCATGTTCACCCTCACACCTTCAACAAGGGCGATCTCATCCTCGTTTATGACCAAGACAATGATAAGTTAGGGAAAGGGAACTTTGATTCCATGTGGTACGACCAATATGTCATCCATTGCTTCCTTGGAAAGGGGGCATATATTCTTGTTGACTTTGACGACCACCTCTTGAAGAATCCACGCAATGAGCTCTACCTCTAGAGGTTCTATGCCTAATGTCACCCACCATGAGTCACTTGTGTCATAGTTTTTATTTCTTGTTTTACATCATTCTTGTAACGATCCTTACCATTTGTTTCCTTTGTTTCTCCAGATGGATCCTACCTGATATCACTACATTGGATTTGCTGACGGAGCAAGTAGATGGTCTCCTAATCTCACCTCGGCTACGTGGGTCATTTATTCCCCGTCACATGAGTTGATCCATATTGATAGAATGTGTGTTGGAATTACTACCAACAACCAGGATGAGTACGATGGTGTCATTAGTCTCCTGGACGTTTCCCTCCATTTGGGTAATCTTCACCTTGATGTCTTCTTAGAATCCCAACTGATTGTCTCCTAGTTGAATAACTACTATCAGGTATGCGATCCTTGTCTCTTTAGAAAGTTCCTGTGCACTAGACATTTGGTTAGAAATTTTGAATCCATTACATTCATGCATGTTACCATAAGTCTCAATAGTGTAGCAGACCAAATGGATAATGACGTTCTAGAGTGGCACATCAATCATTGCATATAGGAAATAAAATTGCATAATGCATCATCTTATAGTCATGCATACATATGTCATATACATCACATAGGAATCATCATAAAAAGATTCATAAAAATAAATAAAAGTGCATCCACATGTGTGTGTATATATATATATATATATATACATATCATGTCATAGCGTTTGGTACAAAACGAGAAGTGCCATAACCTTTCTCAGTTGAGCATACATATCATACAAAAATCGTAGTGCACCACTACAATAGGGGAAACACCACTAGATTCTAGTCAGAGTTAGAGTCCTCCGAGTACTATGGGTCTATATCCTCCTTCATTTCCTCCTCACTGGAGTCCTCCTCCTCCTCCATCAGCACATTTCCCTATGCCGCTGCTCAGACATACTCGACAACAACTGCAATCCTGTTCATCAAGTGGATCCACTCTAGAGGAGCATGGTAGCATGCAACGACCAGATTGTCATCCAGGTATTTCCAGTCGTCATCAGTGACCCCCTGTAATAAGAGCTCTATATCGCGATGAAGTGAGTCCAAAGTACTTGGGCGCTATCGATTCCCGTGAGCAGGTGGATCTAACCCCTCTACTCTTCCCCTCCATTTCCAATAGCCTACTGGAGGGCATGGTCCAATGTTTGCACATATACACAGTATGTCATCAACATATATCACATACAGAAACTAGCTACCACTAACCTTGTAAACTATATATGAATGCAACCACATAAAGCATCAGGTATATGTACCATTAGGTCCACAGGCCTTTCCTGGAGGTTGAGGCATCTCAATATATCCCTGGTAGTCCATCCCTGCATACAGGTAGTCCTCTATATGGACTGGTAATTTCCTCCACTGCGCAAAAATATCCCAAGTAAAGAACTGGCCCACTATGCCACCTCCCTCCTGGATCATCATCTCACTCCACCTCCTCATGCGAGGCTCGCGAGGTCCTCCCTCCCTCACCACCTGGTGCGGTCGTATGGTCTTCATTCACTCAAAGAAGAATGAGCACAAAAACGAGGGGAAACAAAAATCCCCTCGCATTGTCCTAGCATGCCTATGTCAAGTACATCTGTTCCCACCCATAGTTGGTGCCCCTCAGCATAGGATACACTATTTAGAGTTGATCACCTAAGATCTTATGCAGTCTTGATGACCACAAGATCTGCAACACCATCGCTTCCACAACCTGAGTCACAAGACTCTCAATGTCGCACACCAGTATGTATTACGATTGCACCATAACAGAGGCATAGCAGTGCCTCTCGTAGAGGTCATCCAGTGAAACCTCGTGGATAAGCTTCGATGTACTGTCTTCGATCATACCCAACAAAGGGAGCCGAGTAAGGAAATAGATATCGAGGAGCGTGATCTCGATCTGATCCTCCTTGATGATAACATACTTAGCATCCGAGTCAAGTATATTTCTTGGGATTATAAGTGTGGCAGAAACCAAATGACATTTTCCTCATTCAAGTAAAATACATAGTAGAGATCCTAAAAAGATTTGAGGTGATGAACTATAATTATATGGCCACACATATAATGATGAGTATGAAGTTGAATATTCTTCATATTTGGAGGATATCATAGTCAATTGAGTGGATCCTATATGTACCTGGTTAGCACTAGGACGAATATATGCTTTGCGGTCAACACATAGACATGTACAACAAAGCATGTGTTGAGGTACCTACATGGTACATTTGGATATGGACTCAAATATGTTTGAGACATGTTATATCTGAGACATGGTGCAAAAATGAGTAGTGTAACTTCCGTACATATCTAGAGATGATCATATTGACTATATACTTACTAAGCCTCTATCCAAAGTAAAGTTGAGTACTTTCAAGACAAGATTGGTGTAGTACAAAATAAATCCTCTAATTGAGAGGGAGTATTGATTTTTTTCCACAGGTAGCAGTAGATAGATAAAATCCCCACCAGTAAGTGATGTGGGACATGACTCAGGAGTTATCCCCACCTGTAAGCCATGCAATGGTGCATGGCTCAGACACTGATTAAGCCATACAGTAATATATGGCTCCGATTAGATATGAAATGGAACATGGCTTAGTTAATACATGTAGAAAATAAGCCACTCAGTTATACATAGCTCAGATTAGTCATGCCGGAATACCTGAGTTAGATGTTAGTTAGTAAAGGTACATAACTCAGCCAGGGGGTGTTGTATCTCATGTGGAGTGCACCCACATGAGAAGATCTATAGTCAAGACCTCATATGACTATCAGACAATAGTCAAGGTCTATGAGACTATCAATGACTATAGATACTTAAGTGAGTTATATTCAAGTCTATTGGGGAGAATTCAAACATATTAGAGAGGTCAGATAGCCATATAGTTTTCTAGTGGGGTGCCATAAGATAGAAAAGGAAAATGAAACCAATTTGAAAGTGGTTGGGACTTGGAGAAAATCATTGAGAATGGAAATCTCATAGATAAATTCTCTAGACGGTAGAAGATTCTAGAAGTCAGCAAGCATACATAAAGTGCTAAATATTGACAAAGGAAAGGTGATATTTTTGTTTTTGCAAGAAAATTACACATTTGATGTCTTGCAAGAGTTTAGTATGATGGATTGAAAATCCATGGTTTCTAGTTTAGGGAAATGATATGAATTTAAATAGTTTTCTTAATGTGTTTGATACATAGTATACCTATTATATGCTATGTTGTGAGTAATATCATATCTGAGGTTAGACATAGACATTAATCATGTGCTTAGGTACCTTCAAGGTACTATTGATTATTGACTCAGTTTTGCCTCCAATGATAAGGAAAAGTTACTTGTTTATGCCAACTCCATTTAGGATGGTGTATTACGGTTAATACTACATAAGCAAAGTGTAATGTGGGTAGTACTATAGAAGCAAAGTGTATTTCAGCTAGTACGACATAAGAAAGTATATTGCAGCTATTACTACAAAAAAAAGCATATTGCCACCAATAATACCCGCCAAGAAGTAGTGTGGCTTGAGAAGCTACTTACTGGGTTACAATATTGAGTCTACAACCTTTCATCATGACAATAAAAAGTTACATAAATATTTCCAAAAACCATGTGTTTCATGATAAATTGAAACACATTGAGATGAAGTATCACTTCATCAGATACATGGTCTAGAGAGGTTAGAATCCAATAAATTTTTATTGAAGAGAAGATTGTATACGTGTTAACAAATCCTCTATTAATGACTAAGTTTAGGTACTTCTCAGACAAGATTGGCATGGTAGAGAATGACTCCCTCATTGAGAGGGAGTGTTAAATATACAACATCACAAGTCATTCTCCAAGAAGAATTGTGCAAGAGGACTTGCCAGTTTTGGAAGAAGTTTGATGATCTTCTTCATGATTATAATATCTCGTTCAACCTTACCATCTTGAATTTTCATGCAGGTTTTCATTTCCTGAATAATTTTTCCTTGCTTTGGCTGGTAACCAAAGACCAAGGAAAATCCTTTAAAATTGATAAAATGCTTAGGTGGATACATTGGATATTTTATTTTACCTAAGATAATTATTTTATCTTGTTTAGAATAGGAAAATAAGCTCCTTAAAGTGATCATTTATTTTATGCATTTCTTTTTATGTACTTAGGAATAAAACTCTCTTTCATTATTTAGTTCTTCATTCTTTTCAATAAAGTGATTTTTTTATTATTGGTTCTTTTCATAAAATTCATGCTACTAAGGTTTTGTTTTCAAGATGAAATGTATTTATAGATTAAACCAGAGATTCTGGTGTTCTCGTATGCTCTCCTTTCCTGAAGACTAGATCAAGCACACGTCCCAGAATTGGAGCCAATTTTTATCCACTAAGTTTCACATAGTGTATTTTTAAAGTGAGCCACCAAGGATCGGAAGAAACCAATTGTTCTTGCTCAGTGCTCAGAAGTTTCATGGTTTCATTAGGGCCAATTGTGGTCTCCTTTTCGTATGTTCACATTCACGATGATTTCTTTTGTAAAAGGATTGGCCTTTTTAGGACTTGGTAATCAAGGTCATCATCCTTGAGTGTTTTTTCCCTTGTCAATTATGTGACGTTTTTTTAAGCGAGATATAATGTCGACTTTTTTACTCAAAATCCTCCAAAGTTGGGATGTTGAAATTGGTGATTATGTATTAAAAAGGTTATTAAATACTAGGGTCTATGTATTATACCATGCTAGTCATAGTCCCAAATTTTTGTGGACATGCGCTAAGTATTTCATAGGATTTTTTAATTATATATATATTTAATAAAATCATCGATAATGTGTATTTTAATTGTAAAAGTTCAAAAGGTCATAAAATTGGGCCTAGGGAGCCAATTCAGTCATGGGGATTATTGTTTTTGGACCCATATCCCCCACTAAACTCCTAAACCCACTTTTTATAGTCAAATTAGTAATTTTCAATTATTGAATTTGATCTTCTCTCCAAAATGACTCAGAGGGTCAAATAAATGGGAAAATTGGAGAAAATCCAATTCCTAAATCAAAGGAAGCTTGTCTGGGACTTGTCTCTGAGGTGTCAAGGTTGTTGAGGATATTTTATGGGGCATTTATGAGCACAGAGGAGCATATTTAGTCCTCAATGGAATGGATCCAATCAAATCCATGAGAGGGAAAATTTCTCCATAGAGGGGCACATTTATCCATGATAGAGCTCACCTCTTGCTGTATATATGTCCTAGAAAGAGGAGAGGGTGAAATACCTTGTGAGAGTTGTCTCCTACCACCTCTAGTTCACTCTATATAACCACCAATATTCTCAAAAAGCTCCAACACTTGGAAAATTTGCCCCCTGGGTTTGAGCTCCATTTTTGCTAAAAAAGAGAGGTTTTTTTCCTCATTTGGGAGGATGCATTGAACCTTTTCCATTTGTACTTATAATATTTATAATTTGATAATAAATATTGAAGAATTTGGAGGCTATTCTATGATTGCATTGTGAGCTTGTGACTTGATCAAAAGCTGAGGTGAAATCTGTGGAATTTCGTGCTTTATTTCATTCGAATCATGTGTGTTAGTTTTTCATCACATTAAGCTAGCATTAAGATCTTAGGATATTTTCACTGAGAGAATAACAAGTACAGAAATAAAACATAAGCACATCACAAGAGACAAGAGACACAAAGAGTTTTTCTCGGGGAAACCATAAAGGAGAAAACCCCGCAACTTCCTCTAAGATAGAATCAATACCAAAACAGTAAGAGATCTCCCAAAATAGCAGTAGTCTTCTGTCTTCTGTCTAGTCCCAAAATTTCCTTCTTCAGTAGTGCGCCACACTTGGGAGAGCAAGTGAAGTATTTCCACAATGTGATAAATAGAGAGATTCTCACTCTCTATTTATATTCATCCGTTCACTTGAATTGCCTTTTCACACGTAGGATCAACCTAATAATTACTACTCGATCCTACACCTTAATTAGTGTATAATAACTCAAGTGCCCCGAAACTGTGGGGACTTACCTAATGACTTGGTATGACTTGATTAAATTATTAATCCTCCCGATCGGAACATCGGGGCATGACCACATGACTCAAATACATAATAGAAACATCCCGGAATAAACATCGGGTTACAATACATAAGATACATAGAAGAATACATTCCGAAGTTACATATACATCAACACTCCCTCTTAACTAGGAAGGTATTATTTCGACACAATTTTCAGCACTGGTCTTCTTCTCTGTATCAGCTGGATCATCTCGTCTTCAAGTCATCTTCATCTTCAAGTCATCATTAGATTTGGATCATCTTCACTGGACTGGATCTGGAACATCACTCGATCTGGATCACTATTGCTGGATCATCATTACTGGATCTGGATCATCACTCGATCTGGATCAACACTGGTACTATCTCATGATTCTTCTTGTCATAGGAAGTTCTACAGAGCCAGCCCTTTTTCATGCTGGTTGTAGGCCTACCCTCGTGTAGGTCTTCACCCAGCACTTATATCTAACCTGCTCGTCAGAAAGGCATGCCCAGAACTCACATCTGATCATGTAGTAAACTACAATCCCATCAGAAAGGCCCAGCACTCACATTCACCAGCATTATAGGACACACCTACTAACATCTGTGAAATGGCTCAGCACTTACAACCACCAGCATGATAGGACACACCTACTATCATCTGTGGAAAGGCACAACTCTCACATCCACCAGCATGGTAGGACACACCTACTACCATCTGTGGAAAGGCTCAGCACCTACAATCACTAGCATGGTAGGACACACCTACTACCATCTATGAAAAGGCACTGCACTTACAGTCACCAGCATGATAGGACACACCTACTATCATCTGTGAAATGGAACAGCACTTACAGTCACCAGCATGATAGGACACACCTACTATCATTTGTGACAAGGCTCAACACTTACATCCATCCAGGCGGGAACACATCCTGCTCACAATGATGGAAGGGCATGCACTCATATCTGATCATGAGGGGAACACATCCCAACAATCATATCAGAATGGCCCCCATTCCTCCTCAACTGAGCTACCTGGTAACTGAACAGGCACCTCCATTCTCCTAGAGAATGGCAGTTTCCCTTACATCCAACCTGCTCGTCGGAATGGCCAACACTCACATCTGACATGGAAGGAACTTACTCCTTTAGCCATGAGAAGAATGGTTCAGCCCTTACATCTGACCATGGAAGGAACCAATCCTCTCACCATGTCAGAATGGCTCAGCCCTTACATCTGACCATGGAAGGAACCAATCCTCTCACCATGTCAGAATGGCTCAGCCCTTACATCTGACCATGGAAGGAACCAATCCTCTCACCATGTCAGAATGGCTAAGGGTCTCATCACTGTCTCTGGGAGGAAGCCTCGATATGGATAACACCAAGTCTCTCTCTAAAGTACTCGAACTTCAGCCTAGCCAATGGCTTAGTCAGTATATCAGCTATCTGTTCCTCCGTCGCAACATACAGGAGCTTCATCACTCCTCTCTGCACCATATCCCTGATATAGTGATACTTGATCTCGATATGCTTCGACCTGTCATGAAACACTGGATTCTCTGACAACTTCACGCAACTCTGGTTGTCACAATGTATAAAAGTAGCATCTAACTGGAGATCAAATATATCAGACAGTAGCTTCCGCAGCCATACTCCCTCACAACTAGCTGAACAAGCTGCGACATACTCTGCTTCAGCTGTACTCAGTGCCACACAGGATTGCTTCCTACTAAACCAAGAGATCACACCTGATCCCATACTGAAGCAACATCTCGAAGTACTCTTCCTGTCGACGGCACTACCTGCCCAATCTGAATCAACATAACCCTCCAGGTTAATCTTCTGATTCGCATTGTACTTGAGCCCATAATCAATTGTACCCTTCAAGTACCTCAGAATATGCTTTGCAGCAATCAAGTGAACACTTCTCAGATCTGTCAAGTACTGGCTCAAGGTGTTTACAGCAAAGCAAATGTCTAGTCTCGTGTTTGTCAGGTACATCAATGACCCAATCATCTGACGATACATAGTATCATCAACCGATTCTGACGAAGCATCACTCAATATATTCAGGTTCGATT
>LPNX010604167.1:125494-173736 GCA_001517045.1 Pseudotsuga menziesii | reverse complement strand
ACCAAGTGGCTGTTCTACATATACTTCTTCTTCTACTACACCATTCAAGAATGCGGTCTTGACATCCATCTGGTGTATCTTCCATTTCATCACTGCAGCCAGAGAAAGTACTGATCTGATGGAATTGTATCTGGCTATAGGTGCAAAGGTTTCTTCATAGTCTACTCCCTCTTTCTGAGAGAATCCTCGAGCTACAAATCTTGCCTTATACTTTTTAATGCTACCATCTGCAGCATGCTTGATCTTGTAGATCCATTTGGAAGTGACAACTGACTTCCCTTTTGGTCTTGGGACAATATCCCAAACATCATTCTTCATGATCGATTGATATTCTTCGATCATCGCATCCTTCCATTCTTTCTGTTCTGTCGCTTCTTCATAACTAGAAGGTTCTTTATCAATGAAATCACATAATAAAGCTACATACCCAGAATTTGATCTTGTCCTCTTTCTTTCTCTGTGGTTCTCTTCTGGAGCTCCATATATTTCCACACCTTGGATAAGTTCACGTACCCAAGCAGGTTTCCTCTTGTGAGTGTTTTTCTCCAGAGTTGGATCTATAGGTCTTAGTGGTTCCTCGAAATCTCAATCTTCTTCTTGAGCTTCTTCATTCATGATTGTATCACGGATCTTGGGTGCTTCTGTTTCTGCTTCTTCAGGTTCTTCAGTAGGTCTCTTTCTGGATTTGTTGTAGGCTGTGTCTTCATCAAATGTTACATCCCTACTGACGTCAATCTTCTTGTATCCTGAAAAGTAGATTCTGTAAGCCTTCGAGCTTTCAGAGTAACCCACAAATATGCCCTTCTTTCCTGAAGGATCTAGTTTTTTTCTCTTCTCTTTTGGAATATGTATGTACACGGGACAACCAAATATTCTGAGATGGCTGACTTCTGGTTTCTTGCCGGAGAAGACTTCTTCAGGAGTCTTGTTCTCGAGTACTCTATGTGGAGTACGGTTCTGTACATACACTGTTTTTCTAGCAGCTTTAGCCCAAAGATGCATAGGTAGATCTTGATCATGAAGCATAGCTCTTGCAGCTTCCATGATAGTTTTGTTCTTCCATTCTGCAACCCCATTCTGTTGAGGATTATAAGGAGTTGACAACTCCCTCTTAATCCCTGCTTCTATGCATAGATCTTTGAATTCATTCGAAGTGAATTCTCCACCATTATCTGATCGAATGGTCTTGATCTTCCTTTCAGTATGGTTCTCGATCAAGGCTTTGAATTCCTTGAACTTGCTGAACACTTCATCTTTGTTTTTCATAAAGTAAATCCATGTCTTTCTATAAAAATCATCAATAAAATAAATATAGTATGCATACCCTCTTAGTGAGTTTGATGACATTGGACCGCATACATCGGAGTGGATGATTTCTAGAATGCCTTTGGCTTTGCTTTCGCTGCTAGGAAATGTCTTCTTTGTATTATTCCCTTTCGCACATCTTTTGCAAACTCCATCATGCTTTGCTTGGAATTCTGGAAGTCCTTCAACAGCTTTGCTTGCAATAGGTAGCGCTCTGTAGTGCACATGTGCAAGCCTTCTATGAAAAATCTCATTTGGCTCTACCGTATCATGGATCAAGGCTTGTTCTGGATGACCCTTCAATTTGTACAAGCCTCCTTCTTGTTCTCCAATCACTACTGCATCATCAATTTTCTTTCCTTTTGGCCACATGATGACTTGACCATCAATGAATGCAACCCGCATTCCTTTTGCATCCAAGGCTGAAATGGATAGAAGGTTCTTCTTAAGTCCTGGAACAAACAATACTTCTTTCATTGTTAGAGACTTACCAGAGTCTAGCTTGTATGAAGATTCCCCACTACCTTTTATTGGATATTGGTAGTCATCTCCTAGTTTCACCTTGTGAGGTGATTCATGTTCTGACAGTCTTACAAAAGATTCCTTGAATCCCGTCATATGTTTGGAGACCCCACTGTCTATAAGCCAATCATCACTACCATGAGTAATGTTACCTGTGAGGGCTGATATCAGAACATATTCATCCTCGCTTGAAGAATATTCACCTTCATATCTGGATTTCTTCTTGGTTGGTTCATCATCCTCTGCAGCATGAGCATGATGTCTTCTTTTGTTTCCTTTCTTCTTATGAGAGTGGCCCTTGTTCTTAGGGTAGTATTTTGTAAAGTGTCCTCTTTCATCACATGTATAACATCTTATTTTAGATAAATCTCTTCTAAAGTTGTCTTTATGATGAGGATCCTTACCTTTGGAGTAATGAGGTTTTCTTCTTCCCTTCTTGGAATGAACTATAAGAGCTTGGTCTTCACTTCCCATCTTCTCTTCTCGAGCTGCTATCCGTGCTTCTTCTTGAGAACATTCTTCCCATAGTCTGCTGAATTTTATCAGCTTCTTTCTTGCACAAATTCCTTGGATAAAAGCATCCCATGACCTAGGGAGGCCATTCAAGGTAGTCATCAAAATCTCGGCATTTTCCACTTCTTCATCAACAGCTTCTAGTTGCTCTTTGATTTGAGAAACTCTTGTGAAGTAAGACTGGATGGTTTCTGCATTCTGAATCTTCACATTCTTCAGCTGGTTCCTCAGGGTCATCTTCCGATTGATGTTCTTTCCTTCAAACAATTTGGTTAGGGCATCAAACATAGATTTAGGTGTCTTGAGAGAGGAAACCTATGGGATAAGATGATCCTTGATAGAATCAGCAATGATCCTCTTTTCCATAACCATCTTCCTCTTATGCAAGGCTTTTTCCTCATCTCCCTCTGGAACTGGAACCTCCTCATGAATGTAGGAGTCTAATTCATTCTCTTCCAGGACCAGGGAGATCCTATACTTCCAAGCTCGGAAGTTATCAGCTCCCTCAACCTTTTCATCAAGCTTGGTATGATGAGACATCTTTGAAATAAGAACCTCAAATGGAAATACAAAAGATTAGATCTTACCGATTTGAGGTGTCCGTCCTTGTCCCAGAGTTCGCTGATCTAGGGTTTATCGTAGAAACCCTAATTTTCAAAATTTGGAAACTTTCAGATCTGATTAGACAAGCAGATATATCTCTTCAAATGGAGCTATCCAATGTACTCCTTTTCTAAAAATAGTGGAGGGAAGCTCCC
This sequence comes from Pseudotsuga menziesii, assembly GCA_001517045.1. Classification (NCBI taxonomy): domain Eukaryota; kingdom Viridiplantae; phylum Streptophyta; class Pinopsida; order Pinales; family Pinaceae; genus Pseudotsuga; species Pseudotsuga menziesii. Next base: position 170,638 of record LPNX010604167.1, on the reverse strand, counting down.
AAAACAAGAAGCCCTAATTTTCTGATTTCTTCTGCAGACATTCCTATTACTGTTTCTGTGATATCTCGGAAATTAATAATCCTCTATGTCTAAAATTTATCACTAAGGTAACCTCGCATGTCCCTGATCCAACACCATAGGTTTCATCAGAATTGGTTTCACCATTTGGGATTTATGATCCTTTTCCCAAAGTGACCTGTTACAGGACTGTTCAGAACAGTGAAGTTGTACGGCATGCCACATGTCACTGGTTCATCTTTTGAGTCTGATATTCGGATCACCAAAATTAAATTTCGTACCCTTTCTGGAACATCTTTATGAATTCCATTTGGACCTCTGTAGCTCAAGATATTGCATATATCCCCAGATGTCATGTTTAGGGATGAATTCTGGAAGGGGCTGGAACCCTAACTTGGAGAGATCGTATCTCCTGGAGTACAGTGAATTTGAGTCTGATGTTTGGATACAGACTTCATCAGGATTTTATTTTCGGCCCCTACAATTTTCAGCTTCTGAGACTTCGCCAATCTTGGAATATAGCGACTGTACCAAAACTTACCATTTTTAGTATTTAGGGTTTCTCCTAGCTCAGGGTCAAACTAGGGTTTGACTTTCCTGGAGTTTCACCCAGCCAAATTTCTTGATCCAGGTCTCTAAACTTCGGTTTGGGTGAGGAGAACAATCCTATGCAGGTGTCACTCAAAAAATTCCTCTTCTGTAGAAATCCCTAATTTCCACATCAAAACTGAAAAAGCTTGAAATTGAATTCCACATCGACAGAAAGATGCACCCTTCAATGGAGAGTCATCCTAGCATACTTTTGCTGAAAATATATGGAGGAATATCCATAAACTAGGAAGCCCTAGTTTCTGTAGCTGCACAATGTCTTCTTCTCAGGTTAGCTCTGATACCATGTTAGTTTTTCATCACATTAAGCTAGCATTAAGATCTTAGGATCTTTTCACTGAGAGAATAACAAGTACAGAAATAAAACATAAGCACATCACAAGAGACAAGAGACACAAAGATTTTTTCTCGGGGAAACCATAAAGGAGAAAACCCCGCAACTTCCTCTAAGATAGAATCAACACCAAAATAGTAAGAGCTCTCCCAAAACAGCAGTAGTCTTCTGTCTTCTGTCTAGTCCCAAAATTTCCTTCTTCAGTAGTGCGCCACACTTGGGAGAGCAAGTGAAGTATTTCCACAATGTGATAAATAGAGAGACTCTCACTCTCTATTTATATTCATCCATTCACTTGAATTTCCTTTTCACACGTAGGCTCAACCTAATAATTACTACTCGAGCCTACACCTTAATTAGTGTATAATAACTCAAGTGCCCCGAAACTGTGGGGACTTACCTAATGACTTGGTATGACTTGATTACATTATTAATCCTCCCGATCAGAACATCGGGGCATGACCACATGACTCAAATACATAATAGAAACATCCCGGAATAAACATCGGGTTACAATACATAAGATACATAGAAGAATACATTCTGAAGTTACATATACATCAACAATGTGTTTAGATCTAGTTAAATTTTAATAAGTATTTTCTCCCATCAATTTAATTATGTTCATTTTATTATTATAATTTTGTAGGAGTATCAAACTGTAGTTGGTTATACTTATGCCTCCTTTTTTTATTAATGAAATGACTGGATTAACCTTGTTCTTTTGATAAATTACTTAGTTTTTTGCAGATTTGTCTCAGAGTGAAGGGGATTGGAGCTAGACTCCATCCAATTATTTTGAAAACATCCATTTTTTTGTTTCTAATACAATTTTTTTGCATATCCCTCTCTCGTTCATTTCTTTCAAGCACGGGCTTGGGAATTTTAGTCTTCTTCTCTCTAAAATTTAAGCTTTATTCTTGGTTTTGGTTACTTGATGCTTAGTAAAATTGGATAAATAATTTTGTATATGAAAATTGATTTTATCAAAGAATATATATCACATCTAGATTCACTTTTAAATATTTATCTTAAACTAGATCCGTTTCAATCTTTCAAAGTGTCATTTTCACTTAAAAAATCTACAATTTTATGAGCATTTTGAGTAGTATAGATTATGTATTTATTTTGATTAATTTACAATATTCTAAAACATTTAACTCACTGGTTTTTAGAAGGTTTTGAGAAAATCAGGAGGACATATTGCTCGAATTTTGAGCCTCGGGTCATCCGAGACATAAAAAAACTCCATCGTCCATCCCTTTTCTTCTTTCCTTTTCTCTCGATGACATTGTAATCCTTTTAATCCCTTTCAAGGATAAAAGTGAAAATCATAGTTAATATTTTTTTATCATATTGTAAACTCATTAATAAATAAATCAAGTGGGATACATAGCGCCCACACTCCAACCCCTTGCGGGGATTCACAGTCTCTTTCATGGTTTGCATTTTACTAATCAACAGTTGCACACAATCCTCCTTCTTGAAAGGATTTATAGATTAGTTTTTTTTATTTAATATCATCTCAAAATAATTTTTACTTCCTTACCGAGCTTGTTACCATGAATTATTCTCTTGCCACCAACTAAAGGCTTTGTCAATTATCGGTGGATGATCAGAAAGTGACACATAGTTGTGGTTCTAATTTTTTGCTAATCCTTTGATTTTACAAACTTATTTGTTGTATCAAATTGGAATAAAATTTCTATCATCAACTCATGTATTCTCTTTCCCTCTACGGGCTTTGCCTCGTCGTTGGGAAATCAAAAGCAGTTTTTGACTCTTCCTAATTTCTTCACATTAATCTAATAATTCATTCATAAAATCAACTCCCCTTAGAAAAATTATGAAAATACGGCATAAGATAGTTGACAATCGTGGGACAATTCTTCAAAGGAAGTGGGAAAAACTGAGTAGTGACCTAGATATACAATTAGGCTAAACCCTTGTTATTGTAGTGTTGGACACCTTCTCAGAGACTCTAATTCAGCCCACATTTCTGAGTGAGGTACCACTTTAGTCATATTCTAGAAACATTCTCAGTACTTCTAGTATATTGAGAATTCCATTTCTATAATTCAACTCATATCTTAATAATTAAAACTGACCAAGAGACATTGCAAAACATTTCATTTCAATGACATTGTTTTACTTTGACTCCATTGGCATTGGTCTTATTCACATTTATTTAAATTTGCTTATGTATTGATGTTATGCTACTTGAATATTTATTTAAATTTGCAAACAGTATTGCCTCAATAATTTTACTTCAAAAAACTCCTAAACAACTTACTTCCATCATTAATGACTAAAACTTAAGAGCCTTAGATAGCTCTTTCTTAGGGACCACCCCCCTTGGATTCGTTAGGATTTTGGCCTAAAAAAGGTGTCAATATCAAGTGACAGCACTTGACTCAAGACCTGTCCCTAAGGACACACCTAACAACTTGAAGATTTATGCCGCGCTTAACCCCCAGGTGTGTGAAAGGCGACAACAAGACTCATTCTAGAAGAGAATAATCTTACAAATTTTATCAAGGAAGTTGTGTCAGAGCTCAAAGAAGATGAAGAAAAGGAAAAGTACAAGAAATACATGATTAGAGACAACAACATCATAGAATATTCTATCAAGTATCACTTGATTCCTCAAGTATCCCCCAAGGATACACCTAAGGAGATGTTTGATGCATTGCCAAGAATGTATGAAGAAGAACCTCCTAAGAAATTAGCAAATGAAGAAGTTGAAGAATATATTTTATTCTCCGCTCTCTCTGGATATGTGACACCTGGAAGTGACACATGGTTTATTGATAGTGGTACTTCAAAGAACATGATGGTCAGAATAAAACTCTATCCAATTTTGAATAAAGGGACTCTCCTCATAAATTTTCACTAGGATATGACTATTAATATCCCATCGATGGAATAGGAGAGTCCACATACAAGATTGATTTAGGAATCCCGATGAATATGAAGGATGTGTTATATGTTTCAGGATTGAAGAAGAACTCACTTTCTATTTAAGCCCTTGATAAGAAAGGATTTCAGGTTTCCTTTATAGATGGTGAAGTTCATAGGTGGATTAGAGGTAAATATCTATAAGATGCATCTGTCCTTGGGACAAAAGAAGGTGGCATGTATAAAATGAAAGGTCACACAGAAGCATCCTTAATTCATGATAATACAAGTCCATGTGAACTATGAAATAGAAGAATTGCTCACATAAATTACAAATCCCTACCACATGTGGGAAATGTAGTAATAGGTACACCAAACCTAAATATTGATCATGGACAAATATGTAAAGGATGTGTGAAAGAAAAGAACATAGATAATCAATTTATGAAGAGCGGCACCAAGTAAAAAGGAATATTGAAACTTATACACTCAGATGTATGCAGTTCAATGCCCTTAGCATATTTAAGTGGGTATGTATATTATGTAACTTTCATTGATGATTACTCTCGTAAGACTTGGGTTTAATTTTTGAAATCAAAATATGAAGTGTTTGGAAAGTTCAAGTGGTTCAAAGCCTTGGTATAGAATCTTTCAGAAAGAAATATCAAGACACCCGGGTCAAATAATAGAGGAGAGTATACTTCAAATTAATTTGGAAAATTATGCAAAGATGTTGGGATTAAGAGGGAACTTACCACTCCCTATAATCCAAAACATAATGGTATACTAGAAGGAAGAACCAAACAATTATGGAAGCAATGCCGACTATGATCCATGATGAAGATACTCCTATGCACTTATGGGATAAAGCAACAAGGACAACCGTATATGTCCAAAACAAAATATCCCATAGTGCACTTGGGTTCAAAAGCCTGAATAAATTTTAACAAGCAAGAAACCAGACGTAATTCACCTCAAGATATTTGGTTGTCTAGTGTTTGTTCATATTCCAAAAGAGAAAAGAACCAAGCTGGATCCTTTCGAAAAGAAAGGAATATTTGTTGGATACTGTGAAGTTGTGAAGGCCTTCATAATATATATACCAGGTTACCATCATATGGAAATTAACAGGGATGTAACCTTTGATGAATATACAGCTCTCAAGAAATCAACAAAGTACCAACTTGAAGAAACATATGAAGAAGTTGTAGCTCCCAAAGCTGTAAAACCGATGAAAGAAGTTCCACCTTTTCCGGATGATGAGATTCTAAAAGAACATGATTTGTTGGAGCCCCAAGAACCTCACCACATGAATATCTCCCGCAAAATAAATCCATCTTGGGATCATGAGATTATTCAAGAAGCAGAAAGGTATGGTGGCCGGGAAGGATCCACAAGGCAGAGCAAGAAGCCAAAGTCATTCCCTAGTTATGTGACTTTGATGTGTGATCTTGTACAAAAATAAACTACTTGTTTTGAAGCAGATGTTCCAAACAAATAATGGGTAGAATCCATGACAAAAGAATACCAATCCACAATTAAGAATTATTTGTGGGAAGTAGTACCCAAACTGGAAGGTAAAAGTGTGGTATCTTCCAAATGGATCTACTAGATAAAACATAGAGCCTATGGAATTATTGAGATGTACAAATTCATATTTGTCACCCGTGGATTCTCTCAAAAGGAAGGAAACATTATGAAGAAACATTTTCTCCTATAGAAAGGTACACTTATATCAAAACCATCATGGCACTTGTAGCCAAGACGAAACAGAAGTAACACCAGATGGATGTGAAAACAACCTTCCTAAATGGTGTTATTGAAGAAGAAGTGTACATAGAATAAGCACAAGGTTTTGAAGTCCAAGATGTAAGGACACATGTATGTAAATTGAAGAGGGATTTATGCAAAATGAAGCAAGCCCAAGATCTTGGTATGGAAGAATCGATAGTTTTCTGGGATTTACCAAAATTAAGGTTGATCCTAACCTTTACTTCAAGGTTATGGATGTTGAACCTGTCATATTGTTGTTGTATGTGGATGATTTATTCCCGACAGGTAATGAGAATCAAATATCAGAGTATAAGAAGAAGCTCGCTGCACAATTTGAGATGAAATACCTTGTTTGTGAGAGTGTTATACCAAAATCCTATCACCATCATGTGATAATAACTTTGACATACCTACTTGCCCTGAATCCCAGCTCTTGGAGTGGAAACTCATGGTTATTATCAATCTTTCATGGAAATTCCCAGCACCGCACTTCCTCTATTGTCTAGGAGTGGTACCTTGTTCACATCGCCTATCCCATGTTTCCCACAAGTGGTGCCACCGCTTATGGCCCTTTGTCCATAAGAGTTTCTTACCAGAACCGCTCTGTCATTTAAGGAGAAATGCGGTACCTAGGGTAAAAAGGGAAAAAGATAAGTTTCTCGAGGCTTCTAGATGATAAGCCTCATGTCCTCCCTTATCCCTACTGTTGTGGGTCAGTTGAGCTTGAGATACCTCATCCTAGGATCTTAGAGGCCACCTCACCCACCAATCTCTCAACCTACCCTATCCATTAAGACTTATAAATATGAGCTCATAGCCATGGTTGAGGAGAGAAATCTGAAGGTATTGTTATGTTGTTGGATTGATTACTTGGCCCAAGACCGTTTGGGAGAGCATAGAGAGCTAGAGTCAGAGCTTTTGGGGATGAGAATGCTTGGTTTCATGGAGATGCATGTCAACCCTAAGGCTTGGTTGTAAACTTCTTCATATTTCTATATTAATGCAAGTTGATTTCTATCCCACATACATTGTTGTTGTTTGATTTCACATGTATGTTGTTAGATTCTTTAGTCACTCACATAGATTAGTAGATTATATTCTGGTGGTTTCGATATGTTTGCGTGTTGAAGCTTATTGGAGGTACACAGGATAACAATCGGAGCATTAAATTCTAGGTATCTACGGTGTCTAGGGAGATTCTTCAACCTCTGTCCTCTATTTGTTCTTGATCTGAACCATTCAGACTAGTGGAACACCTTGCTGTCTGTAGGAGGTGAAATATTCCAACTAACAAATCTGGCGACTCTGCTGGGGAGTAGATGTATCAGTTGTTCTGATCTTCCTCAGTCTGCAACTCTTGTCCGAATCCAGGCTCCTTCAACTCTCTTCAGTCAGATCTACTTTCTGACTTAGTCTATTTGGGTTTGAAACTTCCAGATCTGTTCAGATCTGAGTCATTTCGATCTTTTATGCCCTATTTTCATACTCAATCTAGCAGTATTCACCTTTATCTAGTCTTTTTCTGACCTGATCCATCGTTCTCTTTGTGTTTTGGTCATCTATAGGGAACCACACCTATGCTATGTACGAAGAGCAGTGCCACTACGTGAACAAAGTGAGCAGTATGCGGTGCCACCGCTTGTAACCCATTGGCAAGAAGTGGTGTTGTGTTAGAAATCCTCTGTTAACACCTAAGAAGCACGGTGCCAGGTAGGCATCATTCCAAAGCCCTTTTTCCTCATTTTTTTTTGTAAAAATTTGAGTTTTGTCGCTTTCAGTTCTACTTATCAGACTTGTGTTATAGAATCTGATGTTTGTGGCTTGATAATTTTATGGTTTAAGATTGATTTGAGTGGAAATTCAAAAGCTTGATTAGGTCTTTTGATTGTTCATCCACTTCTATGCTTGTTGGTTGTGTTTGCGAAATGATTTCTTGTTTTCTGAAATCTTAGGGTATTAGTAAGATATCTTTCGTTTATGTTATAAAGACTAAAAGAACAACACTAGATTAACTTCTAGGTTTCATTTCTTATTTACATAGTAAACTTCTTTTTCATTCCTTTAAAAAAGAAATTTTTTTGACTGAGACTAGGGTATCATCATTGAGCGTTGAACATTGGTTTTCTGATTGGATTTACAAGCTTTCAGGATCTTCATGTTCTTTCGTCTCTTATGCATTTAGAACTATCTCAATCAAAATAAAAAAAATGGTAGTTTTAAGTTAGATTTGCTTATGTTTTGAGAAAATTGAAAAAATAGAGTGCATTTGCATATAGGTGTGCTTCTTGTTTTTCTTTTAGGAAAAGAGATTCTTCCCCTTCTCATTGCTTTCAGAAAAGAGAAATTAGTTTGGAAAAGTTATTGCTTGTCTTTGATTTGGTGTTCATGACTATTGTTTGGAAATATTTTTGGTTTTGAAACAAAAGGAAACACTCTCTTCCCTCCCGTAAGTAGGCATACTGAACGGTAAAGTGAATATTTGCACAAGCATATTGCATGGTTTTACTTTTCTATCAAAACATCATGCATTCACCTAATCGTCCACTTTAAAATTAACAGTAGTTATAGGTTAAAATCTACGTAGCAATTGAGTGATAGTTTAGATATGTGTTCGAGCGTCGTTAAGCGTAGGAGCTGTTGTTATTTGTTAGCATTACATCCCGGGACTCGCGTGGTTCTTCCACGTACCATCGGTATATCAAATGACCTTTCATGTACCCTTGAGGTATATAGAAAGGTACTTCATGTACTCGATTGTATATCGGAAGGCCCCTTGTGTACGGTTATGCATTAGACAGCACTACTGCCGATTCGAGCTCCCACGTACCTTGAGTATATCGGGAGACCCCACTAGGATACCTTATCTATCTAAGAAAAGCCCTTTGGCCATCTTGTTTGGAGCCATACATCGAAAACAACATTCAGGGAGATTACTACGGATATACCCTCTAGGTATATCATGAGTGGCACCTTCTTGACAATCCTGGTGAGAGACCTGACTTTTTGAACTCCTCCTATCATTTTAAGTGTGCTTGTTTTGACCTATAGCTTGTGTAGGGAAACGTTTTTGGTGTGTTTTCTAGATTTTCAGACCCTAGGTTAGATAGGAACGGTACAAACTGGCTGAGTTAAGACAGTCCAGAAGAGTACGGGGCTTGCCACCCGATTTTATTCCTGGTTCAAGATAAAATCCAATGGAAGTTATCAATCAAGGAACTGCTACCACCTCCCAAGTGGGAGATAATGTGGTTGCGTAAAGTGGAGTACCATATTCTTCACACTCGCCTCCCTTGGTCCAACAACCTTCTTGAGGAAATACATCATTCCATTCTCCCACGGAAGGTCATGTTGATGATACAACTCGTCCGGATTTTGGTCTGAATGCTCCATTTTGGGATATTTATATAGGACAGGCCATTGCCTCATTTGGCACCCATTTAAATTCTTTCGAAGATGAAGAAGAACGTAGGAAATACAGTGCTGCTATTCTCCATGCATAGGAGATTGATAAGCAAATAGATGAAATATTAGGACCAACACCATCACGTTCCATATTTGTTCCTGTGGGATATCGTTCACTTGCTGATTCTATGAGACCCATAGAATTGATTATAGATCTTGCAGTAACACCACACAACCCAGGTCAAATTACCACCCCTATCACCTCTCATGTTATGTCTATTCCTAATCCTCCCAGGTCTTTTGCACCTAGGGCCCAACCTTCAATTCCCGTTTCGTCAGTACCTTATGATGCCAGGGGGCAACCCCCAACACAACCTACATTATCTGGCACCAGAATTGTACCTAGTCAGGGGAAAATATGTAACATAGAACCATCTACAATTTTTTTCCCTCCCACCCATACTAATGTGGTGAATTCCCCATCCAGTTCAGGTCAGCCCTTGGGGGCACAACCTGTAACCATTCAGTCTTCTGGAGGTTGTGGTTATCAAATACCTGTAGGTAATCATCTACCCAATCCTACAGGAATTACTTATGCTGGAATTCCATACTCTAGTAACACTTTTATGCCATGGGGGCAACCCAACTGTTCTTACATGCCAGCTATGGGGGGTATACCTACACATACGGCGGGAGGTGCTAGAGGACCTAATGGTCCTGGAGGATCTGGAAACTTTCCTCCTTATGGTCCTAATGGTCCTAGTGGTCTTGGGGGGCCTGGAGGCTTTCCTCCTTATGGTTCTAGAGGGTCTAGTGGCCCTCCACCTAGTGGTTTCGAAGGCTCTGGAGGGTCTGGTGGTCCGCCTCTTAGTAGTCCTGGTGGTCTTGGTGGTGCTAGTGGTCCTGGTGGTCCTAGTGGCCCTAGTGGTCCTCCTCCTGGAGGCCCTAGTGGTCCTAGAGGTCCTGATCCCGAAAATCAACCCCCTGCGGGTGGATTTTTCGGTAGTTCTTCATCACAGCAACCTGTTTTTCAGTCAAATTATGGTCCTACTGGTAATTATATTCCATATCAATATTACCAGTATGTTCAACCCAACCAAAAGTTACCTTTCCTAACAACTTTGGACTTGCCTGATTTGTCCAAGTTTATTAATGACCCCATTCGACACAATCCCTCGTGGCCTCCCATCCCGGTAAAGTTACCATCGGATATCCCGAAATTCGATGGGAAGTAGGGAGATGATTCGAAGAACCATGTTATGACATTCCATTTGTGGTGTTATTCAAATTCCCTCATGGATGGCTCCATTTGGTTATGACTCTTTCAATGAACTTTGACTGGTACAACCACGAAGTGGTACATTGAACTCCCACAACATTCATTTGTGGATTTTGGCTCGTTGGAAACCATGTTTCTTACACACTTTCAGCTCCCTATTTGCTATGAAATGGACACTAATATTTTAACCTCTCTGTGACATAACACCTCCACCCACATTTCCGATCATATTCATGAGTGGAGAAGGCGGAGAAGGCTTATTAAGGCCCCTATTCTGGATCAGTTACTAGCTGATTGGTTCACCAAATCCTTGTTGCCTCCTATTGCCCGAGATGTGGCTATGGGCGGTGTTGTTACCAAAGAGAAGGCTATTAGTTGGGCTCAGTACCTAGACTTGGTCTATTCCTAGTTTGGAACTCTTTATGACTAGATTCCTCAAGCTTCTCGCCCCAGCACTGATCCTGCCAAGCCACCAGCAGAAGTACCTATTGATGGGATTGTTGGTTCAATCCGGTCCCCGTTAGTAGGGAAACCTTCCAAGCAAACCAAAACTGTTGACCCTACTCCTTCGACTCCTAAGGTTTCCGCCGAGGTCAACTCTATTCAAAGTACTCAAACCTCGAGTAATAACAAGAAGAAAGGTAAAAATAGAAATAAAAAACCTGGAAACCAACAGGAGACTCCATGACCAACCAATAGTGATAACAAAAAAGGGAAAAGGAAGGAAAAATATCCCTATCTGCTATGTGGTGGTGACCATTTTTCAAAGGAGTGTCCTCGTCGGGACGAAATCTCCCAGTTTCCAAAGTCCAATCCTGCACCTGCAGTACTTACGGATCCTTTTCCCTCTCAACAACAACTGATAGACCACATGTCTAATCAAGGTAACTCCATTTCATCAGAGAAAATTCGTATAATGTCCTCATATACCATCTATCTACAAACTTGAAGTCAGAATTATGAAAAACCCACAGAAAAGAAAGAAGATCATTCTTCTTCAGGGAAAGCTCCCTCTGCTTGTTCTCCTGAATCCTCGTCTACTGTCCCCTTATCTATTGAGAAGCCTACTCTCGACATGATTTTGTGCCCACCTAACAGTACTCTTTGAAAGGTTATCTTTAATCCAAATGCCTGAGCTACTCAATTTTATAATGTGGTTGAAGATCTCGCTCATGCACCTTGTGCGATGTCTACCTTAGAGGTACTCCAAAGTTTCCCTACACAGCACAAGAACTTGTTGAAAGCATTAGGAGCTTTAGACCCAGATAACACTAACTTGATTCATTTCAATGTTGAGAACTATAAGCCTCGATTACCGCATAAACTTGCTTTTCAGATCATTACGAAAGTAGTGGGAAACAAAGCCTTTTGAATGGTACTGGACGAAGGAGCTTTGACCTCGGTTTTGTCTCTGACTTGTTGGAAGGCTCTAGGCTCTCTCAAGCTTGTCACATCACCTACGACCGAAAGTCCTATATTGTTGCAAGATACAGATTCTGAAGGAAACCTTTGCAACATTACTCAGATGAACCCGATTTACATATCAGCCAAGCCTGATGTTATCGAGCATGTTCATGTTGGGCAGAACTGCTCAGCAGATGAATCTGAAGCATATAAGGCACTTTCTAAGGAATTCCGTGATATTTTTTCCTGGTCCTATGAAGAGATGCTGGGGATTGAACCATCCATTGTGTTCCATGAGATTAAAACCTATCCCACGGCTAAACTTGTCAGGCAGAAACTTAGGCAAGTCCATCCTCAGAAGGTCGTAGCTATTAAAGCCAAAATTGAGAAACTTCTCAAAGCCGGGTTTATTTATCCTGTACCCCTGACGAAATGGGTATCGATCATTGTCCCTGTCAATAAAAAGTAGGGCACCATTAGATTCTGCATCAACTTTATGGATTTGAATAAGGCTTGTCCCAAGGACAACTTTCCTACTCCGCACATCGTTCAGATTATCGACAACTGTGCTGGAAGTGTCATCTTTTCATTTATGGATGGCTTCTCTAGCTATAATCTGATTGATATATTGCCCTTCGATCAGGATAAGACAGCATTCATTTTCCCATGGGGAACCTTTTCATATAAGAAGTTACCTTTTGGCTTGAAAAATGCTGGAGCCACATTCCAACGCGCGATGTCCTATGCATTTCACGATATTAAACATATTTTTGAACCGTACCTTGACGACCTCCCTGCTCATTCACAGTGACGAGAGGACCACCCTGGTCATCTTAGAGACATATTATTGAGATGTCGTCATTATAATATACAACTCAATCCACATAAATGTGTTTTTTGCATTGAGACGGGACATCTACTAGGCTTTGTGGTATCCAAAGATGGCATCCAGATTGATCCTTTGAAGATTACCGCTATTTTAGATCTACCAATCCCAACTAATCTCCTTGAAATCCAAAGTTTGCAGGGAAAGGAAAACTTTCTCTACCGTTTCGTGTGCAATTTCGTAGAGAAAACACACAGTTATATGCGTCTCCTCAAGAATAACACTCCATTCTTCTGGGATGACCAAGGCCAATATGCCTTTGATAATATTAAGCATGCCTTGACTCATTCACCTGTGATACACCCCCCAGCTTTCTCTTGTATATTGCTGCCTCCGCTACTACCATCGCCATGGTTTTAGTGCAGGAAAATCTCCACGGTCAGGAGCATGTGATTTATTACGCCAGTAAGAATCTTATGGATTTCAAAACTCATTATTCACGTGTGGAAAAGTTATCTTTGGCCATGGTCATTGCTGTACAAAATTTTCATCACTACATTCTGCTCCGCACTACCACCGTATTGGAAGATCATAAACTGATGTATTACATCCTGACTCGTTAGGTACTCGAGGGAAAGTACTCCCGTTGGATCGTTATCCTTCAGGAGTTTGATCTAGAGTTTGCCAAGGCCACATCAAAGAAATCCTTGGTCTTTTCATAGCTTATGTGTGATCTTCCCTTTGCTACAACGGAATCTGAGCCCAGTGATTCATTTTTGGATGAATTCCTATTCCTAATTAGCACTACTAATCCTTGGCATGGATATTTGTTGATTTATCTCCAAACACAACGATTTCAACCACATTTATCTCACGATGATCACCACCGTATCCGTCACCATGCGAAATACTATCTTATCTTGAATGATACCTTGTATAGATGTGGGATCGACTATTTTCTCTAGTGATGCCTCACCCATGAGGAGGTTGAACATGTGTTGAATGATTGCCACTCTGGAGCATGCAACAGTCATTTATCTGGGATGGCTATAACCTAGAAAATCCTTCGCACTGGCTATTTCTGGCCTTTTGTCTTTAAAGACTGTCATGGGGCTGTTAAGAAATGCCCACCTTGTCAACATTTTTATCCTAAAAAGCGCACCCATCCTGCTCCGCTACACCCCATCATTATCGTTGGCCTATTCACCAAATGGGGGATTGACTTCATGCATTGTAAGTCTGCCTTAGCCGGGGGGCATGGCTACATCATCGTAGCCTGTTGATTATTTCACAAAATGGGCTGAGGCCATGCCTACATATGCAGAAGATGGTAAGATTGCCGCTCTCTTCTTGTTTAATCATATCATAGCTAGATTTGGATTTCTGCAGTCCATCGTCACTGATCACAGATCTGATTTCTGTAATCAAATGATGGAGGAACTGAGTGCCAAGCTAGGTTTTCGCCATGAAAACTCTACGTCGTATTATCCACAAGCTAATGGTCAAGTAGAGGCCATTAACAAAGTTTTGAAAACTATGCTTTGTTGGATGTTTGGAGATCATAAATACAACTGGCACCACGTCCTTTTCTCCGCTCTTTGGGCTTATCAGACTTCTGTGAAAATAGCTATTGGTTTCATGCCATTCCAACTTGTCTATGGACTCGAAGCTGTCTTGCCGATCCAATGTTAGATTCCATCCTTACAACTTGCCGTCGAACTTCTCCCAGACACTTCCGCAGAGGAAGAAAGATTTTTGTACTTGAGTAACCTTGATGAGACTCAGAGAGATGTTGCCTTGGCTAATGAGGCACATAAGAAACGCGTCAAGGTGCAGTATGATAAATCCGTCCAGCCTCATGTCTTTAACGAGGGTGACCTAGTATTGACTTATGGCCAAATATATGACAAACTAGTGAAGGGTAAGTTCGAGTCTATGTGGTACGAACCTTTTGTTATTTCTAAGGTGTTATAGAAAGGAGATTACGAGCTCGTTGATTATGATGGAATCCCTTTGGGGCAACCTCGCAATGGGTTGTACCTGAAAAGGTACTATGCCTAGGTTTTCTTGGATAGTATCTTGTATATATGTATATTGATTTACTTTCAGTGTGCTTTTAGTATTTTCAAGATGGTTTTGATTTTAGTGTCCACATCTGTTTATACCATGTTTTGGTCATGCATATGGATTTCTACAGCTTTGCTGATGGTGCTTGCTGCCACACCTTGAATCTCGCCTCGCTTGCTTGGGTCCTCTATTCCCCAGCTAAATATTTGGTCAGTTCAGGAGTGGTTTGTATAGGTCTCGCTACTAATAACATCATCGAGTATGAAGCAGTCATCAGTCTTCGGACTGAAGCTGCCTCCCAGGATGTTCATGATCTAGTAGTCTTGATGGACTCACAACTCATGGTTTTCCATTTAAACCATGTCTACACCATTAGGAACCTGGTGCTCCTCCGCCTCTTCCGGAGAGTACGTTTGCTAGAAAGATAATTTGAAACCATCACCTATAGGCATATCCCTAGGGAACATAATGTAGTGGCTGACTCATTAGCTAATTACATCCTAGATTGGCATATTGTCCATTCATGACATCAAATCAAACATGGTACATTGTAAATAAACAATCAAAGACACATAAAACTCATAGAAAATGCATTTTCCATTTGAAACATATAAACACCGTGTAAAAGTCTGTATATATATATACAAAAAAGTTTACAAAAATAGGTCCCAAGACCCCATTTGAAGCTCGTAGGATTTCAGGAAAAATCATCATACAAAATCCTGAAGTTGTTAGCTTTCAGTCCATATCTCATACACTAGTGGTGCTCGTGATAGCACATCACTGCTCAAGCTACTCTACGTAGCATCCTACTGAATCGACCTGGTACTCCCACTGTGGATCTCTGATATCTCATCGGGAGTTCATCTATGTCAGCATCTAGGATATCCAAGTTCAACCTCTCTAGGTTTTTCTCTAGCTCCCTAGTGATGTCATCACCCCGTGGTACAACACGGGCTCCAGTTCGCCCATCCAATGGAGATGCTCCTCCAGGTCACACTACTCCCACATCTGCATGAGAATATACATGTGTCATCACTTAACATAAAAAATATAAAACATTAAAAACATAAAAACATTTTCATCCATTTTAGGGTTTTCTTGCTTCTCACCGATGTCACCCCACTGTCCACCAGGTGGGAGTGGTAGGTCAGGATCTTCGGTGAATTTCGTGCCTGCATAAGCATAATCCTCAACCATGAGTATTTGATCTTGTAGCCATTTGAAGAACGGATCACCGAACTTCACCCTTCCCTACCTGCTCCTGTGCGAGCCATGACCTGGACCCACCTCAACATACGGGGGTCCCATGCTCTCAGACTCTGGAAGACCACCTGAAGTGTCATTTGTGGAACCCGCTCGAAGAAGAAGCAGGTTAAAATGGAACCAAAGCCAAACTGCTTTAGCTCTCCCTGCCAACACTTAGTCAGCTGATCCTTGAATATTGGAAGCATGGCTTCCGCCCAGTTGAACACCGTGGGTGCCATGGCCTTTATGGCGTACAACATGTGTGCCCTGGAATCCTGGTGCACACCTTGACTCCCGGCCACCCTCTGCATGGTAAATAGGATGGTCCATAGGGCCCTATCCATAACTGCCTTGATGGGGATCTTCTTCCCCAATGTACCTGTCGCTGGTGCACAGTGATGATCTATAAGCTCTTGACTGGTAATATCCCCTCCACGGGATCCTGTCAGTGAGATGGGGGCACCTTGTCTTGAGAGACCTGTCAAGAAGTAGATGTCCTCTACTTCCACCGTAAGGATATGGACCCCCACCTCGAAATAGTGCTGCTCTGGATTCCACATCTGCAGTATGTGCTCCAGTAACCGCTCATGTGACACCATGCTTGGGGTCCGAAAGAACTTCAGGAGCCCACAGTCCTGTAATGCGGCAATACAACCCGCATTTCTTTCAGCAGCATCATCCTCATTGTCATACGTTCTTTCTTTCCATATCACCATGTTTTGATTCACCTAGACCTGCCAAAAACAATAATGATATGCATTAGAATCATCCTTAAATCATTAAAAATCAAAGGAATGAATTTATTTTTCTTACACTATCAGTTTAAGTTCTCCAAAGTCGGCACCGCTTGTGCCCCGTTGGAGATAGGCAATGGCACCGCCTATCCACTATTTTATTTGCGTGGTTCTCGGGTGGTACCATGTATCTCGCAAGGGGTAGCCGCGGTGCCCGCTTTTAAGGTTTTAGGGCTTGCCATATGAGCCCAAAACCCCACAAAATATCAAAATAAATGCTATGAAATGAAAGAGAAGGGTCTTAGCTGTTACCTACAACTGGCGATGCTGAAAATGAACAGTAGAAACTCCTGGTATCAGCTGTTGAATATTTGGCTAAGAAAATGCTCCAAGTGCTCTCTGCTATAGGTAAATAGTGAAATGATTTGATTTTTTAATATTTACATGACTTATATAGGAATTTTTTGGTCTTACATACTATAGTTTTGATATAAAGCCATATTTTAGTCAAATTTTATCTGTTGTAATCCCCTAATGCTAGTTATAAATGCAGTTAACACTTGTTTCTGAGTATGATTGCAGGATAAGAGAACTATAGTAAGAAGCTTTGGAAAGTTTGTTTATGGCCTTTTCTCACTTTCATAAAATGGAAAAGGTCAATGAGCATTTATTATGACACTTTGTCACGCTTGTTAAAATCCAGTATCAAAGGTCCGAGTCCATTTCAAGTTTCTTTCTAGGCTCGTAAAAATTGACATTGTGTAAAGAAGTGTCATGCAGTCCTCTTTTCACATATTTTTTAGGATTCTTAAAAATGAAAAAGTCGTTGAGTCCGTTTATGATTCTTTCCAAGCTCGTAAAATATGGCATTGTGTAAAGAAACCTCATGGAGTTCTCTTTAAACCCTTTTCAGGCTCCCTAAATACGAAAAGATCATTGAGCGATCTTTTCTTCTTCACGCTCGTTAAAGTATTTGAAGATTCGTCCGTCCGATGGTAGGTTATCTCTTTTTCAGTTCGGATAGGACTATTTATGAAAAAGGAACACTCTATCCAATCATGATTGGAAGAGTTCTGTAAGGTATGGTTTTACACTTTTTTGGGCCTTAGAGACTAAATCATATGAAAAAGGACCCCTTTGGAGTCTTCTTCTGTATTCATTGAGACTCTCTAAATATGAACGATACCAAGTTTTGTTTCAGTGGACTCATTAAATTAAACATTGAGAGACTTGTTTTGGGAACGAAACCCTCCTCTCTCAGGTTCGTAAAACATATGAGTCTGTACTTGTCCTCTGACAAGCTATATCGAGTGTTTGTTACCCTATTTGAACTCTTAAAATCGAACAGAGGCACTCATCAACCATGATCGGGGAAATGGGAAGGGAATCATTTTGGCAAATAATGGCAGTTGTTTGTCGTTACCCTTGAACATGGCACTTGTCTGCACATCATGTCAGTCAATTGGGCATTCAGATGATCTCCGTGATGATCCACTTTCATGAGTCATGTCACTCCTTCGAGTCTTTCAAAAGAATGCATTGTCCACTATCACATTGTGTGTCTGTCCCGTCTATTCATGCTGCCAATTCATTTTGTCGTGTCACCCGATGTTCAAAGGGGATTTGAAGAAGTTTTTCCTCTGCAGTATACACAGTCTTTGTGTCAGTATCTTTGATTCAGTCATACATTCACATCATTCCAAAACTATGTTCTAAGTTTCGTGTCGTCGATGTGGGACTCATCATGGCCCTCCTTCGATGAGACTATTCCCGTTGACATCAGCTCATCATCCGGGAAATAGTCTTAGAAATAATATTTAGTACCTTGATATCTGTATGCCTTAAAGATAGATTCTCTCACTTTAGACATAGGTTCACATCATTGAACTTTGATCAATAGAACTGACTGGTTGTTCAACATCAGGACATCTATTTGCTCTTAGTAGATTGTACTAGAGTACCTTGCAAATCATTGACATTAATGGTGATCTCCCTCGCACTTGTTAATGGTTCACATCATTGGCCAGTAATCAAGTGGTTTCTACCATGCTCGACTTCAGATCGTTGTAATCACATGGATAGAATCGTACTTTGTGGAAGACGAGAGGAAGACCCTAGTTATTTGTTTAAAGTGCTCATTTATTTTTCCCAGGTTGTAATGGAGTTTTGTATATCTAGCATGGATCCACATTTGTATGCTCATGGCTATGCTCAAATTTGTGTCTATATGACTTAAATCTATGTTGTATGTCTGGTAGCTATGTCCAAGTTTGAGTCCTCTATCACATGGATCTACGCTGTATTCTAGTAGCCATGCTTGTTTATTCCTCTCATGGATCTGCCTTGTATTGGTCTGTAGCCATGAGTTTGGTTACTTGTGTCTATGATTCAACATATTGATGTACTACAGATGCCTACTTGACATTATACTCCGATCGAGCCAACATTTTCATCTCATGGTGATGACTTGCTCTCTCAAATCTATCATTTATCATATCCCTCTAAGAGTCATGCTTTGCGGGGAATCCTGTTATACCAAAATCCTGTCACCATCATGTGATAAGAACTTTGACATACCTACTTTCCCTGAATCCTAGCTCTTGGAGTGGAAATTCATGGTTATTATCAATCTTTCATGGAAATTCCCAGCACTGTGCTTCCTCTGTTGTCTAGGAGCGGTACCTTGTTCACACTGCCTATGCCCTATTGCCCACAAGCGGTGCCACCGCTTATGGCCCTTTGTCCATAAGCGTTTCTTACCAGAACCGCTCTGTCATTTAAGGAGAAACCAGGTACTTTGGGTAGAAAGGGAAAAATATAAGTTTCTCGAGGCTTCTAGATTATAAGCTTCGTTTCCTCCCTTATCCATACTGTTGTGGGTCAATTGAGCTCGAGATCCCTCATCTTAGGATCTTAGAGGCCACCTCACCCACCAATCTCTCAACCTACCCTATCCATTAAGCATTATAAATATGAGCTCATAGCCATGGTTGAGGAGAGAAATCTGAAGGTATTGTTATGTTGTTGGATTGATTACTTGGCCCAAGACCATTTGGGAGAGCACAGAGAGCTAGAGTCGGAGCTTTTGGGGATGAAAATGCTTGGTTTCATGGAGATGCATGTCAACACTAAGGCTTGTTTGTAAACTTCTTCATATTTCTATATTAATGCAAGTTGATTTTTGTCCCACATTCATTGTTGTTGTTTGATTTCACATGTATGTTGTTAGATTATTTAGTCACTCACATAAATCAATAGAATATATTCTGGTGGTTTCGATATGTTTGCATGTTGAAGCTTATTGCAGGTACACAGGATAATGATCGGAACATTAAATTCCAGGTATCTACGGTGTCTAGGGAGAGTCTTCAACCTCTATCCTCTATTTGTTCTGGATCTGAACCATTTAGACCAGTGGAACACCTTGCTGTCCGTAGGAGGTGAAATATTCCAGCTAATAGAGAGGGAACCCCGTATATTATTTTTAAAACCAACGTTTTGGACTACACCATAATTGAGTCCATCATCAAGGCTGATGCTCAGAACGAGAGAAAGCATTGAAGGATAAAGGGACCTTCTAAACCATAAATAGATGGTCAAGGGAAGATGAAGCAATTAATGACTTATCGTTTCCCATTCATTTTAATTTTATTAATAAATGGTTTCCATGTATTACTTAAATTTAAACCATCATCCTTGTTTAAATTATTATTCCTTTTTTCTATTTCCACAATCTCTCTTATCCTTCTCTTGTTATAGTTGTCTTCCCTAGAAACAAGAGAATATTTTTCAATGCAAATATGATTAGAAGTATTGTGCAAATAATTTGCTAACGAAAATTTGTTTGTTCATATGTGGACAATTTCCGACGAATGTTCCTTCAGTCGCGTTTTCAAAGAACGCCCAGTTTCTCCAATGCCCAGTTTCATGAAAGACCTTGGCTTGATGCATTATTTTCTAAGCCTGAAGTATGGAAGACACCAAAAGGAAGCTTCCTTAACCAAGGAAAGTATGTAGTGGAAATACTGAAAGAGGTTTGACATGTTGGAATGTAAATCCATGGCCACACCCATGGATACACACTTTAAGTTGATGGCTGATGCTTCGTCAAAATTAGTGGATGTGACATTATACAAACATATCATTGGTTCATTGATGTATCTGACGAATACTCGACCAGATATATGCTTTGTTGTGAACAATTTGAGTCAGTATTTGGTTGAGCCAAAACATGTTCACCTAGTATATGAAAAGCATGTGACGAGGTACCTGAAAGGTACAGTAGACTATGGTATCAATTATACTAGAAATCATGACTTCATACTGTACGGTAATGGAAATTCAGATTGGGTAGGAAGTGTCTCATATAGAAAGAGAACTTCAAGAGGATGTTTCAGCTTGGGGACAACCATGAATCATGTCCAAATAGGAAGCAGTCCAGCGTTTCTCTCAGAAGTGAATAAGTGGAATATATTGTAGCTTGTTATGCCAGTTGTGAATCCATATGGATTTGAAAGTTGTTGTCAAATCTAGTCGATCTGGAGATGGATGCTACTATGATTGTATGCAATAACTAAATCTTCATGAAGATGACAGAGAACTATGTGTTCCAGAATAAGATGAAGAACATAGAAATTTGGTACTTCTACATTCGTGACATGATGCAGAAGGGAGGTATACAACTGAAATATGTGAGCACATATGAGAAGGTTGCATATGTGTTTACTAAGCCTCTATCTTGTATAAAGTTTGAACACTTACGATACAAGCTTGGTTTTGTCCATGAGGACTTCCCTCGAAAGGGGGAGTAGTATTGTTGATACTATGGTATCCTGATTATAGCAAGTAGCTTAGTTAGGATTGATCATCCTTATACTTGATCCCATAATAATGAAAGAAAGGATCATCTTAAATGTTGATCTTAATGGAATTGATCCTGTAATTTCGAAATGAAGGATCATCCAAGATGTTGATAGACTTGATCCCGTAATTACAAAATAAAGGATCGTCCAAGATGTTGGGACTAATCATCCTTAGACTTGATCCTATAATTTCAAAAGGAAGTATCATCTTAAATGTTGATGAGAGTGTACTTGATATTGTAATTCTGAAAGGAAGGATCATCCAAGATGTTGGGACTAATAGTCCTTGGAAATGATCCTGTATTCTGAAAGGAAGGATCATTTTAAATGTTGATGTGAATGGACTTTATCTCGTAATTCTGAAAGGAAGGATTGTCCAAGATGTTGGGACTAATCATCCTTAGACTTGATCCCATAATTCCAAAAGGAATGATCGCCTTAAATGTTGATGAGAGTGGACTTGATTCCGTAATTCCAAAAGGAACGATCGTCCAAGATGTTGGGACTAATCATCCTTAGACTTGATCCCATAATTTTGAAAGGAATGATCGTCTTAAATGTTGACACGAGTGGACTTGATCCCGTAATTTCGAAAGGAAGGATCATACAGGATGTTAGTAGTGGACTTGATCCTGTAAATCTGAAAGGAAGGATAGTCCAAGATGATGTTGGTAGACTTGATCTTGTAAGGAAGGATCATCTAGAATGTTAGCGGTGGACTTGATCACGTAATTACGAAAGGAATTATCATCCTCTCTATGTATGTGTTAGATGTGATCAGTATCGGTATATCTGCAAATAATTGATCCTATAATTCCTAAAGGAAGGATCGACTGAGTACCATAGATGTGTTTTCCATGATCTATAATTGCGAAAGGAAGGATCATGTTGGTTTTTGTTACACCTGCCATATATGATGTTACTCCAACCTTGATTTATTGATGATGATGTTGTTATGTTTGTCACATGTTGCTTGTTATTCCAACTTTCTGATAATGATCCATCCTCATGCTGTCGTTTTTGTTGTTATTCCAGCCTTATTATGATGATCCAACCTCGTTATGTCATTGTTAGTGATGTATCAGTTTTTATATTGAATATGTTGATACTTCAGCTATGTACTAAAGATGATGATGATGACGTTCCAACAGTTCTAACATGTTATACAACTTGACGAGAAATTTATACTCAAAATGAGAAATCTAGCCATAAAAACTCATATTTGTGTGAAAAAGACACCAAAAAACACTTCCAAATAAAAAACTGGTGCTACCAGCACCGCGTTTTTTGGGGGGGCTAAAAATGTGGGCATGGATGAAAACAATCCTTATTGTTATTTACAATAACCTTAAAATCAATCCCCAAAATGAAAATTGATGCTACCGATAGCACACTATTTCAAAAAAAGGCATAATTATATGATTTTATCATAATTTAAAATTATATTTATTAAACCTCTTAGTAACACTATATAAAAATTGCACTATATTAAACAAAAATTATCCAAAAAATTATTCTACCACTCTTTCCATATAAGATAAAAGAGTTTCTTACTGGAGGAGCACATTGTTGAACCAAAGCTCCTAAAAATAAAATAAAAATACAAAAATTCAAAATAAAAAAGACGTTAAACACATTAAAAACAATTAAATAACCAAAAAACATTTTAAAAAAAAATCTAAATACAACTAAATAGAAAATATAAAATATTCTTAAAAAAAATTAGAAAATTTACAGTAACTTTAAAATAATAACAAAACATTTTAAAAAAATAATTAAAAAAAATACCTCAACAAACAAAAAACAATATTTAAAAAAAAAATTATGAAAAATAACAAAATATTTTTAAAACAATATAAAACGTAAAATAATATAAATTATAAAACATAAAACTTAAACTATAAAACAACATAAAATGAAAAACAATATTAAAAAGCCAAATAATTTGTAAATATAACAAAATATTTTAAAAACCAAATAAACAATTAAAAAAACAAATAAAAGGTTGTATGGCTTTTGTATAAGCAATATATATAAAGAGATAAAGAAGTTATCAAGGGGACGATTCTAGGAATGGTGCCACCCCGTTATACTATTTATACTATTTTAATTATTTTGTTAAGATGGATTTGTTTAAAACTTACATATATTTTTCATATAGTTTTGTTTAAAAGTTATATACTTTTTCATATGTTTTTTTTAACTTATGTTTATATTATTTTATATATTCCTTTTATCGTTTTTATGATGTTTACATATTTTCCCATACTTTTTTCAAATTATTATAAATTAAAAAACAAAATGTAAAATATTTATTGTTAAAAATGAGAATTTGATATTTTTAATATTCTTGATTAATTTTTAGTTATGGAGTAATGTCAAATTTCACAATTTTTTGATACAATATTTTTTTTAATATATAGATATATATATATATAACTTAAACTATAAAACAACATAAAATATGAAACAATATTAAAAATACCAAATAATATGTTAATATAACAAAATATTTTAAAACGAAAGAAAAAAACAAAATCTTGAAAAGTTTTGTGGCTTGTGTAGAAGCAATATATATAAAGGCTAAAGAAGTTCTTAAGGGGGTGATTCTCGAACCACCGCTATATACTATTTAAACTTTCTTTATTATTTTGTTATTATGTATTTGTTTAAAACGTATATATATATATATATATATATTAAAGTAAAAACAACATAAAATATGAAACAATATTAAAAGTACTAAATAATAGGTTAGTATAACAAAATATTTAGAAAAAACCAAAGAAAAAATTATTAAAAAAAAAATCTTAAAAGGTTTTGTGGCTTTTGTACAAGCAATATATATAAGGGGAAGGAAGTTCTTAAAGGGGAGTCTCGGAATCACGCTACCCATTTATACTATTTATATATTTTTCAAATGGTTTTGTTTAAAAATTATATTTTTTTATATGTTTTTTTTTAACTTATGTTTTAATTATTATTATATATTTGTTTTATTCTTTTTATGATCTTTAAATGTTTCCACATGATGTTTTCAACTTACTGTAAATTATAAAAATAAAATGTAAGTATATAGATTATTAAAAAAAAAAATTGATATTTTTGATTAATTTTATGCTCTTGAGGAAAATGTCAAGTTTAAAATTTATATAAAATGTAAAATAATATAAATTATAAAATCTAAAACTTAAAATATAAAACAACATAAAATATGAAATTATATTAAAAAAAACAAATAATATGTTAGTATAACAAAATATTTTAAAAACCATTGGAAAAATTAAAAATAAAAACAAAATATTAAAAGGTTTTGTGGCTTTTGGTATAGGCAATACATATAAGGGGTTAAAAAGTTCTTAAAAGAGGTGATTTTAGGAATCACCCCTCTTTATACTATTTAATTTTTCTTTATTATTTTGTTAATATGTATTTTTTTAAAACTTTNTCTTTTTATTATGTTTAAATGTTTTCACATGGTTTTTTAACTGTAAATTAAAAAACAAAATGTAACTATATCAATTGTTAAAATTGTTTTTTTGATATTTTGTTGTTAAGGAAAAATGTCATATTTCAATATTTTTTATACGATATTTTTTAATATTTTTAAACTATATATATAATGTAAAACAATATAAAATATAAAATATACAACTTAAACTATAAAACAACATAAAATATGGAATGCTATCAAAAATATCAAATAATATATTAGTATAACAAAACATTTTAAAAATCAAATAGAAAAAATAATAAATAATAAAAAAAAATCTTAAAAGATTTTGTGGCTTTTGTATAAGTAATATATATGAGTAAGGAAGTTCTTAAGGGGAACCATTTTAAAAAATGTGTCACCTCTTTATACTATTTAAACTCTCTTTATTATTTTGTTAATATGTATTTGTTTGAAACTTATATATATTTTTCACATGGTTTTGTTTAAAAGTTATATATATTTTCATATTTTTTTAACTTATGTTTTTATTATTATTATATATTTGTTTTATTCTTTTTAAAATGTTTAAACGTTTTCACATGGTTTTTCCAAAAACTAGTTTTTAATATTTTTTATTAGTTTTATGTTGTTGAGAAAAATGTCAAATTTCACAATTTTTTGATAGGATATTTTTTGTAATGTTTTGACTTTAATATTTTATTTTGAGATTAAATATTATGTTTTTAAAATGTTAAATACAAATATATGGTATACTTTTTGATAAGTTTGTAAGAATCATCACTTGAGAGAAAATATTGTTTTATTAAATAATATCATTTTTATACATAAAATAACTCAAAATACGTTAAAAATGGTTTGAATTTTCTTTATTGTCTCATCTTTTTTACAAACTAGCCCAAAAAACATCTTTTCAAAAAAAAAAATTTAAAAAAACACTTCCAAAATGTATATATTTTTTGTCATATTTAGCTTCTATATGTTAAAAAAATTCAAAAATGTATATATTTTTAATTACAACTAGTTACTAAATGTATTATTTTTTGTAAAACTTTCAAAACAAACATTTGTATATAATTCTTTTTTTATGACCAAGAATTTTCAAAATCGCAAAAAATGGCTCAAAATGAAAAATGGTGCTACCAATATACATACTTTTTGAAACGAAGGTAAAAAAACAACTAAAATTGACCCTACAAAAAACGAGAACAATGTCGGGTTCTCGTCAAGTTGCATAACTTGTTTTCTATGTTGATGGAAAATGATGATGATGATGCTCTAGCTCCATGCTGCAGGTGATGCTTTAGTTCCATGCTGCAGAAGATGATGCTCGCGCTCCATGCTGCATATGATGATGTTCCAGCAGATGATGATGATTCTCCAGATCCATGTTGTAGGTGATGCCTCAGTTCCATGCTACAGATGATGATGCTCCATCTCCACACTATTGATGATATTCCAGCTCCATGTTGCAAATGATGATGCCTTAGTTCTATGTTGCACATGATGATACTCCAAATCCATGATGTAGATGATGATGTTAATCAAAACTTTCGATGATCTATAAATGTACCAGACAATGGTCCAAAAGATTATGTTGATGATGCCTCCTCTCTCCTTTTGATGATATTATGTAGAGCCACACAAGTTGTTGTTGTTGTTAGTAAAATATCCTTTCATGTTAAGGGGGAGTGTTGCGATAATGTAACTTCAAAGAAAATTCTACTTGTAATTTACGTTATTATTATTCCTCCTTTGGGAGATGTTATTGATGTAAAAGGTCATGTAAAATTCATGAGGTAAACCCTTTAATACACCTAAATATCGTTAAAAAAATTACATGCATTACTTTTATATTTACATAGCAGAATCTTACATATTACTATTGTTAGTTTGTTATGTCTTCGCCCTTCTAGTTATGACAGGTTTGTTGAAGCTTACAATGGCTAGTTCCTTTTGGAACCTTCAACCATGTTCACGCAGGTGATTACTAGTACACACAGCTCAAAAGTTCCATGAAATATTGCCACGAATAAGTTAAAATGGTAATTTTTGTGGATAAATTGATAAATATTTTGAAAAGAAATTGTTCTAGCCCCCGATCATCGTCGCTACTACCACGTAAATGAATATTTGTCTAGAGCTATAGCAACGAAAGTTTGTCTATATCGAGACAAAGACAGAAGTTTGTCATTATAGCGACATAACACTAAACACTTGCAAATCAACTCCATCAACAAATTTGAAGGGGAGGTCTCGTTGGGGAAAGGTAGAACAAGGAAAGTGAAAGGTAATTATAATGAGGATGAACAAACATCATGTTAATCCTCATTATAATAATCACAAGCATCATCATATTCATCTTTATGATCATCAATGCTATCATAATCATCATCATCATCACCATATTCATCATCTTCATCATTGAAATCAAAATAAATCTCATCATCATCCTCATCCTCATCATCATCAATGTTATAATCATCATCGTCATCAATGATATCATGATCATCATCATCATCAATGTTATCATCTTCATCATCATGATCATCATGTTCATACTTATTAAAATAATAGAAATCATCATCATCATGTTCATCCTCATTATAATAATTACAACCATCATCATCTTTATATTTATGATCATCAATGCTTTCATAACCATCATCATCATCATCACCATTGTCACCATTTTCATCATCTTCATCATCGCCATTATAATCAACCTCATCCTCAGCCTCATCATCATCAATGTTATAATCATCATTGTCATCAATGTTATCATCATCATCATCGTCATCAATGTTATCAGCTTCATCATCATGATCATCATGTTCATGCTCATTAGAATAATAGCAATCATCATCATCATGGTCATCCTCATTAGAATAATCACAACCATCATCATCTTCATGTGCATACTCATTAGAATAATAGCTATCATCATAATCATGGTCATCCTCGCTAGAATAATCACAGCCATCATCATCTTCAATTTTTTGATCATCAATGGTATCATAACCAGCGTAGATCCAAATCCTAGGCTCTATCAAGCACCGAGAGGGATCAAATATCTAGAGGCGCAAACTTATTCTTAGGTATTGCACTCAAGGAGCTATCAACTTTGGTGTTTCCTATATATATAGCCATTGATTTGATTCAAATCAAAAGATATTTTTATTTAAGGTAGACATATAATATTTTTATTATTAATATTTAATATTATTTATGGCCGACATATAATATTTTTTATTGTTTTTTATTTTGTTAGGAACGAACATTACAACATATGCCTCAGACATGGTTTTAAAACCATCTGCAAGGCCCTCCTAAACCATGTACAATAAAACCCCTGCATATGGTTTTAAAACCATGTGCAATGACAACATTTTTTGCGGATAATTCAATTTTTTATTTTTTATTGTTTTTTAGGTAGGAACATTACAACATCTCCCTCATATTAGTTTGTTTTTTTGGCCGACATTTATTTGGGACGATAATTAATTTTTTATTTATTTTTTTAATGGCTGACAAAATATATTTATTACTTCTTATTTTTTAGAAGTAAAAAGTAACGTTACATAACTTTACATAACGTTATGTAACGTTACAAGATCTCCCTCATACTAGGATGTAGAGCGCCTCTCGATGCAATCATCATCGTCATCATCATCATCACCATCTTCATCATCGTCATCATCGTCAATGTTATAATCATCATTGTCATCAATGATATCATCATCATCGTCATCATCAATGTTATCATCTTCATCATCATGTTCATTATACTCATTAGAATAATAACAATCATCATTATCATGTTCATCCTCATTATAATAATCGCAACCATCATCATCTTCATCTTTATGATCATCAATGCTATCATAATCATCATCATCATCACCATCATCACCATGGTCATCATCATCATCATCGACATCAGAATCAACCTCATTCTCATCCTCAGCCTCATCATTGTCAATGCTATAATCATCATTGTCATCAATGTTATCATCATCATCATCATCGTCATCAATATTATCATCTTAATCATCATGATAATCATGTTCATACTCATTAGAATAATATCAATCATCATCATCATGTTCAACCTAGCAACAATTTGTCATGGCAAAAATGTTCACATGTACTAGTATAGATGAGAACCATGACATTAATGATATGGAGAGATGTCATAGGAACTATGTTCACCATGTCTTATCTTTGTTCATGTGAACATTAACACATGTAATCCATATTTTGTAGCTACCCACTCTAGGATATATTGAATACGCGTAATTATTTTAAAAAAATGGTTTCTATATTAGAAGACATTTTAAAAATAATAATAAGACAAGAGCAATTTCCTGTTCAATTTCCTATTTATCAAGTTTTTAATTAATTGAATTTTACACATTTTTCAGGATTTAAATATTTGTAAGAAATAAATTGTATTATACAATGAATTCCATATAACCTTATTACTTATGCTTGTATCAAGTCTTCTTGAAAGTGGACTTTATTAAGCATCCTCTGTGTGTCAAACTTTGAAATGGTCACCATATTACACTCATATGACAAATTTTTTTCAAGAAAGGGTCTATTGATGATGATGATGTTCATTATGATGGCGATAATGACCATAAAGACAATGATCATGATAATCCTGCTGACTATGGAGACAACAATAATTTCACTATCAACATCATCATCATCATCACTAACGATGATGATGATGTCGATGGTGTGGTTTATGACTACGATGACGACGATGACAATGATGATGGTGTTGTTTATGATGATGGTAATGATCATTGACGATGACAATGACAATGCATATGATGATAATGATGTTCTTGATGATGATGATGATGATGATTATGATGATGATGTTGATAATGATGAAATTTATTATCATGATGATGATTATGATCAACATGGTGTTTATGGTGATTATGATGATTATCAAGATGGTGGTGATGGTGGTGATGATGATGATCATAAGTATTGATGTCGTCAGTTTCTGATACCTTGCCTCCATGTTGCTGGAATAAGTCCATGGTTTATCCTTTTCCAAAGGGGTGTAGTAGACTTATTGGATTCAAGGAAAGGTAATAAATCACATTAAAAAATAAACATTAAAACAATAATAAACATTAAATTAATAATAAACATTAAAATATTAATAAACATTAAAAATAATAAATAAAACAAAAAAATAAACATTAAAAAAACAAACAATTAAAAATATCCATCTTACCTTCCCCCTATCGCGACAACAAAATTTTACTGCATCTTTCATTTACCTCACCCATGAACTACGTCGAGGTCGCAGACGAGTTTCCAAGGTTGTAGAAGAGGTTTTCCAGTTACCTCACCCAGGATATAGGATAGAGGTCACAAAGGAGTTTTCAAGGTTGCAGAGGAGGTTTTCCAGTTACCTCACCCACGAACTAGGCCCGAGGTCGCAGAGGAGGTTTTAAACTGCCTCTTCCACCAATGTGGTCAATAAATTCAGAACCAACTAGGTGGAACTGGGAATAATGAAATTTGGGACCATCACTGCGACTGTTTCCTTGATGGCATCTAGGGGTAACATCGACCCATTGTATATCCCTCCTCAATAACCTAAAGAACCGTTAATGTTACCACTATAAGTAAGACCCCTAGATCTGGGGCTTCGAGGAATCCCTATTTCTCTTTTTCCTCAATTTTTTCCTGAAGAAAGAGGGTTGACACTATTTGAAGATGCCACAATCATTCACACAGAACCATTCTTAGACCCTATTTGGTACCCTACTTCATATGCAAAATAATTTTTGTACAACGATTTGGAGTTGTTGGAATCAGGATGGTCGAGATCTCGTCCAACTCCACCTGCCATGCCTCCCTTATCGACCTCAGAAGAAGGGAATGCTTTTATCCTAGAGGGTTTCATTGCTTCTTTTTTGCAGCCTGAATTTTTTCGAGGGACACCACCCGATTCAGGATCTGACAAAAGAGGCAAAGAGCGAGAAGCAGAAATTCAAGCCGACAACAAGGGTTTATCAAATATCCCTAGCAGAAAATGCAAGAACAAGTGCCTCTCCTCAACTAGTGGGCCTCTTAATATCATCTATGGCAGCAACGTGTCGATAGAGGAGGTTGGTCCTATGGAAGACTCTGCTCTGGTGGGAAAAATTCGTAGGTGAAACCCTAGCTCAGAGGATATGGAAATTTGGTCCAGGAATAATTGGTCAAGTGTTCTCAACTATGAACCCGAAAAAGATTCCATTGCAAATGGGTGGCTTGGATTTAGATTCAACTACGCAAGTGATGTTGAAAAATTCTTGCGAAACAATGGAGCTATGGATTTTTTCCTATTCTATTAAAAAAATGGACACCTCTCTTTGATGTGGATAGTGAGAGTTTGGACACTATGTTGGTGTGGGTGTGTCTTCTGGGACTCCCCTGGTAATTTTGGAGCCTGAACTCGCTTCGTGATATGGGGAGTGCTGTTAGAGTCTTTCTGGAGGCCAATCTTTCTTTTCTGAAGACAAGAAGGAAAATTGTAGCAAAAATACTTGTCTCTTTAAACATTTGAATAGATCTTCGAGAACACATTAATCTTATCTGGGGTGAGTCTGTCAGGAAGCAACTTCTGGACTATGAAGGGATCCCCTTCAGATGTCACCATTTCCATGCAACAAGACATATAGCAACAAATTGTTACCTGGGGTTTTCAAAATCCCCAGCACAAAAAATATTTCTCCCAAGGGAGGTTGCAGCTCTGAGCACTGAAAATATCCCTCAAGGGATGCATCAAGAAGCTCCTCCTGTCTAGGATATTGATCGGAAACAATCTAGAAACTTCAACACAAGTTTCTCTGTCACTTTATTTTTCAATAGCTTAAAACTCCTATCAGTTGTCATAGTCCAATAGAATGGTTGATTATCCTTTTTAATGGTTTCAATAATTGGAGCACAAATACCACTGAAGTTTTTGATGAACTTACTATGAAAACTTGCTAATCCATGGAAGCTTATAAATTCAAAAAAATGATTTGGTGTTGGCCATTTTAGGATTGCCTCCACCTTTTCTGGGTCCATCTTCAGTCCTTGTGAAATAATGAATCCCAAATATACTAACTCCTTTTTCATAAATAAACATTTCTTAACATTGATTAATAACTTCTCTTTCTGGATCCTGTCCAAAGCATATTTGAGGTGCCTCAAATGCTCCTCTTTTGTTTGGCTAAATATTAATATGTCATCCAAGTAAAATATGACAAATTTCCGTATGAAATATTTAAGAACTTCATTCATGATCCTCATGAAAGTGCTTGGGGCATTGGTTAACCCAAATGACATTACCAACCACTCATACAACCAATCATTGGTTTTGAAAGTTGTTTTCCACCCATCACCTTCTCGAATACTAATATGA
Organism: Pseudotsuga menziesii; assembly: GCA_001517045.1. Classification (NCBI taxonomy): domain Eukaryota; kingdom Viridiplantae; phylum Streptophyta; class Pinopsida; order Pinales; family Pinaceae; genus Pseudotsuga; species Pseudotsuga menziesii. The sequence continues at coordinate 138,304 of LPNX010604167.1, read as the reverse complement.
TGATAACCACTCTTTAAATCAATCTTGCTGAAGTATTTTGATCCACTTAGAAAGTCCATCAAATCATCTACCCTAGGAAAAGGAAACCTATACCGGATTTTTATTTTATTGATGGCCCTAGAGTCAATGCACATCCTCCATTTACCATCCTTCTTTGGGATTAACACTGTTAGGACAACACATGGACTTAAACTCTCTTTAATCAGGCCCTTATCCAACAATTTCTGAACCTGATTTCTAATTTCCTCATTCTCAATCAAGACCAAACACACTTACAAGTATTTACAACACTTAATTTGTTGCTTATTTTGGTTTCTATGCCTCGGGTTGAAAATTGGAATAACATAATAACCAAGGTTACTATGAACAAACCATTAGTTTTAAGGGTATAATGACATCTAAATACCACTAATGAGACCACTCTACCATTATTCCATGTATCAACCGTCATCTATTTCAATAAATTTTGTGTCTAGGTTTTTTCCCAGTAACATGCTTGCAATTTTGGCATTTGAGGGTTAATTTTTGAAAATTGTGCCAAAAGAGGTTGTGGTAATTGTGTTCATCTAGTCCTTTCCATAACACACTTTTAGTAGTTTATGATACTCAATACTTGTACTGAGTTTGGTTTTTATTCTCTCGATTGAAATTCCACAAGTGTCCATGAATGGCTTTGTGAAGCGACTTAAAAATCATCATAACTTGAAAACCAAGGTTTAGATGGACAAACTGTCAGTTTCGTTGGAATCACGACATTGAAATACTATATGGACATCACTCTACAATGATTTCATGAACCTACCATTTTCTATTTTGGTGATTTTTAGAACTAGGTTTTACTTAGTAACAGGCAATGTTATTTTTAGATTAGAGGGTAATTTTTTTAAAACTATGACAAATGAGGGTGTGGTAATCATTTTCATATCATTCTTTCCCAAAACAACTTGTAGGATACTACAACACTCAATTAATTCTATTTTTTTGTATTCCCATGGTTTAAATTCTCCATGATTCCTCAAAACGATTCGGGAAACGAGGCTAAAATAAACATAACTCGATAACCGATGCTTGGATGGAAAAACCATTAATTCTGTTGGAATTGTGAAATTGGAGTACCACTAGGGCCATCATTCTACCATGAGTACATTAATTGACCATTTTCTATTTTGATGATTTTTCAAAGTAGGTTTTGCTCAGTAACATGCAATGTAATTTTTGCATTAGAGAGTAAATTTTTAAAACCTTTGCCAAATAGGAGTGTAGGAATTTTTATCATATTGTAATTTCCCAAACATTCTTGTATGACGTTTCGACACTCATTCCATTGCTCAGTTGAAATTGATAACCAAGTCTCAGTTGGACAAACCATTAATTCCATTTGAATTGTGACATTATATTAACACTAGGGACACCACACTATCCGTAGTCCATGGATCAATCATTGTCGATTTAGACAATTTTTGTAACAATGTTTTGCTCATTAACATGCAATGTAGTTTTTTGCATTAGAGGGTAAATTTTTTAAAACTATGCCAAACGAGGGTGTGGGAATCATGTTAATATGTTCCTCACCCAAACACACTTGTAGGATGTTATGACACTTGATTTCATTGTTTGATTTGGTTTTTATGCCCCCAGTTGAAATTCACCAATTGTCCCCGAATGACTTTGGGAAGCAAGTTGAAAATCATCATAATTCAATAACCAGGTCTCAGATGGACAAACCATCAATTTCTTTGGAATTTTTACATCATATCAGGTTTTCATGTCCCAAATTTTTCATTGGGTCACAATGGCCTAATCACATTTACCATATTCATGAGAGTTTGTCAAATTGATGCTAAGGGTCAAATAATTGCCAAGGAAGAAACTTACTAGTTTCCTAGGTTGGGGGTGAAAGCTTTAGGATTTGGAATAAGGGGGACAATAAATGATGTTTGAGAATTAGAATGGCATAAATATTTAATAAAGTATCTAAATAAATAAATACAAGGGAAAATCAAAGTGGCAATTGATCCTGAAGGCACATGGAGGATGTGGGATCCACACAAGCTAGATTTTCTATGCCACGTGGCATCCTCCTTTTGCAATTTTGAATCCATCAGAAGCATAAATATTCTTGGATGAGTTAGAATGATAATAAACTTGTACATATGCATCATATTTCAAATTTGGAAGGAAATGTAACTTACATGGGAGAGGAAGAGTCATTTTGGAGCTAGTGCATTACAGGAAATTTCAATTTAAAATGGGCCTTCCAAAAATAATACAAAGTCCATGTCATAATGTATTAACCAATCAAAATTCTTTAAAATTCAAACAGGGAGCACCTCTTAAACCATTTTTTAATATAAATTTGGGGATAGGTATCATAAAAAAAAACTACTTTTTTGTTCATATTTTTGACACATCTCCTTGTGTTTTTACTCAAATTTCGATCAGGAGAGCTCGTTGGATGCAAAATTAAATTACAAATCCAACAAGTACCCACTTGGAATACTTTTGACGGGCCCCTCTACCCCCCAAAAAATAAATACCTGAAAAAATGTGATGATGACATCATTATCACGTTTTTCAGGTATTTCTTGTTTTTAGGGTAGCAGGGCCCATCAAAAGTATGCCAAGTGGGTACTCGTTGGCTGCGGAATTTAATTCCGCATCCAACGAGCTCTCCCGATTGAAATTTGAGTAAAAACACTGGGAGATATGTCGAAAATAGGAACAAAAAAATAGTTTTTCTTTTCTTCCTCTGAAATTAATAAATATTATTTTATTATTTTAACTATTATTTTATTAATTTTCCTTAGGAGGCCCATTTTGAGTTGAAATTTTCTCTAATGAGACACTTGGACTAGATTCCCTAGCTCTATGAAAACAATGATGAATATGCTATGAAGCCTATGACACAAATCAGATATGAAGGTTGACATCTGACATATCTGACATGTCAGGTTGAAATAGAGCATCCAAGAGGGCGCTCATGTGAGTTGGGGAAGCTCAATGGGTTCCAACTCAAATTGGGGGAAGATGCAAGGCTGGGAAAGGGAGGACACATGGCAAATCTTGAGCACACACCCTAATTTGAATTGTCTTGAGTTTGTGGATGGATTTGTAACCTTAGAAGGCTAATTATTCTTACAAAATATAGGGATCAACCAAGAGAGGATATTTTTATCATTTGAGAAATTTGCATTTGTGAATTGAGAGAGCTAGTGGATGAATAGTTTCAGTACATATCTCATACACTAGTGGTGCTCGTGATAGCACATCACTGCTCGAGCTACTCTACATAGTAGCCTACTGAATCGACCCGGTACTCCCAATATGGATCTCTGATATCTCATCGGAAGGTCATCTATGTCAGCATCTGGGATATCCAAGGTCAACCTCTCTAGGTTTTCCTCCAACTCCCCAGTGATGTCATCACCCCGTGGTACAAAGAGGGCTCTAGTTCTCCTATCCAATGGAGATGCTCCTCTAGGTCACACTACTCCCACATCTGCATGATAATATACATGTCTCACCACTTAACATAAAAAATATAAAACATTAAAAAACATAAAAACATTTTCATCCATTTTAGGGTTTTCTTGCTTCTCACCGATGTCACCCCACTGTCCGCCAGGTGGGAGTGGTAGGTCAGGATCTTTGGTGAATTTCATGCCTGCATAAGCATAATCCTCAACCATGAGGATCTGATCTCGTAGCCATCTGAAGAACGGATCACCGAACTTCACCCTTCCCCTACCCACTCCTGTGCGAGCCATGACCTGGACCCACCTCAACATACAGGGGTCCCATGCTCTCAGACTCCGGAAGACCACCTGAAGTGTCATTTGTGGAACCCACTCAAAGAATAAGCAGGCTAAAATGGAACCAAAGCCAAACTTCTTTAGCTCTCCCTACCAATGCTTAGTCAGTTGATCCTTGAAGATTGGAAGCATGGCTTCCACCCAATTAAACACCGTGGGTGCCATGGCATTTATGGCGTACAACATGTGTGCCCTGGAATCCTGGTGCACACCCTGACTCCCGGCCACCCTCTGCATGGTAAATAGGATGGTCCATAGGGCCCTATCCATCACTGCCTTGATGGGGATCTTCTTCCCCAATGTACCTGTTCCTGGTGCACAGTGATGATTTATAAGCTCTCGACTGGTAATATCCCCTCCACGGGATCCTGTCAGTGAGATGGGGGCACCTCGTCTCGAGAGACCTGTCAAGAAGTAGATGTCCTCTACTTCCACCATAAGGATATGGGCCCCCACCTCGAAATACTACTGCTCTGGATTCCACATCTGCAGTATGTGCTCCAGTAACCGCTCATGTGACACCATGCTTGGGGTCCGGAAGAACTTCAGGAGCCCACAGTCCCGTAATGCGTCAATACAACACGCATTTCTTTCAGCAGCAGCATCCTCATTGTCATGCGTTCTTTCTTTCCATATCACCATGTTTTGAGTCACCTAGACCTGCCAAAAACAATAATGATATGCATTAGAATCATCCTTAAATCATTAAAAATCAAAGGAATGAATTTATTTTGCTTACACTATCAGTTTAAGTTCTCCACAGCCAGCACCTCCTGTGCCCCGTTGGAGACAGGCAGTGGCACCGCCTGTCCACTGTGTTATTTGCGCGGTTCTCGGGTGGTACTGCATATCTCGCAAGGGGTAGCCGCGATGCCTTCTTTTAAGGTTTTAGGGCTTGCCATATGAGACCAAAACCCTACCAAATCTCAAAATAAATGATATGAAATGAAAGAGAAGGGCCTTAGCTGTTACCTGCAACTAACGATGTTGAAAATGAACAGTGGAAACTCCTGGTATCTGCTGCTGAAAATTTGGCTAAGAAAATGCTCCAAATGTTCTCTGCTATAGGTAAATAGTGAAATGATTTGATTTTTTACTATTTACATGACTTATATACGAATTTTTTGGTCTTACATACTATAGTTTTGATATAAAGTCATATTTTAGTCAAATTTTATCTGTCGTAATCCCCTAATGCTAGTTATAAATGCAGTTAACACTTGTTTCTGAGTCTATTGCAGGATAAGAGAACTATAGTAAGAAGCTTTGGAAAGTTTGTTTATGGATTTTTCACACTTTCATAAAATGGAAAAGGTCGATGAGCGTTTATTACGACACTTTGTCATGCTTGTTAAAATCCAGTATCAAAGGTCCGAGTTCATTTCAAGTTTCATTCCAGGCTCGTAAAAATCGACATTGTGTAAAGAAGCGTCATGCAGTCCTCTTTTCACATCTTTTTCAGGCTCCTTAAAAATGAAAAAGTCGTCGAGTCCATTTATGATTCTTTCCAGGGTCGTAAAATATGGCATTGTGTAAAGAAACCTCATGGAGTTCTCTTTAAACCCTTTTCAGGCTCCCTAAATACGAAAAGATCATTGAGCGATCTTGTCTTCTTCACGCTCGTTAAAGTATTTGAAGAGTCATCTGTCCGATGGTAGGTTATCTCTTTTTCAGTTTGGATAGGACTATTTATGAAAAAGGAACACTCTAGACAATCATGACTGGAAGAGTTCTGTAAGGTATGGTTTTACACTTTTTCGGACCTTAGAGACTAAATCATACGAAAAAGGACCCCTTTGGAGTCTTCTTCTGTATTCGTTAAGACTCTCTAAATATGAACGATACCGAGTTTTATTTCAGTGGACTCATTAAATTAAACATTGAGAGACCCGTTTTGGGAACGAACCCCTCCTATCTCAGGTTCGTAAAACATATGAGTCTGGACTTGTATTCCGATAAGCTATATCGAGTGTTTGTTACCCTATTTGAACTCGTAAAATCAAAAAGAGGCACTCATCAACCATGATGGGGGAAATGGGAAGGGAATCATTTTTGCAAATAATGGTAGTTGTTTGTCGGTACCCTTGAACATGGAACTTGTCTGCACATCATGTCAGTCAATTGGGTATTCAGCTGATCTCCATGATGATCCACTTTCATGAGTCATGTCACTCCTTTGAGTCTTTCAAAAGAATGCATTTTCCACTATCGCATTGTGTGTCTTTCTCGTCTAGTCATGCTGCCAATTGGTTTTGTCGTGTCACCCGATGTTCAAAGGGGATTTGAAGAAGTTTTTCCTCTGTAGTATACACAGTCTTTGTGTTAGTATCTTTGATTCTATCATATGGTTACTACATTCACATCATTCTAGAACTATGTTCCGAGTTTTGTGTCGTCGATGTGGGACTCATCATGGCCCTCCTTCGATGAGACTATTCCCGTTGACATCAGCTCATCATCTAGGAAATAGTCTTAGAAACAATATTTAGTACCTTGATATCTATATGCCTTAAAGAAAGATTCTCTCGCTTTCGACATAGGTTCACATCATTGACCTTTGATCGATAGAATCGACTGGGTGTTCGACATTAGGACATCTATTCGCTCTCAGTAGATTGTACTAGAGTACTTTGCGAATCATTGACATTAATGGTGATCTCCTTTGCACTTGTTAACAGTTCACATCATTGGCCGACAATCAAGTGGTTTCTACCATGTTCAACTTCAGATCATTGTAATCACATGGATACAATCATACTTTGTGGAAGACGAGACGAACACCCTAGGTATTTGTTTAAAGTGCTCATTGCTTTTTCCCAGGTTGCAATGGAGTTTTGTATATCTAGCATGGATCCACATTTGTATGCTCATGGCTATGCTCAAATTTGTGTCTGTATGCCATAGATCTACGTTGTATTTCTGGTAGCTATGTCCAAGTTTGATTCCTCTATCACATGGATCTACGATGTATTCTAGTAGCCATGCTTGTTTATTCCTCTCATCGATCTACCTTGTATTGGTCTGCAGCCATGAGTTTGGTTACTTCTGTCTATGATTCAACATATTGATGTACTACACATGCCTACTTGACAACATACTCCGATCGAGCCAACATTTTCATCTCATGGTGATGACTTGTTCTCTCAAATCTCTCATTTATCGTATCCCTCTAAGACTCATGCTTTGGGGGGCATCCTGTTATACCAAAATCCTGTCACCATCATGTGATAAGAACTTTGACATACCTACTTGCCCTGAATCCTAGCTCTTGGAGTGGAAATTCATGGTTATTATTAATATTTCATGGAAATTCCCAGCACCGCACTTCCTCTGTTGTCTAGAAGCGGTACCTTGTTCGCACTGCCTATCCCCTGTTGCCCACAAGCGGTGCCACTACTTATGGCCCTTTGTCCATAAGTGTTTCGTACCAGAACCGCTCTGTCATTTAAGCAGAAACCTGGTACCCTGGGTAAAAAGGAAAAAATAGAAGTTTCTCGAGGCTTCTAGATGATAATCCTCATGACCTCCCTTATCCATACTATTGTGGGTCAATTGAGCTCGAGATCCCTCATCCTAGGATCTTTCAGGCCACCTCACCCACCAATCTCTCAACCTACCCTATCCATTAAGCATTATAAATATGAGCTCATAGCCATGGTTGAGGAGAGAACTCTGAAGGTATTGTTATTCTGTTGGATTGATTACTTGGCCCAAGACCATTTGGGAGAGCACAGAGAGCTAGATTCAAAGCTTTTGGGGATGAGAATGCTTGGTTTCATGGAGATGCATGTCAACACTAAGGCTTGGTTGTAAACTTCTTCATATTTATATATTAATGAAAGTTGATTTTTGTCCCACATGCATTGTTGTTGTTTGATTTCACATGTATGTTATTAGATTCTTTAGTCACTCGCATAGATCAGTAGATTATATTCTGGTGGTTTCGATATGTTTGCATGTTGAAGCTTATTGCAGGTACCAGGGATAATGATCGGAGAATTAAATTCCAGGTATCTACGACGTCTAGGGAGAGTCTTCAACCTTTGTACTCTATTTGATCTAGATATGAACCATTCAGACCAGTGGAACACCTTGTTGTCTGCAGGAGGTGAAATATTCCAGCTAACAGAGAGGGAACCCCGTATATTATTTTTAAAAACAACGTTTTGGACTACACCATAATTGAGTCCATCATCAAGGCTGATGCTCAGAACGAGAGAAATCATTGAAGGATAAATGGACCTTATAAACCATAAATATATGGTCGAGGGAAGATGAAGCAATTAATGACTTATCATTTCCCATTCATTTTAATTTTATTAATAAATGGTTTCCATGTATTACTTAACTTTAAACCATCATCCTTGTTTAAATTATTATTCTTTTTTTCTATTTACACAATCTCTCTTATCCTTCTCTTGTTATAGTTGTCTTCCCTAGAAATAAGAGAATATTTTTCAATGAAAATATGATAAGAAGTATTGTGCAAATAATTTGCTAACGAAAATTTGTTTGTTCGTTTGTGGACAATGTCCGACGAATGTTCCTTCAGTCGTTTTTTCAAAGAACACCCAGTTTCATGAAATACCTTGGCTTGATGCATTATTTTCTAAGCCTGAAGTATGGAAGACACCAAAAGGAATCTTCCTTAACCAAGGAAAGTATGTAGTGGAAATACTAAAAAAGGTTTGACATGTTGGAATGTAAATCCATGGCCATGCCCATTGATACACACTTTAAGTTGATGGTTGATGCTTTGTCAGAATTAGTGGATGTGACATTATACAAGCATATCATTGGTTCATTGTTATATCTAACGAATACCCGACCAGATATATGCTTTGTTGTGAACAATTTGAGTCATTATTTGGTTGAGCCAAAACATGTTCACCTAGTATATGAAAAGCATGTGACGAGGTACCTGGAAGGTACAGTAGACTATGGTATCAATTATACTAGAGATCATGACTTCATACTGTACGGTAATGGAAATTCAGATTCGGTAGGAAGTGTCTCATATAGAAAGAGAACTTCAGGAGGATGTTTCAGCTTGGGGACAAACATGAATCATGTCCAAATAGGAAGCAGTCCATTGTTTCTCTCAGAAGTGAATAAGTGGAATATATTGTAGCTTGTTCTACCAGTTGTGAATCCATATGGATTTGAAAGTTGTTGTCAAATCTAGTCAATCTAGAGATGGATGCTACTATGATTATATGCAATAACTAAATCTTCATGAAGATGACAGAGAACTCTGTGTTCCACAATAAGATGAAGAACATAGAAATTTGGTACTTCTACATTCGTGACATGATGCAGAAGGGAGGTATACAACTGCAATATGTGAGCACATATGAGAAGGTTGCATATGTGTTTACTAAGCCTCTATCTTGTATAAAGTTTGAACACTTACGATACAAGCTTGGTGTTGTCCATGAGGACTTCCCTCAAAAGGGAGAGTAGTATTGTTGATACTATGGTATCCTAATTATAGCAAGTAGCTTAGTTAGGATTTATCATCCTTATACTTGATCCCATAATAATGAAAGAAAGGATCATCTTAAATGTTGATCTTAATGGAATTGATCCTATAATTTCTAAATGAAGGATCATCCAAGATGTTGATAGACTTGATCCCATAATTACAAAAGAAAGGATCGTCCAAGATGTTGGGACTAATCATCCTTAAACTTGATCCTGTAATTTCGAAAGGAAGTATCATCTTAAATGTTGATGAGAGTGTACTTGATATTGTAATTCTTAAGGGAAGGATCATCCAAGATGTTGGGACTAATAGTCCTTGGACATGATCCTGTATTCTGAAAGGAAGGATCATTCTAAATGTTGATGTGAATGGAATTTATCTCATAATTCTGAAAGGAGGGATTGTCCAAGATGTTGGGACTAATCATCCTTAGACTTGATCCCGTAATTCCAAAAGGAATGATCACCTTAAATGTTCATGAGAGTGGACTTGATCCCGTAATTCCAAAAGGAAGGATCATCCAAGATGTTGGGACTAATCATCCTTAGACTTGATCCCATAATTTTGAAAGGAATAATCATCTTAAATGTTGACACGAGTGGACTTGATCCCGTAATTTCGAAAGGAAGGATCATATAGGATGTTAGTAGTGGACTTGATCCTGTAAATATGAAAGGAAGGATAGTCCAAGATGATGTTGGTAGACTTGATCTTGTAAGGAAGGATCATCTAGAATGTTAGCGGTGGACTTGATCACATAATTATGAAAGGAAGGATCATCCTCTCTATGTATGTGTTAGATGTGATTAGTATCGGTATATTCGCAAATACTATTGATCCTATAATTCCTAAAGGAAGGATCGACTGAGTACCATAGATGTGTTTTCCATGATCTATAATTGCGAAAGGAAGGATCATGTTGGTTGTTGTTACACCTACCACATATGATGTTACTCCAACCTTGATTTATTGATGATGATGTTGTTATGTTTGTCACATGTTGCTTGTTATTCCAAATTTATGATAATGATCCATCCTCATGCTGTGGTTTTTGTTGTTATTCCAGCCTTATGATGATGAGCCAACCTCGTTATGTCGTTGTTAGTGATGTATCAGTTTTTATATTGAATATGTTGATACTTTAGCTATGTACTGAAGATGATGATGATGACGTTCCAACAGTTCTAACATGTTATACAACTTGACGAGAAATTTATACTCAAAATGAGAAATCTATCCATAAAAACTCATATTTGTTTGAAAAAAACACCAAAAAACACTTCCAAATAAAAAAGTGGTGCTACCAGCGCCGCGTTTTTTGCGGGGGCTAAAAATGTGGGCATGGACGAAAACAATCCTTATTGTTATTTACAATAACCTTAAAATCAATCCCCAAAATTAAAATTGATGCTACCGATAGCACACTATTTTAGAAAAAGGCATAATTATATAATTTTATCATAATTTAAAATTATATTTATTAAACCTCTTAGTAACACTATATAAAAATTGCACTATATTAAACAAAAATTATCCAAGAAATTATTCTACCACTCTTTCCATATAAAATAAAAGAGCTTCTTACTTGAGGAGCACATTGTTGAACCAAAACTCCTAAAAATATAATAAAAATACAAAAATTCAAAATAAAAAAGACGTTAAACACATTAAAAACAATTAAATAACCAAAAAAGTAAAAAAAAAAATCTAAATACAAGAAAATAGAAAATAGAAAATATTCTTTAAAAAAAATTAGAAAATTTACAATAACTTTAAAATAATAACAAAACATTTAAAAAAAAATAATAAAAAAAAATATTACAACAAACCAAAAAAACAATATTTAAAAAAAAAGAAATTATGAAAAATAACAAAATATTTTTAAAACAATATAAAATGTAAAATAATATAAATTATAAAACATAAAACTTAAACTATAAAACAACATAAAATGTAAAACAATATTAAAAAGCCAAATAATCTGTAAATATAACAGAATATTTTAAAAACCAAATAAACAATTAAAAAAACAAATAAAATAAAAGGTTGTATGGCTTTGTATAAGCAATATATATAAAGAGATAAAACAGTTATTAAGGGGGACGATTCTAGGAATGGTTCCACCCCTTTATACTATTTTAATTATTTTGTTAAGATGGATTTGTTTAAAACTTACATATATTTTTCACATAGTTTTGTTTAAAAGTTATATATTTTTTCATATGTTCTTTTAACTTATATTTATATTATTTTATATATTTCCTTTATTGTTTTTATGATGTTTAAATATTTTCCCGTACTTTTTTCAAATTATTGTAAATTAAAAAACAAAATGTAAAATATTTATTGTTAAAAATGAGAATTTGATATTTTTAATATTCTTGATTAATTTTAAGTTATGGAAGAAATGTCAAATTTCACAATTTTTTGATACCATATTTTTTATATATATAACTTAAACTATAAAACAACATAAAATATGAAACAATATTAAAAATACCAAATAATATGTTAATATAACAAAATATTTTAAAACGAAAGAAAAAAACAAAATCTTGAAAAGTTTTGTGGCTTGTGTAGAAGCAATATATATAAAGGCTAAAGAAGTTCTTAAGGGGGTGATTCTCGAACCACCGCTATATATTATTTAAACTTTCTTTATTATTTTGTTATTATGTATTTGTTTAAAACTTATATATATATTAAAGTAAAAAGCAACATAAAATATGAAACAATATTAAAAGTACTAAATAACAAAATATTTAGAAAAAACCAAAGAAAAAAATTATAAAAAAGAAAATCTTAAAAGGTTTTGTGGCTTTTGTACAAGCAATATATATAATGGGAAGGAAGTTCTTAAAGGGGAGTCTCGGAATCACGCTACTCATTTATACTATTTATATATTTTTCACATGGTTTTGTTTAAAAATTATATTTGTTTATATGTTTTTTTAACTTATGTTTTTATTATTATTATATATTTGTTTTATTATTTTTATGATCTTTAAATGTTTCCACATGATGTTTTCAACTTACTGTAAATTATAAAAATAAAATGTAAGTATATAGATTATTAAAAAAAGTTTTTGATATTCTTGATTAGTTTTATGTTCTTGAGGAAAATGTCAAGTCTAAAATTTATATAAAATATAAAATAATATAAATTATAAAATATAAAACAACATAAAATATGAAACTATATTAAAAAAAACAAATAATATGTTAGTATAACAAAATATTTTAAAAACCATTGGAAAAACTAAAAATAAAAACAAAATCTTAAAAGGTTTTGTGGCTTTTGGTATAAGCAATACATATAAGGGGTTAGAAAGTTGTTAAAAGGGGTGATTTTAGGAATCGCCCCTCTTTATACTATTTAATTTTTCTTTATTATTTTGTTAAGGTGTATTTTTTTTAAACTTTTACATATTTTTTATTAGTTTTATGTTGTTGAGAAAAATGTCAAATTTCACAAAAAAAAATTTACAAATTTTTTTAATAATTTAAAAAGTA